>MU007010.1:89886-625779 GCA_010583015.1 Tothia fuscella
GGGCCGTGGTGTGGCCGTGAAAAGAACGAGTTTTGGTGAGAAATCGCGATTTTGGCGATTTTGGGCCCTGCGCAATGAATAACGAGAACCCCGTGCCGGATATGAGCAAGTGATAGCGTTCGCGCCACTCGGGAGCGGTTCGGACCGGCCCGAGCCGCAACGATTCAGCCCGCGCTACTCCAGTTTTGGTCTTTCCTTTACAGCGAGGAAGTGGCGCTCTCGAACTGCCCAGGCTTAGGGATGTATGAAATTGCCCTTTAAAGCACAACTGCTTTAGATACTAAGTTACTTCGCTTGGTATATACTCTTCCTATATATATTCACATCTTGATAGGATTTTTTACTAGATGCACGCGTTTTCTAGTAGATCCGAGGCTGTCCGTGATGAAGTGGCAAGAGGCGTCTAACGCGAATTATTGTATTGTACAGTAACCACAACTCTAAGACAGAAGAATAAAGCAATAAACGAAACTTATGATTGAACGCCTTGATTCCGAGAATGTTGATATTTTTTCATGCCTGTTGACTTTGTTGTGTGGAAAACTATTGATGGGTTCTCGGCACGCAGGGTTTCTCGGCACGTAGGGGAGGGACGTTAGAGCTCGTGGAACGGTTAAAGCGCATGCAAAGCTTGGCACAAAGTCTGTGCGCCAAATGGCGTGTGTGTCGGAGAAAACCCGACACCGATTGTGCAAGCCACTGTAGTATTGATCCTCAATGATATACTTTGCACTATTCACTTACGCTACCATACTCATCCTATCCGGGGAATGAGATCAAGGCTTCGAGTCACCTTTTAGACCCTTTTGCCAAAAGCGGACCAAGCACGGAGGTGAGAGGTGTGGAGCATTCAATAGCCGGATAGGCTATTTGAACATTATATTGCCTATCTGGGAATTCAATAGCCATAGTCTAGCATTTTTTTAGTAACTGTTATTGGAACATTGTGTGCACACTAAGCTCAGATTTTTGAAGGTTAAACCAAAGCAACCTGGAAAAGTCTCCCACATATAGCCGCGCGGCTATTGACCTCTGATTCGAGGCGCATGTGGGGCACGCAGAAAGCTCTCAAAGTTCAACAGAAATCTTCAACTTTAATTGCAGCTTATTTACAACAATATTAGCACCACATTCTTGATATTTACGAGGATGGGGAAGAACTTCAGAGTACGCTTTATTCCATTGGGATCTTCACATAGCTAATTGATTTCAGGGTCGAGGTAGAGGACGAGGTGGAGGCGGTGGCCGTGGTCGAGGAGCTGGAAACAGAAATAACTGGGAAAACACTCGCGGAGACTATAAAGAAGTTGTAAAGTCTAACAAGCTCTTCGAGAAGTACTACGATGAGCTTAACGTGGTCGAAGAAGATGAGAAATCTGAGTTTTGGACTGCATTGAGGCGTGAATTACCCAACAGCTTTCGATTTGCTGGGTCTAAGGGGTAAATATCAAAAAATTACTCGATGTTGAACTCTTGGGACTCGACTAATGCATGATAGACATGCGCTCGCAGTACAAAAGCGATTGGTGGAGCATTACATTCCCGAGATTACCTCAGTTCGCTACGATGGTGAAGCAGTTGAACCACCACGACCTGTGGAATGGTTTCCAGAGAAGCTTGCATGGTCTATGACCACGCCGAAGAATGTCGTTCGAAAATTCGCTCCTTTCAAATCTTTCCAGAAGTTTCTCGTTTCCGAGACAAGTGTTGGTAACATTAGCAGGCAAGAAATTGTCAGTATGATACCACCATTGCTTATGGATGTTCGACCGGGTCATACCGTTTTAGACCTCTGTGCCGCGCCGGGTAGTAAGTCTGCTCAACTCATTGAAATGGTACATGGAGGTGAGGAGGCTCGAATTCGCAAGGTGGTGCATCGATTGGCCAAAGAACAGGACCGCGAAGCAAGTCCGGACGGCCTAGAAGTTGAATCGGAGAAAGACCAAGCTGAGAATGAGGACGACTACTCTGATGATGGAAGGGCGACGGGATTACTGATCGCGAACGATGTGGATTATAGACGTGCACAGATGCTGGTGCACCAGGTCAAGCGACTTAATTCGCCGAATATGATTGTCACAAATCACGACGCAACGCAGTTTCCGTCCATACGGATACCATCTTCTACTGGCACTACAAAATACCTCAAGTTCGACAGAATTCTGGCAGACGTACCATGCTCAGGCGATGGCACATGCCGGAAAAATCCCAATGTCTGGAAAGACTGGATTCCTGGTAATGGTCTTGGTCTTCATATCATGCAGGTCCGCATCCTAATCCGATCATTGCAAATGCTCAAAGTTGGAGGCCGCGTTGTATACTCTACTTGCAGTATGAACCCGGTGGAGAATGAAGCTGTCATTTCAAGTGCCCTTGACAGGTGTGGCGGTAACGCAAAAGTGCGAATTCTTGATTGCAGCAAGTCATTACCTGGGCTCAAGAGATATTCTGGCATGAAGCAATGGAAGATTATGGACAAGAGCGGTCGTATGTGGAGCTCCTGGAAAGAAGTTGAAGAAGCAAAGGCAGCATCAGGGGAGGATGGCTTCGCAAGGCTCGAAGAGGGCATGTTTCCAGCCACTGATCTCGCAGAAGCTGAACAATATCCCCTTCAGAACTGCATGCGCGTTTACCCCCACTCCCAGGACACTGGCGGCTTCTTTATTACAGTTCTAGAGAAGCTTTCTGAGATCAGGGCAAAGCCAGAAGACTACAGAAGGTCGAAACCCGCTGCAGCTGATCTTGTACAAGACGACGCCGAAGAAGCACCAGTTGAGGCGGACAGCCCCAGTAATATTCCAGGAAGCCCGTCCAAAAAGAGGATCCTGGAGGATGCTGAAGATGGCACAGAACCATCTTCCAAGAAGCTTAAGACTGAAGATGATACAAGCACTGAATCGCCGGCGGAAGCAGGTGCTGAAACTAACGGACATTCTAAGCCGGAACGATATGCTAAGCCTGAACGCAATGAACAGTTCAAGTCTGAAGTAGCAACGCCTCAAGACGATCACTCGGGCCCAAACGTTAAAAAGAAGTCCAATCAACCACACGAAGAACCATTCAAATATCTCGCACCAGATCATCCAGAACTTCTCAAGATCTACGACTTCTACAAAGTATCAGATCGCTTCCCCAGAGATCGTTTCATGGTACGCAATGCCACAGGTGAACCAGTCAAGGCAATTTACTATACTGCAGTACACGTTCGAGACATCCTACAGCTTAATGAGAGTAGGGGGATGAAGTTTGTCATGTGTGGTGTTAAGATGTTCATGAAACAAGATGCCCAAGGTCAAGACATATGCCGCTGGAGAATACAGTCCGAGGGTATCCCAATCCTAGAGACGTATGTTGGCGAGGAGAGAATCGTGCGACTATACAAGAGGGAGACTCTAAGGAAGTTGCTTATTGAGATGTTCCCCAAGGTTGGAGGCGACGGTTGGAAGGACATGGCTGAAATTGGTGAGAGGGTGAGAGATATGGGTATGGGTTGTTGTGTATTAAGAGTTGAGACCAGCGATGCTGAAGATGGTTTCAAGTGAGTACATCCCTATTACATTCATATTTTACTGTACTAACAATCTGCTGCAGAGAGAGAATTGTTCTGCCTCTTTGGCGTAGCATGCAATCCCTCAATCTCATGCTTCCCAAAGAAGAGCGCAAAGCTATGCTTCTCAGACTTTACAACGACGACTCTCCGCTCATCGACCACAACAAAGAACGCAACATGAAGCCTAATGGGGCCAATTCCGAAGAAGACGCCAAGTCCGTCATCGAGGAAGATGCAGATGATACTGGTGGGGTCCTCTTACCAACCGAGGCCGAGGCAGAAAATGTGCCGGAAGACAAGGTTGATGTTAGGACTAATGGATCGAATGATGTGCAGATGAAGGATGCTGAGTAGACTATTTTCGGGATCGATGTCGAGGTGCGCGTTCTATCTGTTGAGGGGTCGATAAGTCAACGATTTTGTCCGAGCCTCGAAAGATTTCTACGAGCCTCGGTTCATAATTGCTATCCTTTCTGCATTTTTTCATGGGGTAAAGGCACACTATTATCATGCAACACCAGCTTACGCATTTGGCGTCCGATGTGGGGCAAAATTGGCATTGATCTATGGCGAAAACGTAGATACGTCCGCTGCATGGCGCACACAATTAACTTCTTTCTTATAATTTTATCGCCCATTATTACTCCGAGTTTAACAGTGGAGACTAACAGCCTAAGCTGGCCTCATTACAAACCACGATGGGTTATTTCTGGAACTCTTATATACAGATGTTATTTTGCATACGGTGAGATTGATAAAACATATTCGTAGTTCACGGTAACAACCTACACAACTATGATTAGGGTTGGGACATCTACCCGTTCACTTTGTAGGTGTCAGAAACATTCTATCGCTTCCAAATCCTAAAACAAACACTGTTTAGTCCTTGAATAGTTCCTGAGGGCATTCGCACCGGAGCTGATCTTGGGTCACTATCGGTAGCGGTTGATTTAATTATATGAAGTGCTCGTGCTTCGAACCCAAATCCAGGTTCCAGGCGTTGGCAGCGAACATGACTGAATTATATTGGATACCAGTAATGTGGATGAGTGCTGATCTGGTTCATGCTGATATTGCCATGTGGTGATTATGGTATAACCTTAGTTTGACGTCCAGTGGCTTCTGCTGTACGCTGTGGAGGATTGCAGGATGGCTTTTCGTTCAGTAATCATTGCAATTACACGGAAAACGCTATATATTCTTTCAGATCCCTAGCATATCTCAGAACTTTGCAAATTTACCTTTGATACAGCAAATATATTAGACCTTTCTTAACTTCTCAAGTAATTGGTCTAAACTAGCTACTATTGTGCTCCACCATGCCACGATTAGCATTGCTTCAAACTCCACAACAACAAATGCTTGGACTGCGCTATCAACGGTCATCTCCACATTCTGACTCGGTCACTTAGGTTGCACGTTGTCTCGACGATGGAGCCATAATCCCAGACTTCAGATCTATGATGCGCGCTAGCGCCACAGTTCTACAGACTACCCCGGATTCATCCTTCGACAGGTTCGATCGTCCATACAGCTGAGACTTAAGGACGATTGATCGGTCAAGATAATCCTCAAGCAGGTCACTTCATCTTAAAAACGAAAACATCGGTGGGCATCTTTGATCGAACCACGCGGCGCCCGGCCGAGGTACCTTAACCGACGCCTTGGTGTCGCTACCCGTGTCGGGAAGGCCGTATCACCAAACACAAAATAGGGAGTTTGCACCTCGCCAAAGACTAGCACGACCCGAAAAAGTTCTGGAATATCAACAGCAGCGGCGTTATCACCTAAAGGAGTATACCTAGGCAACTTTCCCTCTTGAACTTTTCCCCGCACACCTCCCGCCAAGGACCAACCCCAGGTTTTTCTCTTCATATTCTGCAGGCTTCAGCCATTGACATGGGCCCAGGAAAAGCATGCATTGCCAGTGGTCACAATCCTGAGACTTCAAAATCCAACAAAACTATCACTGCACTAGAATATGGAGAATGGTCACGCTTTCATGAGTGGCGGTGGTGCGACTGCCCTCCAATAATGGGAAGCGCATCGCTAGAATTGGTGCACCGAGTCTGGGACGAATCTCCGTGGCCAAGCAACCAACCGTTCCCGAGAGAGAGCAGTACCTCGTGCCATCACAGCGGTCGTCGTCCTTGGCAATGCCACTCGCCTGCACCTCCATGCATGAGAGGGATGTGGGTGTCGGTTGAAGGGCTGCCACCCTTGTATGTCATCGCTACGTTTAGAAGTATGAAAAGGTAGACAGGATCCGCATGATATGAGAGTCGAAATCAACAGCTTTTTGAGTCTGCTGCATCCTTCACTGCTATATTGCACATCTCGTTTCTCTTCTTCGTATCTTTTCCTGCGCTTTCCTAATACTTGTATACTCTATTCAGTGTTATTATCTACACACCGCAGACATGAATGAGAAGTCAGACCTTGACAAGGGTCACACCTCGCATCACAATGGCAATGGCACGAGCCTGGTGGACTCGCCTCCCAAATATAGCACCGACGAAGACATCCTGAATGACTTCTCACCCGCAGAGACGAAAGCCATCATTCACCGCATTGATCGACGTTTAGTGGTCACTGTGGGTTTGATGTATTGTATCTCTTTGATGGACCGTACTAATCTAAGCGCTGCTGCTATTGCTGGGTTAGTTGGAAATGCCTACTGTGTTGTTCCCTACTGACAATTGCATAGTATGAACAAGGAACTCAAATTAAGTGTAAACCTGAGGTACAACATCGTCACGCTGGTTTTCTTCACCACTTATATTGTTTTCCAATTCCCTTCCACTGTTATTATTCGGTACCTTGGACCCCGTAATCATTTGGCTGGGATCACATTCGCATGGGGACTTGTAATGATTGGTAAGTAATTCCAAAAGCTACGAGTTAGATCATGAACTCACCATTATTCTAGGTATGGGCTTTGTAAAGGATTGGGGCTCACTCGCCGCTCTTCGAATTATTCTAGGTATACTTGAGGCCGGTTTCTTTCCCGGTTGCGTATATCTACTCTCCACCTGGTACAGCCGATATGATATGCACAAGCGCTACTCCGTCTTCTACTTCCTAGGCAGCATGGCCTCTGCCCTCGCAGGCATTCTTGCCTATGGTCTCATGCAGATGCAAGGTCTCCAAGGATACTCAGGTTGGAGATGGATTTTCATTATGGAAGGTATTCTTACCTGCGTGGTTGCTATTTTGGGATATTTTGCTCTTGTCAACTTCCCTGATTCTCCAAAGCGAAACTGGAAATTTCTCACTGACCGCGAGACGCAACTTATCATTGCGCGAGTGAACAAGGATCGTGGTGATGCGGTTGCTGAGGCTTTCAGCTGGAAGCCATTTCTTTCCGCGGGACTGGACTGGAAGATCTGGGGCTTTGCGTGGATTTTCGGCATGACAACTACAGTGACGTACGCTATCGCTTACTTCATGCCTATCATTCTTCGCAATGGAATGGGTTTCTCCATTGGGGCATCGCAATGCCTGGTCGCTCCACCTTACTTCTGCGCTGGGCTGTTGATGTACGCGACTGGTTGGGCCGGCGATAAGTGGCACATTCGCGGTCCCCTCATCGTCTTCAATTGTATCGTTTGCCTCATTGGCCTTCCCCTCGTTGGCTGGGTCGAGAACGTTGGCGTCAGATACTTTGGTATTTTCCTCATCACAATGGGCGCTAATAGCAACATTCCCGCTACCATGGCCTACCAAGCCAACAACATTCGCGGACACTGGAAACGCGCATTCTGCAGTGCTACACTCGTCGGATTTGGTGGTGTCGGTGGAATCATCGGCTCGCTGGTATTCAGAGAGAAGGACTTGCCAAGATATCGTCCTGGACTTTGGGCCTGTATTGCCAGCCAATTGATTATCCTAGTCTGGGTTGCGGCTTTGACTGTCAAGTTCAAGAAGGACAACAAGGCTTCTGAGAGGGGTGAATTGGAGATTGAAGGCAGCGAGACTGGCTTCAAGTACACCATCTGAGCGAGGGACGTGTATCGTTTCTTGTAGCGAATAATCTATCTTGTAAATAATGAGTAGTAATGATGGATAGGTGAAAATTGGATAATTTGATCTCTTCAATCTTGCTGACCCAAAAATACTGCCTTATATCGTCACGAATCTGTTATCACAGCTGCTACTAGGTTCTGCACCTCCAATGACGGTATAAGAGTACGTTTGTACTCCACTTCTAGCACATACGGCCACAGGTGGAAGAGAATACAAGTCCCCGTTCGCTCACTTAGGTCAAGCTTTCAACCGATGGATTAGTAGTTAGGTGGGTGACCACTAGCGAATCCCCGTTGCTGTATGTTTTTGATACTTTTGTGTACACAAAGTAGTCAAATAGCAGTGGGTGTTGTGGTTGATTATCGCGAAGAGTGATAGTCGCCCGTGCGCGCTACTGTCGGCGTTGGCGTAGAGACCAACCTCCAAAATAAAAGACCCAGCCTCGCATTCGACCACGACGGCTAATGCCATTCACCATGCACCGCACGACCCTCTTCTTCTGAAGAACCGTGACGATGAAACATACTTTCGCAATTCAGAGGGGAGCCGGTGCGAACGCTAAACTTTTATGGACTAATTTTCCAGCCTTGGCAGGTTATCTATGCGCGAGGCTGGAGACACCCTGCCACACTGTACTACAGAGTATTAAATGAATGAACATGCTGTGACCTAGTAGACAATCAAACAAACATTCTCTCTTGATACCTTGTACTCCAATACCACGAGCTCATCCCTACCTTCGCCCCTTGTCCTAGTAATCGGGTTCATCACGTTTCTTAGTACATATATACATTTCTTGCACATACTACACTCAAGATGAGGACCACTATATTCGCCTCATCATTAATATCTGCTTTATCTCTCGTACATGCGCAATCACCATAGTAAGTTCACTACACTATCTATCCAGTTTACCAAATCTCGCATGCTAACGCCCCATCGCAGCGATTACCAATCCGGTTCATCAAATGCATTGCCTGCACCAGCGAGACCAGCATTTCCAATTTCAATCGGTTGCCATAATGGAACCCACCCATTTGGCCATGCTAGACCAGGTAGTTCAATCTTGCCACCACCTGCATCGTCAACACCAGTTAGCCCCATTACACCAGTGCAGCCACCAGTTGGACCAATCTCTCCAATTGTGCCACCTCCAGCGGTGTCAACATCAGTCATACCCATCGCGCCGGTGAAGCCGCCTGTAAACTCGACTGCTCCTATTATACCACCACCCGCAGCATCATCACCAGTCCATCCAATTGCGCCGGTGAAACCACCTGTAAATTCGACTGCTCCCATCGTGCCACCGCCAGCGGCATCTACGCCTGTTAGCCCAATCGCACCGGTGAAGCCACCAGTCAGTCCTCCAGTTGTTCCAACGACTTGCGCTAGTGGTGCTCCAATCATCCTACCATCTGGTAGTGGTGCCCCCATCATCTCGCAACATCCTCTTCCTACCACTTTGGCTAGTGGATGGAAGCCCCAACCTACGCCTTCATCTTCTACCATTGCCGCACCAGTTGCAACGGGTGCGGCAGCAAGGCATGCGATTCCCGGGCTCGCTCTGGCTCTGGGCTTTGCTGCTTTATTCTTCTGAGTTCGATTCTTTGAAGGAGAAAAGGAGTAAAAGAAAGGGAAATGTGTATGGGATGAAAGTTTTCAGAATGATTTCTAGGAATGACTTGTGTGGATTACGATTATTAATGTTTAAAAAGAGCTTGGTTATTCAATGGGGAATGAAACGGAGTTTGGGTTTTCGAAAGCGCAATTAGAGAGCTAGATTGGGTATTGGAGGACTGATCGATGTGATGCACATATGTTTATAATGTTGTCATGCACCGAATTTGGCGGAGCCAATGCTATCAAAGGCAAGCCTACTTAATAATAAAATATTAATCAACCTTCAAACATTGCGGTGGATCTGACATGACACTCAACACATACAAAAAGGGACAGGCCAGCACGAGGAATAAAAATTGAGGTCGATCTTTCATTTAGGTGGGTACCAAAACGCCTTGTATGTCCAGTAGGAGTACCAGCAGGACACTTCATATCAAGTCCATATCCACAAGTAGTCCAAAGCGAGAAAAGTACCGCCAACAGTATCAGCAACCCCTAGCCACACAATTCCAGAAACCTATCCAAGAAGACAACAAGAACGACCCATATCATCCACCTCAATTATGAACTCCCAATAACACTCACACCCCTGGTTGATAGCTCCACCCACCCTGTTCCACCATTCGCTCCCTAGCCTCTTTATCTTTGACCTTTTCCTCCTCAGTCAACCGATCAGCACCAGCCCAATTAGCAGAGCTAGTCCTATCACGGAACTTCTTTTGCCTCTCCTTATTCTTGAAAACTTCCTCCATCCGCAGCGGAGGGATGGGACCGAAAATTTGCTCCGGATCGATGAGCTGTTGATTCTGCAGCTGTTCACGAAGAGCAGGCGAGTCCGTCCAGTCTGGTGCTTGAAACTCATTTTCAGAGTCTTCATCCTCCGAATCGGTTTGAATCTCGGGAAGAGCAATGTTCTCACCATTTGGATAGTGTGGCGAAGATTTGGCGTGTTTACCAGTTGACATGGCGGCGGAGTTGGGCAGTGGTCGACCAGGAGTTTTGTGCTGCGCGTGAGCGGGTGGATTTGGTGCATCTGCAAAAGGAATCCGCGCATTTGCGAATTTGGCCATATCGTTGGGATGAGCGGGCTTCGCATGCATCTGCTGGTGTTGCCCCTTGATGGTGTTGACATACATTGAAGGGGGATGTTGCGCGGGAGGTGGCGCCGGTGCATATCCATGTGTAAATTTATTTTCCTACTACTGTCAGAACCTGTGGGGCATAATAGTTTTCATCTGTACTTACCAGTTTGCGAATGTTAGATTGGCGCACAGGTGGCGCCATTACAGAACGACGAGCATCGACAATTTCATCTTCATCATCGTGCTCGTTAGTCTTCCTTCGCTTCGCTTCAAGCTGTTGAAACGACGGAGGATTTCGTTGCGCAGTGGGTCGAGCATGTTGTTCGTCGGCATCGGCAGGAAGTGCGCGCTTCGCTGGTTTTGCAGTATTCATCTGCACTGGAGGGCGCGAAGGGTCGTGGACAAGATTAAGGCGAGACACCGGGCGAGCATTACCGAGGTCAGCACGAGGTTGACCATATGCAGCTTGAGCCTTGTCTTGCTGCATAGCATGAGCAAAATTGGGCTGTTGTGGTCGTTGAGCTTGTTTCCGTTGCTGTTCAGCCTGTTTGGCTTCGACTGCTTGTCTTTGTGCGGCGCGCTTGGCTTCCTCCCTGCGTTCTTGCTCTGCGGCTCTTCGTTGATGCTCGGCACGTCGCTCTGCATCTTGCCGTCGACGGTCCTCTTCCTGTTGACGGCGCTCGTCTTCCAACTTACGGCGTTCCTCTTCAGCCTTTGCTGCACGTCTCTGTTCTATATCACGCTTTTGTTCAGCTTTCCGCTGAGCAGCCTTGGCATCCGCCTCCCTCTTCTTTGCTGCGGCCTCGAGAGCTTTCTTGGCTGCTTGACTGGAACCAGAACTCTTCAGACTCGTGTTCGATGAAGATGCGTGTAAGGAAGTGCTTGAACCCTTGGTGGTGAGAGTTGGCTTTGGTGGAACTGGTGGCGGAAGCGCATCTTGCAAAGATTGAGACAATGATGCAGTGGATGGTGGCTGCTGTGGATGTCCAAGGCGTTGCGAAGGCATACGAACCGTGACTGGGGCTGGCCTCATCTTGGACGGAACATCCTTCAAGGGCTTCACAATTCGTCTAGGTTCCCGCAGCCGTTGTGCTTGGGTTGTGGGAAGCATGCTTTTAGGAGGCGGAGGTGGCGGCATCTCATCAGCCGAATGGGTCTCGTCTTCCTGGCTGCGCTCAGAAGCTGTACGACTTGGAGCATCAGGTCGTGTCATCCGCTCCTTGGATGGAGATACGTGAAGCTTTGAAGGTGATTTCGAAGCCGCAGCAGCAGCCTTCTGTCTTTCCTTTGCGCGTGCCTTTTCAAGGTCGCCTGCTGCTTTGTGCACCTCGTCTTTTTTTCTCTGCTCCCGCTCTGAGGAACTACGAGTACGGCGCCCTTCCGTAGCATTGCTAGCTGCACTTTCTGCAGAGGTAAGTCGGCTGACGTCTCCAATATTTGGATATAGAGCTGGACCTGGGGCATACTCCATCGTAGGGCTGGCCAACGCATCACGCTGTTGCATGACGCGAGGTGCTGGTGATGATAAAACCTCCATCTTGGCTTGAGCACTGACGTCCGCACTGCTGGCGAAAATGCCCTTAGCCGATCGCAGAGCAGAGTAGAACTTAGCTTTTGTAGCACTCAACGGGCCATCGCCAAGATTCCTTTTGGGAGACCCTGCTGGAGTGGTTGTGCTTCCGCTATATTGAACAGGTGGATTGGAAACTGAGATGGGCTTTTGTTGACGTGGGTCTGGTGCCAGTTGAAGTTGTGTCGGCGAGGTGATGGCAGAAGCCGATATTACTTTCTTGTGAGCAAAAGTAAATTTTGAAGGAGAGAATCGATGCTTTGGAGATTCAGCGACTGTATGGGAGTACTCTGAAGTACCAACTGTGGAATGGGTAGGAAATTGCTCCGCTGTACGTGTCTTCAGAAGAAGTGGCCAAGGAGATTTCTCATGAGAAGTTATTGCTGCAGCCGGTACAATCCAATCGTCATCATCCTCTTCAGCATCCAATGGAGGAGAAGCGCGCTCAGGCAGCGTCTTAGCGGTATTTAGGCGGACTGGGTCATTCTCAGGTTGTGCTTGAGGAAGGTGAGGGTAGGCTGCCTGAGCATTCGATGAGCCATAAAGATTGGATTTTGAAGCGCGCGATTGCCCCATCATGTTGAGACGATCGTGCAAGCGTTGTGTCGTCGTTTGGTGATGGATCTTGGTGGTCTCCGATTCTTCTCGCTCCAGTACAGGCTTTTCTATCAGATCACTGTCCATCGCATCATCGTCAACATGGACTGCAGGAGCTGCCATATGTTGTTGGCCACCGAGGCTCTTTCCTCCAGTGAAGCGACCCATATTGCTTGAACGGTTCACTCCGATTGCTCCTTTGAACGAGTCCACGTAGCTAGTGCGTGCACCAATGCTCTTCTTGTTAGCCAGAGGTTCCCGAGCTGGGAGCGATGCAAAGGTTAGACTGCTCTTACGGAGCAGAGGTTTTACAGGGCTTGAGCCTTGAGAAGGTGAGCGAACCTCCTCTTCGTCCATGTGGTCAAGGTCTACTTCCACATTGTCTTCGGCAGTCTCAGGTTCAGTAGGTTGCGCCACATGTTCAGGTGAAGGAGCAGCTGGAGTTCGGTGGGGCACGGGGCTTGCTACAGTTTGTTCGATAGCATTGATTTCTTCCAACGCTTGAGCGGCTGTGGCCTCCTGCTCTCTCCGAAGATCCTCCTGCGATGGATTCTGACTTGCTAAATTCTCTTTCGCAGACACAAAAGAGTCCTCAGTCGCTCTGCGTTCTTCAGCTGGAACAGTTGGCTCCAGATTTGCAACAAATTGTTCCCCTTCCACCACTGCTTTCTGAGGACTGTGGTGAATGACAGCGGGTTGGAACGGCGCGTCGTCCTCCATGTCGTCGTCGGTAAGGCCATGATATCCTGAATCTGTGTTGGCCTTTCCTCTAGCCGCAAATGGTTTCGAGGGTCCGGCGGTCGGCACAGCTTGGTTCTCAGTGTTTTGGACATCCTCTGCAACTTGTATCTGCGCGATTTTATTGTAGAATTGGGATCTATTAGGGCTTGGGCCTGCCGGAACATTTGGCGCGAAGATATCAGTTAGTGGCTGCAACAATCAGCATTGGTGATACAGGTCATAGTAGAGACAAATCCTTACTGCACGGGTCCCAAGAGCATTTCGTTTCCTCACAGTACGAGGCGTCTTTCCGCGTAACTTGCCTGGGGTCTTGAAGATGTCGGTGACGTTACTACCCATTAATCAGCGCGTTCCATTTTTCCTTTCGTTGACACCAAAACTCACATGTGGTTCGCAGTAAATATGTCATTCATATGCTCATTGAGCCATTCCATTTCATTGCGAACAGAATATCCAAATTCTTCCACATCCTGCTCAATAAGCTCGCTGGCTTGTCTCCTCTCTGACACAATCCATGGCGCAGAGCCGACAGGTATTTTCGTTCGTAATGATGCCATTGGAGTGTTTTAAGTAGTCGAGGTGGATTGTCCAAAGTATCCAAAACAAACACGCGTCGAACCTTCCCCAAGGACGAGAATTTGCAAAAAGTGGTATACGGATATTTAATAAAGTCAGAAAGGCATTGCTGGAACTAGGTTTGACACTTTTATTTGTCCCGCTGGGGTGTTGTAGTGAGTATTTCGGCTTTGTATCAATGTTGTTCTTGAAGCTCGAGGTTTGTTTGGGTTTCGGCGAGGCTCGATTTTAGTGTCTGCCTCAGGCATTTTTTTGGACTCTCCGTGCCTAGCCATCTCTGGAAGCCAAAACCAACCTTCATCAAAGAGCACGATCAAAATAAATTGCCACCCTGTATAGAACTATTCGACCATAGATCGCGAATTCGTAATCACCTGTCTCTTGTTATTTCTTCTTACCAGCGTTGTTTTACTGTAGAGAAGTCTGGCGCACTGGCCCGGCAATTGGTACTCCTACTTCGGGAATTATTCCCGCAACTTCTCACGGCTCAAAGAGGAGGCGATAATTATAGATAACTATAAACGGACCACGATTTTAGACATTACAATCTTAGACATCTCTTTTTTTGGGACTTTTAACTCCCCAAATTCATCATGGCTTTTAGGAAAGCTTTCGTACCATTAAGGACATTGAATTCACTATGTAGACCCAAAAGTTTCACACAAAATATCTCTCCTCAATTACCTCCTTTGATATCTTCAACTCGCTCTTTTTCTTCATCACCATGCCGACGTATCATGGAAATGTCAGGCTTTACAGAATCACAACTAGAAGTTCGAGATGCCATTTTCAAAATCTGCGCCAACTTTCCAGATGTATGCAATCTCAATATTATATCAAAACATCCAAGGAATTTCAAATTGACTTCGACTAGGATTACTGGATGGAACATGATCAAACAGGAGAATATCCACATGAACTGCATGCAGCATTATCCAAAGACGGATGGATAGGTATTGCACTACCGGAAGAGCTTGGAGGGGCAGGATTAGGAATAGCAGAAGCTACTATGATGTTACATACCATTGCAGAGTATGATCTGAGCAGGACCTAATTTCCATCTTCGATTGATTTTACTGAAGTGTCTCGTAGAAGCGGAGCAGGAATTGCAGGAGCTCAATCAATACATGCCAATGTCTACGCAACTCAACCCGTAGCCAAATTCGCTACGCCAGAACAACGACAGGAATTCTTACCCAAGCTAATTAAAGGGGAATGGAGATGTTGCTTCGGAGTGTAAGAAAAGCCCTCCCAATCACCAACATCAATTTCCAATAGAAACATCATATTCTTAACTCACGCCTCCTCCTCACAGCACAGAACCAAACACAGGTCTAGAAACCCTAAAACTTAGAGCCTTCGCCAAAAAAGACGGCAACACCTACACAATCACCGGCCAAAAAATCTGGATCTCCTCCGCCCAAGTAGCCCAAAAGATGATCCTCCTCGCCCGCACCACACCCCTCTCCTCCGTATCCAAACCCTCCGCCGGCCTATCCCTCTTTTTCATCTCCCTCGACAAATCCCACCCCGGCCTAACCATGCAACGCATCCCCAAAATGGGTGGCCGCGCCATCGACGCAAACGAAATCTTCTTCGACAACTACCCCATCCCCTCCTCAGCACTTATAGGAAAGGAGGGAGACGGCTTCAAACAAATCCTCCACGGTATGAATGCAGAGCGTTGTCTCCTAGCAGGGGAAGCATTGGGGTTAGGTTACGCGGCTCTTGGTAAAGCGGCCAAGTACGCGCGTGAGAGGGTTGTATTCGGTAGGGCTATTGGTATGAATCAAGGTATACAACACCCCCTCGCGGATGCGTACATGAATCTCGAAGCCGCAAAATTGGCTACGTACCATGCTGCTAAATTGTATGACAGTAGCGGTAAGGTAGGTGGTCCGACGCAGAAGGAAGTCGGTGTTGCGGCAAATAGTGCTAAATACCTTGCCGCGGAAGCGGCGTTCAAGTCATGTGAGAGGGCGGTGTTGGCGCATGGGGGAATGGGTTATGCGCAGGAGTATCACGTGGAGAGGTATTTTAGGGAGTGTTTGGTGCCTAGGATTGCGCCTGTTAGTAGGGTTAGTGATTGGTTTCCTCCCGAGTTTATGGATACTATACTAAACAACTCACTAGGAAATGATAATGAACTACGTGGCAGAGAATGCACTTGGCTTACCGCGAAGCTACTAATCATAGAGATGTAAATACGTAAAACAGAGAGCTTGACATCACCTCAAGGAGGAAAGGGACAACAACATATATTACCACGCGCAATGCTCATTCATACTATGTAAAAGGTCCCCTAACCACCACTGTGCACCACACCACTTAAAAAAAGAATTCATCCCCATACAAGGAATAAATTCGTCCATTAAGAAAGCAAGAGAGAAGGTCGCACGCTTTTTCGATTAGGTTCATTGACAAGAAATGTAGAATACACAGAATCGGGGCCAAAAATTAGGGACCATCGCTTCCGCACTCCACTCGTTCCATCAATCCTGCCCTGACCTTGTGAAAACGCCAGGAACAAGAAAATGACGGGCAAGCAGAGAACACAAAACGCAAGCAAATAGGCAGAGTGTAAGCAGCATAACTAACCATACTGTAACAAGAGGTGCTGACGTGTTGCTTGTAGGAGAAGAGGTAGTGATGTTGAGGAAGAGGAGAAAGAGGAATGCAACAAGGCTAATGAAGAGGAAAGGTGAATAGACGTGTTCTCATAAATTAGAAGTCCTTCATTCCATCACCCCGACCCTTCATCATTCACAATTTGGTCTTCCGTTCGTCGATGGTGCTGATATCATCAATCAGTCGTAGGAAGCGTCCAGGTATAAGGTCTAGTAAGGTGGATTCGCTTGTGGCTCATAGGCAGGAACACGCGCGGGGATATCACCGTGAGAGAATGGCTCCACCCTAGGGGCAGCTGGAAAATCATCATCCTGGACTGGCTTGGGGATGGATGAGTTGCCATTGCTGAAGTTGCGGGAACCAGTTGAATCATCATGCTGGGATGGGTTGCCGAGGGATGAGCCATTGCTGAAGTTGCGGGAGCCAATGGAGTCATCATGCTTGGATGGGTTGCCGATGGATGAGCCACTGCTGAAGTTGCGGGAGCCAATGGAGTCATCATGCTTGGTTGGGTTGCTGATGGATGGGCTGCCATTGTTCAAGTTGCTTGAACCAGTGAGATCATTGTTCTTTAAGGGGTTGTTGGTGGATTGGCTGCCAGTGCTGAGGTTGTTGGAGTTGCTGTTGGAACCAGTGATGTCTGGGATCTTCTGGCGAGACTGTCCGACCATGCTCTGAGCCTTCTGTGTGTACTCGCCGGCGTAAGTGCGAACAGTGTCGGCGGCGCGTCCAGTGTGATGAGCAGCGAGGTCCTTAACTTGGGAGGATTGTTGTTTCACCAAGTTGCCAGCGTGGTTGAGATTGGCATCAATGACATCCTTGTTCTTGATGTAGACGAGAGGTCCAAGGTAGATGGCGGAAGTGTAGATCAAGGCAAGGCCCCAGAATGGAAGCCATTTGATAAGGAAGTAAGAGGCGAAGGAGGCGAGGAAGGCCTGTAATAAGTGTTAGCTAGGCCGATTTAGACTTGGAGAAAGAAAAGAGACTTACACCGACGGTGACCCAGACGTTTTCGGCGAAAAGAATACGCTGGAATTCGATGACAGCGAAGTTGATCAGCTGATGAAAGTCATCGAGGAAGCGCTCAAGTGACTCTTTGGGAATGACGAAGTAGTTGCGAGGTCTCATGCGAGAGGTGAGACCATCCCCTAAGACTGCATTACCAGCAATCTCAGCGGCAGCAGCGACTAGGGTATTGTTAGCCTTCATCCAATCAATCAGACAATTAGGCAGAACATACGTCCCAACACGATATAGAGTCCCTTCAGGACGTATCGGGCGATGTTGAGATAGCGGCCGGCAAAGATGAGGGCAACATTGATGGCGAAGGTGATTGCAGTTGCGCGTGGGTTTTTCCACTGTGAGGCAGTTAGTATACAGTGTTGATGACACTGAAATGAAAACGACTCACGCTAAGGAGCCTATAGAACATGGAATGGTAGTCTAATCATCGATATCAGTATCCCCGCACAAAGAAAAGTTTAGCTGTTGCCTTACGAGTGAGTTTCTGTCCAGTCGCAGCTCGGTGGTCAGGAATGGTTCGCGAGTTGGCAAGGTCTTTGAATTCATTGGAAGTCTTGACACTCTGATCTTTGACGGTCTCGCCAACGGGGCCTATAAATATAATTGTTAATTTACGAAGTCGCGTGCGAGGAAAGGAGTTACTACGGCGACGTTAGTATTCAATGCGTGGACCAGAAGGAGTTATTATCAGCGAAACAAACATACCTAACCATTGTAAACAGTATCCTTCACATTCTGTGTGACTGGGTGATCTTGAACGGAAGCCATGGCTTGCTGAGCAGCTATCAAACTGGTAAGTTTCTGTGTAGATGAGTAGATACAATAGTGGTCGTGTGTTTGTTGGAGGAGTGATGAAAGTGGTCTGTTCCACAAGTAACATGAAAAACAAGATAAGCAACTGAAAATTTGGCGTTAGCTCATAATACGTCAACGCCTTCCCGTTTTTTTCGAATAACTACACACCTTACAATTGACAACTGTGTCCCTGGCGTTTTGGATCGAATTGCCGTTGGCAGGAGTGCTGTGGTTGTTTTGGAATGAGCTTCCGTTGGGATTAGAGCTGCGGATGTTGTGTGTGGATGAAGGAGAGGAGTTGGTATCAAAACCTGGAGTAGGCAGATTGAGATCCACGTGGGGAGCTTCGTTGTTGAAAGACATTGTCTGATGGAAAGGAGCTTTGTTTGTTAATTGAGAAGAAGCAAAAGGGTAAGGTAATTCTTTGCAAGTGGTATTTTGAAGAATCAGAGGCTTTTAAGAAAGTAGAGGTTGATGTTGGAAAGTTGGTGTGTGTGTCGTGTGCTTTCTTTGGACTCCTTGTTTTCCTTCGCTCCTTCCCTGCAACCAAAAGTGGAGCGGGAGTGTGAGGTCATGGCATCATTGGCATCAAACCGCGTCAATTTAACAGGCTGTCTTTCTTTACGCCAGCAGCCGTCACTATGCCTTAGCTTTACTACTCATCGTCATTGCTACCTATTCTTGTAGTTATGTTCTGCCTACAAACAGCCATATCTCTCTTCCTAAAAGTTGGACGCTAACAAACTGCCCCTTTGCTCCTGCATGGCATTTTCATGATTCTGGATAATGTTACGCTAGCATGTGATTGCACCATTTCCGTACAAATCTCACAAGCAAGGCTACCCGGGACGACTGTTATTTTGGAACAGGGACACAACTTTCAAGTCTGGAATAACTTCCATCAGACTTTGGACTAATAATAGACTATATACGCAATATCTACACAACGGAATATTCAATCCACATCTCGCATAATATCATTCTCCAACGCTTCAAACTCCCCACCAGCCATCCTATTTCTCTTGAACCAACAATCCGTGCAAGAGTCCTTATCCAGATATTCCGCATACGTCTCCAGAAACCTTTTACCCATGTAAGAAGTCCGTTCAATTCTATCAAGCAGGCTGTAGAAATCTGGTAGGCTGCGACATTTGACTTTGAGCTCTTTAATTGGTGCTGGAGGAAGTGTAGATGTGGCCACTTTGGATTCTGCATTTAAGCCCAAAGCTTGAGTAGATGCGAACGGATTTGCCGAATCAGCTCTACTTAGGCCTGCATGAGTGCCTGGGGTTGGGCTCGCAAAAACAGCTGCTGTTGGTTTTGCTGGTGAGACATCGGAACTACTTTCAGACATCTCCTCCAGAACTTTAGATGCAGTAAGTGTCCATTTCGACTTCCACGCAACATCCATATAGCTATACGTTGAGTCATTCTGCAAACTCTGTTGTATACGGCATCGTAGCCCTATCAGCTTCTCCAGAAGCTCCTTCTCAGCTTTTTGATAGGTATTACCCTTCGCACGCTTGTGATACTCTGCAAATTCATGAACAGCCTCCCGAAATAAGCTTTTCTGTTCTTCCGTCGATTTCTTCGATTCGATCCTACATAGTAGTCGACAGAGAATGGGATCAACCGCACTATGTTTCATGAAAGCTTTGTTAACCCGCGGGTTATCGAGGTTGTCTGACCATGCGGCTTGGGCTAGGAAGATATCCGTACCAGCAATGGATTTCAGGCTCGACCCGATTAGCACCTCTGCTGACAACTTCATGCGGCAAGCAGCAGAATCTTCTCTTGTGCAATCAAATGTGGTGTTCGCACCGGTTGCTGCCTCTGACAGAGCCGTGTTCCATTCCGGAACTGGAGTTGAGGATTCAAAGCAATAAGTGACATCCGCCATGATTGCGTTCTTGATGCGAGACTGAAGGGCTTTGAGCTTGGTGAGAAGAGTTCTATAGCACGTCCTCCAAAGTCCATGATTGACCTCATCATAAAAGGTCTGGAAGTCCATTACAAGTTCTCGAAGTAAGTCTTTCTGTGAGCGGGTAGATTTCTCGGACGCAACCCTCCACAGCAGGCGGGCCATGATTGGGTCGTGCCTGGCATGCTCGCTGATACATGTGATGAGCATTTTCGGCAAATGTGATCGTTCGTCCAGAGCACTTCTGTCTCTCTTTGAAGCTTGTACCAAAGTGGTCATTCCATGGATGGTGGTATTCCTAAGAGCATGTCTGACGTCCTATTGCAATTGCGTCTCGCGTTTTCTCTTCCGAATTTCCGGCTGGAGGTATGAGTGGTAGGACAAGAGCAGAGCCCCCGGGCTTGCATTGGGCTTGGATAAGCGGTTTGCAGTCTCCGCCCATGACACTTCGTCAACAAATCTAGCTTGGACCACAATCTCCTGCTCATCTGCTAAAAGCCCGAAATCAAGCTTACACTTTGACCCTCCCATCAGCAGAGCTGAGCGGATTTGGCATTCTTGCTCTCGAAGTGTGTCGTCCAACTCATTTGATAACAAGTTCGTACTTGCAGTATCAAGAGTGTTCTGTGCTGCGAGACCGATGGTGAAGAAAACAACGGACTCCGCAGGGGACATTAGTTTGTCCAGAGCTTGTGCTAGGAGACGTGCAAATGTATAATCTTTCATCGCCTTTAGGCTCAAAAGCTCGAGCACATCATTGCTAAACGAGTATCTATCTAGCGCATCTGTTGGCGATACATGTACACTCGGTGAAGGCTGTAATTGTGGTTTGGTTCCCGAAGACCCATCTCCTTGAGGTGCTGTCCACGAGTATTGGCTCTGACCATACCAGGAGTTGGGGAGCTCAACCGAACGTGTGGGTGGAGGGGCTACATGAGGAGATTGTCGCCCAGAGTTGGAAGAACCAGGCGTCTGCCGCATCTTATGCAGCCATTGCCAATAGCACGAGTCCACCAGCTTCTTGAACAGGGTAAGATCCTGAGGAGTGGCCGTCAGAAGCTGTATTGCAATCATACTTGCACGATGACTGGGCACCATAGCGGCTTGCTCAGCGACTTTGAGAAAGAGCTGAGGAGGAATAGTGCAGAAAAACGAGCTGTAGAGCTGTACGATCTGGTCTCGCTTTTCTGCAATCTGTATCTGAATTCCGTCAACCGCTTTCTTGACGGTCTGGTGGTCTTGAGGCGTCGCTGTTTTGTTTTGAATTCTCCGCACCATGTCACATAGTGTCGCATCATCTTCCATCTTCTCCACAAGCATATCGACCGTGTTTTTCTCGACGGTTAGGAGAGATAGATGTGCTACACTTTCTGCTGCCGGCGATTTTCCAGTCAAAGAGGCTGGTCCTAAATGATCGCCTTGACTCGGCCTATTATTGTTCGCCAATGGTTTCTGTTCCAATTGAATAGAAGAAGGAGGCGTTGCTACTGGAAGCCGAGCATTGTGCGTCGAAGCAGACGCCTCTGCAAAAGCTCTCTTGTTAGGTAAATCCGGCGCAGGATTCGCAGCCATCCTCGCAAATCCATCCACCATCCCCAACCACAACTTAAATGATAACTCCGAGAGCTTAGCAGCCCCCTTCAATAGCATCAGCACAGCTTCTGCCTCGCTTTCACGATCAAAAGGAAAGAATGAATTCGTCTGGCTCTCCTTCCCACCAAGCACCTGCTCCTCTTCCACAGCAGGATATAAAATGCCTAGCTCATAGTTGACTGCCCACAAACCTTCTTCATTCTCCGCGCGCTCCCGACTGGAAATCGTGCCTTGATTCCATGAAAGCCTCTCTGCAACAAGAAAGAGCTTCCGTTGATGCGGCGTAGGTTCCTTCTTTTGAATCATGCATTTCGAACAGCGAAACACTGGTGCCTCCCTGTCTAGTTTTTGTAATCTGTGATGTAATAGACACCACGAGTCGTATGGCATGAGCGATAAGGGATATGGTACCGCGTAAAAGTTCTTGCCTACGCCACTTTCTGGATGTGGTCTGTAGCGCACTTCAGGCTTGTAAACTTTGCCCGGGAGGATGTGAGTCCCATCGCGTGCCTTTTGGACTGGCCGCTGTGAGGAAGAAGAAGAAGATGGTGGATCGAATTGGTCTCGCCGTCGTTTGTTCGTCATTACGAAGTCAGTTCGGTTTATATGGCTGCCGAATCAAAATGCTAATGATGTGATCTTGCGGTGCTTTTAGTGTATGGCTTTGTTGCTGTGAAGATAGGCAATTCACTTTAGCATTTGATTCGATCTGAAAGGCGGCAATTGCATCTCATTGGAGGTCAGTTGAAAGCTTTAAATCGAGATATTTGTCTATACTACTTTACGTCAACCAAAAAGTTCGGATTCGGCGTGAACGACCAATGCGAATTCAGCAAAACTTCATGGCAATCGGGCGATCTAAAGACCAGACGAATGGTCTGAATAGTTCAGACGCGTACTATCGAGACGCGACTAATTAGATCGGAGTTTCCATTTTTAACGCCGAAAACCGCTATAAACTTTCTGTACGCAATCGCAACTTCCATCTCAACCTTCCATCTAGTAACCAATTGAACCGGAATGAAGCCTCTGTTATCTCCTCTTTCGTCCTGCGCATCATGCCGTAGAAGAATACTCACAACATTCGGCCTCACGCTCCCAAAACGCCCCTACACACGCCCATCGATCGCACCAAAACCAACGTTAGACATAAAACATATCCGCCAAGCACCAGGCCTATACGAACAAAACTGTATTATCAGAAACCACCGTGCTCAAAGCAAAAACCCATGGCGAATAAAAGAGCTTTACGACCAAATAACACAATCTCGGCGTGCAGCAACAGAGCTTCGAACACGGCGTAATGAAATCAACGAGCTTCTAAAGAGCGCGGAAGGAGATGCAAAACCAGCACTACTGAAAGAGGCCAAAGAATTAAAGGGGAAAGATGCTTCTTTTGTGGAGAATGAAGCGAAATGGGAAAGAGAAGCGCAGGACTTAGCTGAAGCATTGCCCAATTTAAGTAGTACATCTACACCAGTGGGCGAGAGAGCCGAAGTCATCGGTGAAATCAACGAGCAGCATCCAGTGATTACGGAGCGTTCAAGACTAGCTGGAACAACATCACACATAGACATTGGCGCAGAACTAGACATTCTCGATTTTACATCCGCCTCCAAAACAACAGGATGGGGATGGTACTATCTCAAAACCGAAGCCGCCCTCCTAGAACAAGCCCTCATCAATTACTCCCTCCAAGTAGCCATGGAACGCGGCTGGAAAATCGTCTCCCCACCGTCAATGGTATACGAGCACATAGCATACGCCTGTGGATTCCAACCCCGAGACCAAAACGGCGAACAACAAATCTACGCTATACAACAATCGAAAAAGGACGCCGGAAAACCAAAACTGGTTTTGGCGGGAACGGCAGAGATCCCCCTCGCAGCAATGAAAGCAAATCAGACGATGGAAGAATCAGAATTACCCCTCAAACTCATAGGGGTCAATCGTTGTTACCGCGCCGAAGCTGGAGCAAGAGGAATCAACACCAAAGGCCTCTACCGCGTACATGAATTCACAAAAGTAGAAATGTTCGCCTGGACGCTACCGGATGAAAATAGCGATGCCCACAACGGAACAGGCGCCGCGTTCGCCGAAATACATACACCACACGCAGAAGTCATCTTCGACGAGATGCTCTCCATCCAAACGCATATACTCAAATCACTCGGCCTACACTGTCGTATCCTAGAAATGCCAACGACAGATCTCGGTGCCTCAGCCTCACGGAAAAAGGACATAGAAGCTTTTTTCCCGTCGCGGTCGCTTAAAAATGAGGGGTATGGGGAAGTTACCAGTGCGAGTATTTGTACGGATTATCAGACTAGGAGATTGGGCACGAGATTCAAAAGCAAGAGTGGGAAGATAGATTTTCCGTGCACGGTTAATGGGACTGCTATGGCTGTACCGAGGGTTTTGGCTGCGATTTTAGAGAATGGATGGGATGAGGGAGAGAGGAGGGTGGAGATTCCGGAGGTATTGCGGCCGTGGATGGGGGGGAGGACTTTCATTGAGGGGAAGAAGATTGTTAAAGGGGAGGAGGTTACCAAGGAGTCAATCAAGGGAGATGAAAGGGAAGATATCCAACGGGAACACACACTCTCGTGATGGGCTGGGCAAGATGTTCAGAAAGTTTCAACGCAGCTCTATCAGATACATCGGGATAATGTGCATCTATCCCGGCTTTTCCGGCTTTGGGGGATCCTTAGTGCAAGTGCTGCCATTAGAGTTTGGCACTACATGCGTTTTCTAGACCCGAATTATTTTTGTGGGGTCGTACCCTCGAGGAAATCAATCTGTAAGGTTGAAAGACCCCATAGTATATATGGACTTCAATATGTACCTAGAGCTTTTTCTTCTCCCAATGTAGCATAAGTGGATGACTTGAGGACTTAGCACAATACTAAGGTATAGCACTCTCTGCTCCCAAGCAGCATTAATATCAATCTCCTCTCCCCAATCGAGGCGTTTTCACGTCTAAATTCATGTTCTGATGTGTATGTCAACATTTCAACGAGAGACTAACATCAGTTTAATTGCCGTACTTCTGGTTGATAGGTCAAGGTCAAGCAAACAATCCACGAATAAAATTAAATGTACACACAGCATCGAAAAAAAAACCTCAAACCCAAATACAAGAACAGAAGCAATCATTCAGCCCACCGAATGTCCAGGGACCCAAACTCCTTAACCTTTGCAGCCATTGTATGCCCACTTAGCACTTGGACTTGAAGAGCCACCCCAACCTGTCAGCATTCCCTTCTTCGCCTCCCTCTCAAATAGTAATATACAAATCATGCCTAACCAAACTCTCATCATCCATATTAGGATAATACGGAATCATAGCATCAGCAGCATGAACATACGCATCATTATACAGCCTCCAATACGGCTGCCTCACCTTCCTCGCGGGATGAAACAGCCCCGCCCAAACATAATTCATCACAACACCCATCCCAACAGCCATCCTCACCGCATCAATAGCCTCAATAATCCTATCGATAACGTGCGGGGACGTCTCAAACAGATTGGGATACAGTAAGTTCAGCAAGTGGAGCATGGCGTCTTCGCATCCCAAGCCGACTACCCCCAAAGCGACGTGTTTGACCACGGACGCGGCGGTTTGACGGTGCACTTGATCGCGGTCTATGAGCGCGTCTTCGAGAAGGGGCGTCACAGCGTAGACGTAATCCTTTGCCATTTCACCAATGTATTCGAAGAGGAAGGATAGGGACTTTAGGACGCCATTCTGGACGTTCAGCTCCGGGACACGGTATTCATTCATGAGAGCGGGGAGCACGGTGAAGGGGGCGCATGTCTCGGCGACGATGCCGATGGCGACGGCAGTACAGACACGTGATTGACGTTCTTGGACGCGGAGGTTGTTGAGGAGGGTGGCGAGGACATCTTGTGGACCGATGGCTTTGGCTATGAAGCCGAAGGTATTGTTGGCGGCACGTCGGATACCCTTCTTGTGGGCTTTGAGCATGTCGAGGAGTTCGAAGCAGATTCTCATCCATTCGCGAGCATTGACACTCTCAGGGCCACGATCGGCGATACGTCCCACAAGATCAATGGTGTTTTCTTGAACTTTTTCGTGCCTATTGCGCAGAATTGGTGTGAGGCGAGGAAGTAAGTCTTTGATTGGGGGGTTCATCTGGTTGATACCAACGACAGTAACAATAGCTCGTAAAGCGCCGAGAATTGATCCCAACACTTCGGGGTATTCTTCGCCGAGATATTCGTAGAGCACAGTGCCGAGCTTCTGAATCAACTGTTCTTCGTCACATTGCTTCATGACAAGTGCAATGCGTGAGATGAGATCTGCTGCCTGCTGTCGGACCGTAGGAGCTTTGTTGTTGAGACGGTAAAGGATGGTGCTGACAATCTGTGGAAGATATGGCTTTGTTCGTGTGCCAAGTGCAGTCACAAGAGTGCCGAAACCGTTCAACATGATGTCTTCCTCCATGCTCTGATCCTGGAAAGCGTTAAGCATGCCGTCGACCAAACGCTCTTCTAACCGCTCATCGATATCGGCAGCTCCTAAGCCCGAGAGAATCTTGTCGACGGTCTCGACAGTCATCTTGCGGTATGTCTCGCTTTCATCTTTGAGATTGACAACGATACGCTCGATGATTTCACTGGCGCCAACCTTCTGGCCAATTTCAACGGTAGTATCGACAACCTGGCGATAGTTGCGCTTATCCATAGCCATCCTGCGAACCCAGAAGGATTTGAAAAAATCAGCTAGAACGTTCTCCTTGAGGTAAGCAGCGGTAACGCCTTCTGTGCTGGCGCACTGAGAGATAACCTTGAGAACAACCTTCTTCATCTCTTCGTCAGGAGAAGAGAATTCACGAAGCAGGATTTCCATGATCTGAGTGGTGTAGTAGTTGGCGTACTCCTCGTCCATCAAAGGGATGATGTATCCGACAGCTTTGAGAAAACCTGCCAAACCCTTGCCACGCTGTTTGCGAGCACCAGTCCAGAGTGGATTGAGGATGTTGTCGAACGACTCGATACCGTATGGATTGGCAGCCTCGGCCAATGCAGCAATAGCCAAACTAGTGACTGTTCGAACCTTGGCTTGCTCATCATTGAGGTTCTCGCCGATGCACTCGACCAGACCCTGAAGATGTGGTAGAACAGCACAGCCCATCAGAATAGGAATCTGTTGAACAATCTTAACACCGGTATGACGAGCCTGCCATGATTTCTTGCTTCGACAGACCGCGCGTAAGAATGGTAGGAGAGCAGGTATCCCAAGTGCTGATGCTACAACAGCAAAAGCACGAGCGGTGGTATTTCGGACATACTCATCGACGTGATCGATATCAGGCCTCATTGTGCTAATCATGTGGGCAAGACCAGCAGCCTTACTCAAGTTAGAGATGATTTCACGACCTTCAACACGAGCGTAATAATCTTGATCAATGAGCAGTGGTTCGATAACGACCAGAATCTTGTGAGTATAGGGCCGAACGAGATCATCGAGCTTGTACAAAACACGATCGATGACCTTGACGAGCAAGTGGCGCTCCTGGTCTTCGAGACTCTTTTCCATGAGGAGAGGCAGAATCTGCTCGAAGAGTGGGCCGGCACCGAATTGGCGTGCATTGTCGGTAAGCTGTCGTAGGGCAGTCTTTCGCATTGGTGGAGTACCGTTCTTGACCTTGAGGAGTAGTCTCATAATCTTGCGCTCTTTGAGCTCCTCAACGCTCATCGAGTTCTCATCCTGACCATCAACAAGCTTATTGAAGTATTGCATATCCTCAGACTTGAAGAACTGCAAGTCACCAACGCCTGGAATTTCAGTAGGAAGCTGCTTAGCCATCATGCTAGCATTGGCGGGCTCTTGCATCATGAAACCACCTGCAAGACTAGATGTTGCGGCTGGTGTACCCATGATATGACGAGCAGGAGCACGTAAAGGTTCGTACCCAGGTGGTGGGTCAAGAATCTTGTATCCCTCGGATGGTAGCATCAAGTCTAATTCTTCGTCGGAAAGCGCTGCATTGCGAGCAGATACATCAGTACCGAAAGCCATCATCTGAGACGGGTGAATCGGCGTCGCCATAGTATTGGATCCAACGGGGGTAGCCCCACTAAGAGATGGTGCCATATCCCATCTTGATCGTGCTTTTTGGACAGCGCCGCCAGGAACAGGAGTTTCGTCCCAGCGGGACTTGGGCTTCTTCGCTTGTGCTTCTGTAGGTTCCGCGATTGCAGGTGCATCGTCGCCAGAAGTATCCCATCGTCGCTTTCGAGCCCGAGTACTCGCGGCGTCCACTGTAGCTCCAGACTCACCATTTTCCTTATCACTCGTGTCCTTGATCTTGAGTGTAGCCTCATGCTCCATAACTACATCTTCGCCATTTGCCTCCCTCTCAGCAATCGCCTTCATCACACGTTCCTCCTCCCGCTCCAGGTCGCGGAGGCGCATGATCTCAGAATAAGTAGCGCCATCTTCTTGGACGCCGGCCTGCCTATTCGCAGCAAAAGGGTCAGCTCGAGTAGGAGTAAGAACTCGTCGATCATAACGCTGTTTCTGATAATCGCTCTCACGACTCGCAATCTGCGCCTGCTTCTCCCTAGTCATGAGAATATCATCCTCCTGCGTAGCACCACGAGCAAACTCATTCATTTGATCCTTAGTGGCGGTATACTGTCCCACCAAACGACGACTGCCCGCATCGGCATCTTCCATGTCGTCGTCATCGTCATCGTTCACAGCAATCGAAGTGCTGTATCCCGAGAATTTGTCGTCACCATTTTTGTCGTAGAGGGTGGTGTCGAAGGTATCGGTGAGAGATGCCTTGGTGGATGTGTCAGTTCGCTGATTAGCAGCATCGAAAGTCTTTGAACCTTTCTTCCCTGCCGTTGCGGCGTTGCGCTCCTGCTGGAGACGCTTGATCTTCTCAAAGTCAGCGTCAGACATTTTGGTGCTGGTTGTTGTGAAGAATTAATGGGTGATTGCGCGGAAGAAAGATTGAGGTGGAGTAGAAGTTCGAGGTGGGAGTTTGACAGTTTTAGATTACCCTCTAGTGGCTACATTACATAAGCGTTAAATACAGTCTCTTGAATTGCGCATACTTGAATTCACCTGGAGATACAATTCGACAATTACTGCAATTCAAAAATGGAGAATGCCACAACCTCTCTCGCAGATGCTTCAGGGCCTACTCCGATCTTCAACGGTGCCATGGACCAGCAAGACGTAGAAATGAAGGAGGAAGCTCACACAGAAGTATGTAAACACACCAGCACTTACCAAAACCATATATATTCACGCGCCATAGCCTTCCATGCCTTCAATAATCCCCGCAGCAACATTAGATAGCGAGCTTGCCCCATCCGCTCAACCACTATGTCGGCCTCTCACACCAGCCCGCGGGACAGCAACTCCAGCACCACCTACCCAGCCAAATCCACATGGAAGCCCTACGCGAGTATATCTGAACCAGAATGTTACGCCGCACTTGTTGGAAGGAATAAAGTATTTGGCTGTATATGAGCCAGACAAGCCATTAAAGTGGTTAGCAGAGTTTTTGGAGAAGAGGAGTAAAGAGGTCGAGGGTGGTTGAACAAGTCGTCGTTAAGAACCATATCACGAAGAAACGGTAGAACCCAAGAGTTCCGGTAGGTCACTTGCAATTGATCACCACGATGGACTGGAATAGGAGGAGGAACATGTGATCACGCAAGATGAAGGGTGGGCTAGGAGACGCAGCCACGGCGGGTGATTTATTTGTTGGTCAAGGTATCGAATTTGTAGAGGTCCTCATAATATATGTAACCAGCCAAGACGCCCTCTCAGTCAAAGCATCTAATGCTAATGCTGCCATGTGTTATACGCGAGCAAGCCTGATCTTTTTGTGCTCCATCATAACCCTCCATTGATCAACCGACTCCGCAAGAACATCCTTTCGATTGACTAGTGGTTTATGAGACCATGGTGCTGGCAGTGGCGCTCTCGTATCTCCAGGTTGGTGGTAGAGCACCGACTGTCTTGTAGTAGCGGGAGAGACGGTGGATGCGGGACTCGATGAGAATGAGGCGGAACTTGGAGTCACGGTCCTTTCGGTTGCGCTCAAGATGCTTGCGAACGGCGACGGCCTAGTGTAGTGTTAGTAACTAACTCGTGATCGATCCATAGGGATTTGAAGAAAAGTAAGGAGAATTTGTGACCAACCTTCTTGATGAGCATGTACAAGTCTTCTGGAATTTCCGGAGCAAGACCTGAATGAATCACAACGTCAGCCACAAGGACCAAGCGAAGGCATAATTGTATTTGCGCAACAGCTCAAATGCTCTTTCGAGTCAAAAATTCACTGATTTTTGTTTGCGACTTTCACACAGGTTCATCCATACCATTGGACCTGAGAATGCGGAGAATCTTGTTTCCTATACAAAGTCAGTCACCTCCAGTTGTTTTCCAACATGCCAATTCTTACCGGTAACAATCTTCACCTGGGCAATTCCGTGGGAATCCCTCAAAACAACACCGATCTGAGATGGGGTTGCGCCCTTGCGAGCGAGCTTGGTGATTTGGTCAACGACCTGGTCGGGGGTGGTCTTCAACCATGATGGAGCAGTGCGGGAGTAGGGAATGGCAGAGGACGAAATGCCCTTGCCGTTGCTGTGCATGCGACCCATTTTGAATTGACGTTGACTCGACGGTGTCTTCGTGTTAGTGTGAATAGAGTACAAGAAGAGCAAAGTTCGGAATAGCGGAGGTGAGGTACAAGAATTTTGGATGTGTGTGCCAAGATGAAAGCTAAGCCAGATATGGATTGAAGCGAGAAGCGCTTGCCGCGCGCGCTTATTAATTGTTGAACTGCTGTCTTTCCTGAAAACATGCAACGACGACATTGACCCAAATATCGCCTCCACCATTAAATACAAGACGAAACGGCCATCTCCATGATATAAACAGACCCACCACTACTTGTTCCACCATGTCATTCAATCGAACTGCTGCGAGAATCGCCCCTGCTTTACTCCGGGGAGGCACCCGCCATGTAGTCCGTACAACTCGCCATATACCTTCTACAGTCCCGGCTATTGCGATCCTCCTCCCTCGCCGTGGCCTACAAACGGAGACCACTACGTCGAACACTCACAGCAACGTCCCGCCCCCCGGATTCAATATCAAAGATGCGCAAAAGCCGTTGAGCAAGGAACAAAAGGCCGAACAGGCAAAGAAGCATTTCGAGCTGGCTGCCGTACCTAAAGATGTACCGACCGGAGGTGCAAAGACAAAGGCAGCTGAAAACCAGTCATTATCGGAATTGGCTGCCCAGAAAGTTGCCTCCGATAAAGCCGAAGAGAAGAAGCTGGCTAAGAAGAAAGAGGAGAACCAGAAGCTTACCCTTTGGCAGAAGGTCAAGAGGGAAGCCAATCATTACTGGGATGGCACCAAATTACTGGGTGTGGAAGTGCGAATCAGCTCGAAATTAGCCTTGAAAATGGCAGCCGGTTACGAGTTGACCAGGAGAGAAAACAGACAGGTTTGTGGTCACTTTAACCTCACACCAGATGAAACATATTCACTAACATTTCCCAAAAGCTCCAACGCACAGTACAAGATCTAGGCCGTCTAGTTCCCTTCTCCGTCTTCGTCATCGTCCCCTTCGCCGAACTCCTCCTCCCCATCGCCCTCAAACTCTTCCCAAACCTCCTCCCAAGCACATACGAAGGCGCCCGCGCCAAAGAATCCAAAGCCGCCGACCTCCGCGCCACGCGCAAACAAGTCAGCAACCTCCTCCGGCAAACCCTCCGCGAGACGGGTCTCCCCGTCTCCGTCGCCAACGCCCAAAAAGACGAATTCATAGAATTCTTCCGCAAAGTCCGCACCACAGGGGAAGCTCCCACACAAGCCGACGTGATCAAAGTGTGCAAGATCTTCAAAGATGATTTGACACTTGATAATCTTTCGAGACCGCAACTTGTGGGTATATGTCGGTATATGAATCTTAATACTGTGGGACCAGATACGATTCTGCGGTATCAGATCCGCCATCGTATGAGACAGATTAAACGGGATGACCGCGCCATCAACGATGAGGGAGTCGATTCATTATCAGTACCAGAATTACAAACCGCATGCGCAAGCCGCGGCCTCCGCACCCACGGCATATCCCCCGCCCGCTTAAGGGACGACTTGCAAATGTGGCTAGACCTGCGCCTCAAATATGGCGTCCCCTCCACACTCCTAGTCCTCTCCAACGCATTCATGTACGCCCAGGGCAAAGAAACAGAGCTAAATTCCCAAATCGACGCCCTCCAAGCTGTATTGAGCAGTATCCCTGAAGAATTATTCCATGAAATTGAATTGGAGGTGCATACCGCGGAAGGGGCTGCTACTAATAAACAGAGGTTGGAGGTGTTGAAGGAACAGCAGGAACTTATTGATGAGGAGAATGAGCAGAGGACGGGGAGTGAGGCTAGCGGGAAGGCTACTCCTAAAGATGATGCTGACATTGATGAGAAGGAGGAGAAGGCTGAGGCTAAGGCTGAGGCTGCGTCGGAGCCTAAAGCTGCCGAGACGAAAAAGGCGGATTAGATGTCTTGCTGAAATGTGTTTTTTCGTATGTCACTACTCATCACTCTTCGACATTGGCGCCTCATAGGATAGTGTGAGGATGGCCATGTTGTTTTAACAGATTTTTTTGTGTGTCAATCACCGGAGGCGTTTGCATCGGGCATCGAATCTGCTCTGCACAGGCGGCGAAATATAGAAAGGTCATACCCAAATCCAGTTCTGGGAGGCCGAACATTTTAGACACAGCATGAAATGGCAAACATTCCTCCAAAAAATAAGAAAAAACTGTATCATAAAACAGTATTTCGTGGTGCAAAGAAAAATGTGATCAAAACAGTGGGGCGCCTGAATATCATCGAGACACCAAATATGTTAAAATAATGAAAATTGCAATCATACTATCACTCAAACCTAACCCTTCTTCCTCCCCTTCCGCAGCCTCCTCTCCCTCTCATACTCATTCTTCTCCTTCCCCTCCTCCCCCTGAATCTCAGCAATAAGCCTCCTCTGCTTCTCCTCATACACTCTATCCCTCTCCTTCTTCTCCCTAAGCTTCTCCCTAGCCAAGAAATTAGAATCCTTCCGCAACTCCCGAAGTGCACCCTTCTTCTCCCTCTTGTACTCCTTTTGCAATTTGGCAGCGTCGGCACGTTCGCGATTGGGATCGTAGTGTTTATCCGGGTTGAAGGATTCTTCGAATTTGGGAATGGCGGTTTTGATGGGGAGGGGCCGGTGGTTGTGGAGTTGCAGGGGTTGGCGGGAGAGTTGGGATTGTTTGAGGAAGATTTGGAGGGTTTGGTGGGGTTTTGTTGTGTTGTTTAGGTTTTGGAAGGTGTGTAGGGCGGAGGGGTCGAATATTTCTATGAAGGCGGATTTGGAAGACCATAGGTTAACCATGGTTTGGAGGTTGGTGATGTGCGATTGTAGTACAGGAGTCGATTGATCGGATTTCAGAGCGGCGAGTGTGAAGTTTACCGCTTCAGGCATGTAACGCTTGGAGGACGTGAGGTAATGCAAACAAAGAGTGACTAAATATGCACCCATGTTGAACTCCTTGAGCGCTTTGGGTATAGTCAGACCTAACCATCGTGCCATTATCGTAACAGCCGGCGTGACAACCTGATGAAAATGATCTGAAGTTGGGTAGATGGTGCCGATCGCCGTAAGGAACAGCAGATCCGAGGGTGTCAGATTCTGGTCTTTGTGCAATTGTTCCAGGTGAAGTCGAAAACTCTTTCCGATCGCATCGGGATATGTTCTTGACAGAGAATGAAGATGGCGGATGATTTTGTCAAATACCAATAATGAGGGAGCGTTGGGTTCGTTCAGCCTGCGGCTTAAGTATGCCACTAGAGCGTCACAAAAGCCAATCAATTTCTCCTTATTTGCAGAACTGAGGCCTGCGTCGTATTTCTGCCGTACACGTCGTATGGTTGAGTGCACCTCGTCCGGGCTGGATCCGTCCAAGAGTTCAAGGACTTCTTCATATGTTTGTGGACAAATCAGCCCCCCACTTCGGGACGAGGGCGGCTTGTCCTCTTTGAGAGGCTTTCCATACAAGAATTCTTCGTCCTCGTGTTGTCGTTCTTCATCCACCTCGCTTGAGGCATCACTTTCAGCATCCGATTCCTCGTTACTTTCCGAGGCACTAGCAACCAGATCTTCATCAACTACAAACTCATCCTCGTCGTCGAATCCAGGCGGTCGTTCAAGCACGAAAGTAGATTTCAAACCGAAAGCCGCAGCATCATCCGCTTCCGACTCTTCCTGATCACTAACATCGATAACGCCGTTTGGATTTTCTTTTTCAGACTCAGCATCCTCCTCGTCCACCTCACCCCTCATTCGTCTTAGTCGTGCATCTTCCAGTTGTTTCAGACGCTCCGCATCGAAGGCTGCCTTCTCCTCTTCGGTGCGAGACGCATCTGTGACTTTCGAGCGTTTGTCGAGAGCCATCCGACGAATTTGCGCATCATAGTCTTTGTGTGGATCAAGGGTAGCTCCCATGAGAGCTGCACGTTCTGGATTAATCGATGGGCCACTGGACATGGTAGCCTCTTGTATTGCTGCCGTGGTGGACAGTTTTGGCTTAGAAAGAGCATTCTGGAGCGCAAACAATGATTGACGGAGATCCCCTACACCTTTATCGAGTTGTTCCCGTATTTCTTCGTCCTCCTCCTTGGCTTGCTGCCGTTCGTACTTGTACAGCTTAGACTTGGCCATGATTTCTTTCATAACCTCTGCTTTCGACTTCTTGCGCTCCGGCCCTTCCTCGAATTTATCATCCTTAACGAGATCTTCATCTTCCTCCATAACGTTTCGTTTTCTCTTCGCAGAGACCATATCATCCTCGTCACTTGACCCATTCAGACTTCCTTCATCATAATCATCCTTTTCTAACTCTAGTGTACGGCCCATATGCGTGAGTTGCTCTTCTTCATCGCCCTCGTCTAGTTCTAGATCAAAGACTCCAGCTCCCCTTTTCCCCTCTCGCTCTCTTTCTCGCGTAAACCTTTGTAGTGCCCGCTCCTCGGGAGCCAACGTGGGATCATTTTCACCTATTCGGCGATCAAGAATGCCTCCGACTTTATTCCTCCGTTGTACTTCAGTCAGCAATGTTTTGCGCCGAGTCTCTTCACCCATGCTCTTAGTAACCGCTGGTCTCCCTAAAATTTGCACCCCCGACTTTCCACTATTTTTCATGGTTTTGGCAGTAGTCACCCCCATCTTGCTGGGCCTGGTCGCGGCCTTTACATCAAATGGATTGAAACTTTCTCGAATATTGTGAAGAAGAGCATCGCGCTGTATTCTGTGGCCAGATTTTGCCGCTTCTTTTTTCTGTTTCTTTGATTTTTGAGGACCAGTGATGCCATTTTCTCTCAGCGAGGCTTTTAGCCTTTTTAATTGCGACGGTGGCATTGTGTAAGGATTTCGATTATTTTTCAAAGTTCAATTCAAGACCTTTTTTTAGGGTAGGTTCCAGGTTTACGCCGATCTAATTTTTATGTGGCCCCAGGCATTCATAATTTACGTCAGGCACCATCTCTCTTCTTCTTACCCCTGCCATCTACTGCGAACCGAACGTCTTCACAATCCTATCTCAACATCGTCACGCCCAATAGTGAATTCCTATAAAGAGCTTGCGAGAGGTACAGGCACTCCAGGATGCAACTAAGCAATGCCAGAACAACTATCCTTACAGTCGAGGATCAAGTCCCTTTCAACGAGCCTGGCATTTCTCGGTGTTTTTCGGTGCTACTCACGTTTCTCGATATCCCGTAAAGAAATTCTAGGTACTTGCCTGAGCCCTCTATCCAATGCTAAAAAGCCAAGAGGGTGTACCTACAGCTCCTAATGCGCAACACTGAATGGGACGTAGAAGCTGCGAGTATGCTTATTATTCAGTTGCAGTATCGCTAGTGTAATACTTGCTTATCCAGATTTCCAACAAAAGTTGCGGGAGTATCAGATTATTACGATGGAATACTCACACCGCATATATCCCTCTCCATGCAAGTTTGAGTTGGGCGTCTGGTACTGCCAATCTGGGGTAGCTTTCCCCGCCTTTCAGATCGTCAATCAACCTCGCCTGACAATAAAACTACTCCTGTATTGGAGTTAGCAATGATTTAGAGCTGGTGTATTCTGCAACAATTAGAGCCACTCGAAGTTCTGGGCTTTTTAGCGGGAGATTGACCGAGCATAGACGGCATTCATGCCCTTCAATCAACCTTGCTAGTAAGATGTTCAATTTCCATACAACTTTGACAGTAGTTGGGAGTATGAAAAGCTATCCGGGAATACCAAATATCATCATTGGATAGCCTGACCCCGCAAGTCAGCCTCTTTCATCAATCCCCGCATTTTGGTTGTCCTAGGGAATTAGCTCCTCAGGCGATCTCAAGTCAAGCAATTCCTCCACCAGTCACAGGTTGCAGAGGAAGGGATTACTTGGTCCATGGGAGGTGACCGAATGGTTTAAGACTTGTACTCCGCAATTGGATGGCCCAAGGTTATTGGAAGTAGGCGTGGAGCTCCCTTCGAGTGAAAGTTTTGTACTTTTATATCAGTCGGGCTGTCTATCCAAATTCCGAGCCTTTACTGATCTCGCGCACTGCTTTGTTTTCTTTTGTGTCTGGGTTTGCAGCGCTTCACTTGCTTCTACATTGACGCAGTATTCTTATACTCGATTTCCACAATGGGCAAACTCATCCCAAACACTTTCAATCTGCTGGTAGTCATTGCTGTCGCTCTGGGCAGTACTGCTTGTAGTTATGGCATGGCCGTGATATCAAGCACGATTGGACAAGCACAATTCTACAGAGATATGGATCTGGCACCTCAAGGCAGCCCAGGATATGACCATACTGCTAACATGATCGGCGCGTTGAATGCTCTAAACTCGGCTGGTTCTGCTATCGGCGCCATTTTTTGTGCCTGGTCGGCAGACAAATATGGAAGACTACGGTCAATCCAAGCAGGTGCTATAGTCATGGTCATTGGTGGAGCGCTTTGTGCTGGTTCTGTCAATCTTGCCATGTTTTTGGTTGCTCGTTTCATCGCTGGCTGGGGTATTGGAATGCTCATCACAGTAAGTTGTCCCCTAGCTGTGAGCGAGTACCAGCTGACGAGAACGGGAATAGACCATCCCCATGTACCAGGCAGAGGTTTCGACACCAGAAGCCCGCGGATTTATGGTGTCTATGCATGGAGTCATGTTCGCCATGGGCTACAGTCTCGCTGCCTGGATTGGCTTTGGATGCTTCTTTGCGAATCCTCTTTCCAGTTTTACCTGGAGATTCCCTCTTGCATTCCAAATGGTAATCTCAACATCCTTCATGGCTTACGATCTCTGGACTAACATGCTTGTTCTGTCCAGGTACCAGCGCTTTTATTGCTCGCAAGCTCCCCCTGGTTGCCCTTCTCTCCGAGATGGTTGCTCCAGGAAAACCGACCAGATGAGGCACATGACGTGCTCAAAAAGCTTCACTACAATCCTAAAGACTCCCATGAGCGGGCTGCGGTAGCCGCGAAAGAGTTCCACCAAATGAAGAAGCAATTGGAGATGGACCGCCAGATCAACGCCCACACCTCGATATTTGAGCTCTTCAAGACTGCTCCCAACAGGCGTCGAGCATGGGTCGGGTTTAGTCTAATGTTCGGAAATCAATTTACTGGTTCCCTGTAAGTTGGATATGTTTTAGGTTTTATCATGTAGTCGCTTACCTTGCTGAAGTATCATCGCCAATTATGGTGTTCTTCTCTACATTTCCCTAGGAATGAAAACTTATATGCCACTTCTGCTCTCCGCTCTATGGGTGAGTTTATCGGATAAGGTGCTTTATCTATGGCTAATTAAACATTAGGTCACTGCCTCCTTCCCTGGCAACATCTTAACGGCGTTCTTCATCGACAGAATTGGTCGTCGCATATTCATGCTTACCGGTCTCGCCGGCCTGTTGATCAGCTTGATCGGTGAAGCAGCTATGCAAGCCGAGTTCCTAGAGTCAACCAATGTTGCTGGCCAACGCGCGGCAATCTTCTTCATCTTCCTCTTTATATTCTTCTGGTCTACGTTTTTAGACGCTTCCCAGTATTTGTACCTGGCAGAGATCTTCCCAACCCATATTCGCAGTCAGGGGATGGCATTCGGTATGGTCGGGCTGTACCTTGGTTCGATCATTCTGCTTCTTGCCACACCGGTTGCTCTAGAGAAGATCAAGTGGAAGTATTTCCTTGTTCTTATCATTCCGACCGCGCTTCATTGGGTCAATGTTTATTTCTTGTTTCCGGAGACGAAACAGAGAAGCTTGGAGGATATTAATCTTGCTTTTGGGGAGAAGGTTGCGGTGCATTACTATGGAGCTACCGAAGCGGAAGAGCAGGAATATTCTCGTGCCATGGAGGCTGAGAACAAGCAGTATGGAGGTCCTATTACAACTGATTCTGGTAAGGGGGAGGTCACTCATGTTGAGAAGGTTTAAAGTGGAAGTAAGCCAATGGATTGTACATAGCTGAAGGATTTTTGGTGAGATATGGCTTTATGGAGCTTGAGAAGAGAAACACCTAGAAGTAGGGGAGGTACTCTGGCCGCTGGAGAATATTGATGTTACTATGATATACTTTGTTACGTAGAGCCATGGCCCAATGGGACAACAGTCCGTTGTCAATGTAGAAATGCAAAATACTGGAGTACAATAGCTTATTCATGACCTGGGACCTTCGCCTGCAAATTCGAGACCAGAGAAGTATGTGACACCACATCGCCCTTTGTTTGTTGTGCGGCGAGGTTGCGCTTTTCAGTGGTCAGAATCAGAAAATTGCAGGGGCGCCTTGGGGGCTGTGAGGGCCAAGCAAATCTGCAACACGACCCCCGCCTTCAAACGTTGTCAAAGGACAACTGCAACTGCATCCTTCATAGCGTTGAACATCATTATTATTATTTGGACATGTATTGAGTTTGAAGCTTGAAGACGAGCCATCATATCCAGTGATTGTGGTCGCATGAGGCAGGATTATTATCATTGGTTGGCTGCAACGGGAGTCGTCACCGTCCTAAAATAGCAGGAGTGTCCACAAAAACGTTTGGCTAATCACAGCGCCACCAACAAGCGCTGACCCACCTTGACTGCGCCCCCAATTCGTCCTCCTGGCCTCCAGGCAGCACGACTTCGTTTTATCTCCTTCCTTCCGCTTCACTTTCATCTTCCTCTCCTCATATTCCGATAGCAGCAGCCTTTTCTGCTACACTTTTTCTTTGTACTCACTTAGTTTTCGCTTTTTCATACTTCGAAACATGGTGAACCTCGTTGGAACACTCGCAAAGCGTGGTATGGAGGTCGCTCATGGGCGTATTAGGGAGCATCATGGCCACCCCGAGGGTCAGATCAAGCTCTCAACTCCTGCTATGATTCTCTTAGGAGTGACTGGCATTGCAATTTTTCTGTTCGCCTCTTCTATCGAATACACGATCCGAGTACTCATGGGTCACCTTGCCATGATCGAATCTCCTGAATCTACCACAGTTCAAATTTACACTCCAACCTCCAACTCCGATGATAAACTCGACAAGAAGGAGGCCGAAGCGCAGGGTCTACTCGATGTCGAAATCGAAGCTACCACAGTTACCTCCACCCAGGCCCTTACAACTTCCATCCGTCGCACTGTTCGTCATCTCAAGAGTGTTGGAGGCCGTACCGCTAAGTGGAGGGGTCTTGGTATCTTCATCATGTACACTTTGATTACATCTCTTGTGTCCGGTGGATTCAAGATGGCTGGCCTTCGCATGGTTCCATCCGGAGAGACCATCGCCAACCTCTTCGCGGCCTTGATGGCTTCTCGCCTCCACTGTGTCTGGACCCATAAAATCATGACCGTTCCCTCCGACAAGAAGCCATATGAGCGCAAGGTAACGCGTGCCCAGTGGAAGCAACTCCTCCTCCCTACCGCCGTGTCCATCCTCGCTCGCGATATGTCCATCTACACTATCGTGTACACCTTCGTTTACACCAACATGGCCGCCCAGAAGATCAACCAAAGCGGCAAGGCAACATGGATGGCAGCAGTCCTCGCCATCGTGCCCGGTCTCATCGCCGTCATTGCCTTACCCATCTTCGTCATGCTCCCGGCCTATGGCGCCCTCATCCGCAAGGAAGCGTCTCTCCTCCCAGAAGAGGATGAGACCATCATCTCCTTCGACCGTACCTTTGGCGGAAAGCTGGCTTATGTCACTTCCGTCCTCTCCTATGCCGATGCCTGGAAGAGCTTCACAAGCGAGGCTCGTCGTCGCGTTATCAAGCTCTATGTGAAGTTCTTCTTCATTATGGTGGCTTTCGTGTTCTTCGCGTCTCACGTTTTGGCTCTCGAGTTCTTCATCGTGGCGAATGATCAAGTTCATCAATACGCTGAAGTTGCTCGTCAAAGCTTGCAGGCTAAGGGTTACTAGACGAAAGGCGGGGATGATGTCCTACGCCTGGTGATTGCAATGGATCTTACCGTGTTCTTTACTTAGACTCGCTAGGATACCTGCATTCACATCGTCAAAAAGGACCTAGATCTGGTTTTAGAATAGCATTTACTGTTTATACCAGATACCAGGAGAGTGTACTTGGACTAGGTTGGGGGAAATACTGGTGTATGGTTATTGATGGTGGAGTTGTCATCGGCTTCTGCTTTACTCAAACGTTCTTACAGCCCCTACAGTACTTAGTTCCTAGAATCTATAATTTCTTTTGTCCTTCAATACAAGTCTTACCAACTCTTCATGGCCATCTAATGCTCCTTCAGTCAATTGTATCATGTCTCCACGTGATAGCTATTTTGAACCTCCCCGATTTACCCACCCCTGCCAAGTGTGCCCCACCTATGACGAAGCTTCAGTCCAAAGTGGGGTGTTGACGAAATCTAAATTCAGGCCACTGCAGTTTGTTACCTTGGAAGTTCCAGTTCTTAACTCCATTTGAAAAAGGTAAGGCTTTTTAATTCTTTCAGTGTTTATTTCAATTAATCAAGACAAACAGATACAACAAAATAATCAAAATGTCTTACAACGACGATAATTCCTACGGACGCCGCGATCGTCGCGACCAAGACGACTCCTACGGCAGAGGACAAGAACGCCGAGAAGGTGGTCACCATCAACGTCGCGACGATAAAGACTCATATGGAGGAGGGGGAAGAGAAGAAGAACGTCGTGAAGGGGGACATCATCAGCGACGCGATGAGGACGATTCATACGGTGGTGTCCGTGAAGAGAGATCCCGTGGTGGAGGTGATCGAGAGGAATCATGTGGTGGAAATCGTCGGGAAGACTCACATGGCGGAGGTCGTGGGGAAGAATCATACGGCGGAGGTGGGAACCGCCAACAGGAATCTCTCGGGGGTCGAGGCGGTAGTGGCGGAGGAGGTTACGGCGGTGGAGGCAGCACAGGAGATAACTACTACGATTCCTCCAAACGCTACGACGACGAACAACCATCTCGTCAATCTGGTAGTGGTGGCAGTGGACGACGTCCCGAAGGCAACAATGACCGCTACGAGAGCGGTGGAGGCCATAAAGAAACTTACGGTAAAGAGTCCGCGGGTTCAAGTTACGGCGCCGGTCCCACAGGTACAGGCTACGCAGGCGGAGGTGGAAGTAGCGACGATTACAGCAGTGCTGCTAGTGCGGCAAAACAGCACGCAGGTAATAGTGGTGATAATGATCTGTTTGGTGCTGTTTTGGGAAGTCTTTTGGGGAAGAAAGTGCAATTGCAAGATGAGGATGTCGATGAGGGTGACATGGTGCAGCAGCATAAGCAGATGTACGGGAATACGAATATACCATCTGGACCTGTGAGTGAGAAAAATATGGGTGTAAGTCCTTTGTTTCCTTAGTTTTAGTTTGTTGCTTTGGGGTGTGCTAATTTTCACGGTTAGGCTGCTGCTGCTATGCAAGCTCTCAAGATGTATCTGAATAGCCAGGGTGGTGGGCAATCTGGTGGTGAAGGAGGCGCTGGAACCCAGAATCAATTCATTGGAATGGCTATGGGACAAGCTGCTCAGCTGTACGACCAGCAGAACGCCAATGGGAATGTGGTATGTTTAGCTTCGTCTTGTCTCAACCTAGAAATAGATACTGACAATGTGAATAAGTCTGGTGGTGCTTCAAAAGAAAGCGTAGTGCAACAAGCCGCTCAGGTGGCACTGAAAATGTACTTGAAGTCTGAGACGAGTGGCACTGGCGCATCTGGAGGAGGAGGTGGTGGTGGTTTGCTGGGCATGGCATCCAAGTTTCTACAATAGAAGGGTTGGGATTAAAATGCTGCACGAGGATATCTGGGGCACACGATGTAGATGAAAAGACCGCAAAGGCAACAATGCTATATGAATTCGTGTAACACCTTCAAAATCAGAACAAGAATAACAATCAACGACGTTCCACACTGATGTTGGCAATCCCATACGGTCTTTCTTCCTCTGCCACATAAGTGTGGATTGTGGCAAACCTATCCGATACCCATCTTCCTTGATAAATTGACGATCGACTCCCGGCACCACTATAGTCCTATAACGCAATATACCCATGCTCCCTACAATAGATCTTCCACCAGGTTCACCATCTCACCACCTAAAAGATGCCGCGTTAGCGATACATGATTGCTCAGCCCCAAGGGTCTTCTTTCTTCTTTAGACACGGCTCAAATGATCGGCGGGGTAGTAAGCCAAACCGTGCACGCGTATATATAGTTTATGTGTGTACTATTCATCTATATTTTATATTGGAAAGAGAGAATTGGGTTTGGTTGAGGGCTGGATTGGGATTGCCTGGTGTGGGGGCTTTGGGGTTTGGGCGTGGCATGGGGCTTTGTCATGGAAAATGAGGGAAATGGTTATAGGAAGGGGTGTAGAAATCTGTAGATGGATGATTCAAGGCATTGGAATCATGAATGTTTTTTTTTTTCGTATTCCATCTTCTTCAAAGGGGATACATGGACCCTTTTCGAGCATAACATAGAAGAAAGAAGGAACAATGCTTGGAAACCCTCATCGGTATTGTCCGTAATGAGTGAGCCGGATCGTGTGCGTGCACGTATGATGCGCATCTTGGTCGTTTCTGTTATCTCCCCATTGGCACGGTGGTGATCAATGCTTGATTGTGACGAAACAGTTTCTCAATTTCTAAAAGTTTCTCCGTCCCGGTCTTGGGGGCGGGAAAATTTGAATGATTGTGTGTGAACTGTGGTTGTGGTTCATTGGATTTAATTTGATTTGATTATTGTCCTGCTAATTTATCGCTACGTCCATTTTGGGGTATCATTTTTCTTACTTGTTTGGAAGCTTACCCCGTTTACAGGCCTCTGCAGCAAAGCCTGCCATATATTGTTATCGATATATATCGACCCATATGGATTTCGTAGATGCATACCCTGAGAGGAAGCAAGGCTAGCTACTGAGCCTCGTTCCGCCTTCCAGCAGTAGCATATCTATGAGCGGTGAAAATGTACGGCCAGACTGAGACCCTTTACATTTCACCGCACTGCGCAATCGTAACGTCCTGAGTAGGCTTGTCACCTGGTTTGGTCGTACGTGTGTTCTCAACCTTTTGAACGACCTCGAAGCCTTCGACGACTTGACCGAAGACGACGTGCTTGTCATTCAGAAAAGGTGTCGGTACGGTGGTGATGAAGAATTGGCAGCCATTGCTGTCAGGTCCAGAGTTCTACATGTCTTTTATCAGTTACATGCGAAGAGTAATACATACCCAAATTTTTGCTTACGGCCATGCTGAGGAGACCAGGCTGATCATGCTTGAGTTTGAAATTCTCATCCGCAAATTTTCCGGTGCCGTAAATTGTCATTGAGCCACTCCCGTCGCCATTGAGGAAATCTCCGCCTTGAATCATAAAGTCCTTGATCTAGGTGGTAATCTTGTTAGTCACTTAGCTTACCAAAAAATAATCGTACTAGAATAATGGTCAGCTTACCACGCGATGAAACTTGCTCCCTTTGTAACCCTGCGGCCTCCCTTGAGCATTCTTCAGCTCACCTGTACAGAACTTTGACTGTCAGTATAGTTCTCCTAGGGTCATGTTTGAAGGGGAATCACCTGGCGGAAGTTCTCCGCAGTCCGGGGTACAACGTCTGCAAATAGCTCCATCTAGAAATGGACAGTGTCAGTCGCCAGATCGATCAGTGAACAAAGGCTTAATATGAATTTGATGCACCTTAACCCGACCAAGCGGCTCCCCTAAGATGTTAATGCATAATTAGCCAAAGATGATTTAGCGTGTGTAAAGGGGAAGCCAAGTTCATGAAACTGTGAGTAAGGATTGCAATCGCCAAATTGGGCAGGTGGACAGGGCACGCACGAAAATGTCTAATGTGTGTGATTTATGAAAAGTCATACCTCCTAGAGTAAGATCGAAAAAGACGATGGGATTTGGATCTGCCATCTTCCAATCGTGATAGTACCACTGTAAGTGGTGTAGTGTGTATCAAAATAAAGGAGTCAAGATACCAGATGGAGAACTAATGGAAGTGGCGCTCACTAGTGCATGCGGAGAACTGTCATCCACGACATATTGCAAGGTTGTTGTTGGTGGAGAACCAATCACGATATGATTTGGCGCGATTTCAGATCCCTTGGCCCTGTTTTTATGCCATCCGCTCGTTTGGTGGCGTGAGGAGTTACGAAGAGTATTATGACTAGAAAGTAGATACTATTGCTTCACGTACAAACGGAGGATAATAAAATAAATGCTGGTAAGTTCCAGAATCTGGCAGGGCCTCTAAAGCTGTTGGAGAGTTGATAGGCCGGATATTAATCTCATTTATGAAGTTACATGGCTTTGAAACGGGGATCTTAGTCTGCGCTCACTCACACTGTCTCGTTTGCGTTTAGCGCCGTTTTTCTTGCAGGATGGCCCTCCTCTTTACCCAAGAGAGGCTTTTCTCCTCACGACTCCGTCTCCACTACATCGTGAACCTCACCTCAATTTCTTGTGATAAACTCACCTCTTCGCGGACTGGTTCTGCCTTTCGACCTAAGGAGAGAGTCGCGGGCTGCCTTGTTTTCACAGTGTACACCTAAGGGGGCGTACCTTCCTGCTCTAGCCGACTGCGTCCTTGCTTGGGTCGCAGTTTCCCGCCACATTCACCTGCAACTCCGCACCTCCGCACCTTCAACTTTTGGAAGTTGGAACCTCGTTATTATTGAAGACCAACAACCCGGGCAGTACTGTCTTCCTTTGTAGTGTTTGCTGGGACCCGGGAGACAATAACGGCCGCTATTCTCAGTGAACCAGCTGACCACTTCGTTTTCGCGGATCTCCTCGACACGAAAACCTTGGTTTCAGGCCGGTGTCAGCCAACGCTGCTGTAACCACAACCTCATCCGATCGTGGCCTTCCCACAAGACAATCAATAGATACTACTCTTCATTATGGCCTCCTCAACTACCTCGACCTCCCCGACGCCCTCACCAACCGGTAACAATGGCAATGGCGGCGGAGGCGGCGGCAATAACTCGAGCTCACCTCTCCTCTTCTTCGTTGCCCTTGGCTTCGGTGTCGTTTTTACCAATTTATGGTATGTATCTATTACTGACAGCTGTTCAATTACCTCGCTGACGTACATGACAGGATCATCGTCGGTGTAAAATACTGCTTTCGCTACAATCAACGCAACCGTGCTCTTCGTGCACATGCCGATGGCGACCCAATTGATCTTACCGCCATGCCCCGCCCGCATCGTCGACGACGGGAAAAGAAACTTATGAGCATGGAGGAAGTCAATACCCGCTTTCCGCTGATAAAATACAAAGCATGGCGGGCATCCCGAGAAAAGGAAGGCCTTCCAGCGGCTGGCGGCATTACAGCACCACCAAGTCGTGCGAACAGCATAAAAAGTGTGGGAGGAACCATTCGTGCTTCCATTGACCATGAACGACCTGGATCTTCGCTCTCGCAAGCTGCCCGCACCGTTCCCAGTTCACCAAAACCGACCGACACTAGAACCATTCCAGAGAATGAAGCACTCCACGAGAAGAGCGTAATCGAGACAACAGAAGACGACACTATCCCAAATCATCCATCAAGTCCCATACTCATATCTGCTAAGCAACAAGCTGTCGAAGCGGAGAACAATTCTGAGGATGATGAGGAAGACCCAATCCGTGACGCCACACCGCCTGATATGCTTGCATCGCCCGGAGACACGTGCGCCATTTGTTTGGACACTCTTGAAGACGACGAGGACGTGAGAGGTCTGACATGTGGACATGCTTTTCACGCTGCCTGCGTTGATCCCTGGCTTACCGGTCGCCGCGCTTGCTGTCCACTCTGTAAGGCTGACTACTACGTACCAAAACCTCGCCCCGATGGTGAAGCCGAGCCCGCCAGTGGTCGTCGCTCTGGAATGAGAATGAGTGAGTTTCGCTTGCTGCAGCAAGTTTGACAATGTGTCTTTTTCATCACATCTTCGCAATCATGTCGAATATTTACAGAAGCAATTGGTACTTGCATTCAAGACATGGTGCCTTGATGTTGCAGAAGAATATTGCAAGTCCTTTTTTGCGTGCTTATGTTGTTGTTGGAATGACTTACTGACTCGACTAGATCTTCCACAAGCACCCCAATCCACTTGGTTAGGTGGTCGTTATCTACCCGCGTCGCGTTCCCGCATGATAATCCTAACCACAAACCGAGGCCAGGGCGATGCCGTAGATGCTCGACCGCAGCGGACAAACACATCGCCTACGGATGCCAGCAGGTGGGGCCGACTTACGAATATAAATCCTATCCCTAGGAGATTTAGACGTAATGGCGGTGATAACAATGCATCAACAAATCCCACGCCGGGCCAGCTGGAAGCCGGCACCACAAGATGAACACACTGATACCCACGACTTTTTATGCCTACAACACATCCGTTCGCTCCCCAGTGGATTGATAAGCGCATTGTAAACTTCGATTTTACAAGGAAACCGGTTGAAACGCCTTTCAAAATTCGAAATGGTTCATATCCACCGCCTCTGATACCCACCTATCCACGATTAGCGCTGTGATATCTACCTACTCCCCCGAGCATCATTGAGCAATTCCACTGGCAGCTCTCCCCTCATGCAAATCTTCTTTTACGAAAATCCGACATGGCCATTTGTTCCTTTTCCTGCATAGATTTGGGCGATTTTGCTATTTGCGTATGTGCTTCTGTTTTGTTATATACCACGGATTCGGCGGGGAAATGGAAGCGGTTGGAGGGGAATCTGAAATGAACCCTTTGCGGGATAGCCAATTTAGTGATCAGTGTGATGACATGGAAATGAAGAAAATTACAATCTCCAATCTTTTTTTTCGTGTTGCTTCTGACTGGTCTTGATTTTATGCTTTCCTACTGTCAGTTATTACAGCTCTTCCGTTGTGATCTCGGTGGAATAAGTAGGAGGTAGTACCCCTTTCCTGCCATCCCCGCAGACACTCGACAAAAAAGTTTCCGGATAGATCGAACTTTTGAACCAAAGTTTGTTTGGAGTCCACTTGCAATGCCAGTGTAATGTAATGGGGAAAGAAAGATCAAATACAAATACATTTCGTACTACTGACATGGCTCTCTCTCTCTGTTTCGCTAGTACCTCAGGGGAGACTCGAAGTAAGAGCTTAAATCCATATATATTCTACCAATCCATCCCCCGTTTGCTTTTTTACCTCTTTAGTTGCTTCTCCAGCAGCGATGCAGGTGTTGAAGCCAGAGATCCCGTCAGCACTCTTTTCTGAGGATCCGAGCCCCGCCTACTGCATCAAAAGTCTTTTCAAGGCGGGAAGTCAAGACTCTGCTGTACGTAAGACTTGCCGTATCTTGGAAAGTTTCTTGATATTGCTGGTGCAATGCTTCCGCCGGTTCGAGGTGGCTATATGGCTGTGTCGTGGAAGAGTTGGGGTTGAGGGTGTAAGAACTTGGGGTATTAGAGGCGGAAGGGATATTGGTATGGTGGTGTTTGAATTTGTTTGGAGGTGTTTATGTATCTAAGCGGATGTTGTCGTGTGACTTGTGGGGGTCTCATCCCTATCACTTTGATTTATGTGTCAATCATACTGGCTAGGCGGAAATATGCAACATGACATAGTTGCAAGTCGAATACAAGGACCCCCCATACTATGCCGCAGACAAATGCCCATGGAGTGCAAATCTTGAATACAATAACGCCTAAATGCCCGCAGTGCGTCTGACACCACTGGAATACTCTTGGGTGGTTTCCCAATACTCCAATTACGCCTTGCTATGCCATTCATAAGAGCCTGTCAAATAATCAAGCCCAAGCACCAACAAGCGCCATGAGCAAAGCACCCGCAACGACAGACCCACAAGCCTGATATCTCCTCTTCCCCCTAAGGGTCTTATAGCTCTGATCGCTCAAGAAATCTTCAGCGAGTAATTCCACCATTCCAGCGAAGAGGAGAAGACCAGAGGAGATGGCATTCATGATACCCACGGTCAGTAGTCCAGTCGCAGATTGAGGGTCATACAAGTTGTGTATGGCCAAGCCTATAGCTTGACCAATCGGTGTAGTTGTTCCATATGCCAAAGCCATGAGCCATGGTTTTGGTGAGGATGGTCCAAAGTTTAGTGCACCTATTCGTGCACCTAATGCGAGACCTTCGAATGTTTGGTGGAACGAAATCGCCACGAGGAGGACTGCAAAGGGCGGGCCCGTGGATACGGACAGAGCCATCCCTATAAAAATGGAATGAAATAGGATGCCTGCTTCGAGGAGTAAGCATTGGAGAAGTGCCTTCTGGTGAGCGGCTTGTTCGGATGTCGTTGTTGGTTCGTGAATGTCGTGGTGTATGACGGTTTCGTCGGAGTCATCTTGGTGTTCGCTACGTTTTGTTGTCCCGTTGAGGAGGCCTGTATCTGGTTCTTCCGTGAGCTCATTGAGATCCAGACCGTTATCTGAATCCGAGTCGTCTAAATCTGCCGATTTCCGTCGATTGCTGACAAATGATGGTGGTAGTGGTGATGGCTGTCCTAGTGAGGGTGATCGTCCTGCCATGAGATTTTCGCTCGATCCTTGAAGCTGTTCCAGTTGAATAGCAGGCGGTCGTGTATTCCCATCCCTGAACCTCTTCACACCTCCGCCCCTTTGATTCCCCTTACTTCCTTCATGCTCACCGGGACCAAACTCGAAAGCTGTTCCGTGGACGTGCCCAGCTCCACGCATAGCAAAGAACATTTCAATCCCAACCACAGTAAGGACAGAGACCATGGCGATCAGCCCCGGCATAGCCGGGTACCGCGTATTCCAGAAATATGGAAGACATGGGTCTGTGAGTGATATGTATGCAGTTGGGAATAGGTGGACGAAAGCTGTAGCTATGAGGACACCCGTCCCAAAGTGACGAGATATGAAGATGACGTTGTGGGGTATTGGAAGGCGAGGGAAGCGCCGGGCGATGATTGGGAAAGCGCATGCTGGTTTTACTTTTAGTTGTCTGTGTTTCTACCATAACGGGCTGGATCAGATGTACCAATCGTACTCAAAGCGAGTATCAGAATTAATGCGCCCACGTGGATGGGTGTATTGTAGCTTCCTCGACTTTTAGATCCGCATTTCGGCTTCTCGGGAGTGACACTGCCATCTTGTCTCTTTGATAATTCCTCTCGCAATTGGTAGAGCTGTTCTCTTAACAGCGCAGTTGGTGTATCTATCCAAGGTGAGGAGTCTATCTCCCAGAAGTTTGTTAGTCCTCATAGTCTGCCGGATAATGAAGGGAACATATCCATACCTCTTGCAAGTAGTACATCGCCCTGAAACGGCATGTTTATCTGTCTGGTATACTTTCAAGAAATCCTGGTCGATTCGAGACCTCCAGCATCTTCACCCTATGAAAAGATGGGTAATTGTTACCTGTTATGGCATGTCGTTGTTAACAATATTTGGCAATTGCTAAGAGGTACGGCTAGCGCAGCCGCTTTCAGACGTTGGCGCCGAGGAGACGGGATCGGTCTCCTCCCGTCTTTATTGCAACCACCTCGTGCTATTATCAATTGCTTATAGTACTCCCTTATAGGTCGGGTGTCTCGTCTACTTCATTAGGATGATACTCTTCCATACCTTAGAAACACTCGCTTCCACTATCCCTGCAGTTATTGGACGGGAGATCTTCCACGTGCATTTGATCTGATCAACCACAGACAGTAGACAAAGGTTATTTTGGAAGGAATAAGCTTGCTCTTTTTACCACCATTGGAGAGAATTCAAACTCATAATGTTAAATTTAAAGATACGACTGTGAAGCTTTGTGGAGCTGTACAACAAGTACAAGCATTCATCAGTACTGATTCAGAACACTAACAAACTAGGAACCACTATTGTGCGTAACCAGTCTCATCAAGGAGAGCCGAAATGCTATCCCTGATATATGTTAATATTTTACAAAGAACTTAGGCTGGTCGGTTCGACTTACTAGAGCTGACACTAACGGTTTAGCTAGTCTAATCAGTCCCAGGGCCTTTCGACTATAAAGAAACGGCATAAGATTTTGTTTTCTACGGTCTGTTCGCGTTTCATATTTCAAGAAAGAGCTGTGCATTTGTAACGATATTTCTCCACGCCCCCGGATGGACTTCAAGCTGGTCACCACCAAGGAAAGGACCGGGCAGCCCGGCATGGCCCGAACTTTTGGTTCGCCTGGTGATCTTATGGAGATATAGCTTGAAAACTCCTTTGCTGCACCATTTTGAAAGTGTGGAGAGCTAGCCTACGAGTTTATGCTTCCAAATTCTGGCTGCTCAAGATTTTGCCATGAACAAATCTGCCGGAGAGGGATAGGATACACTTTCCATATATGGTTATTCGTGCAGACAGCGAGAACGTTGCCGGCATTTGTCGTTGTTGAGATAGGCGCAGATTACTCCATCTCATCCGGCAGCAACCTCTGCCTTGCGAGCATCTCCGCTACCCTCGTCACCATCCATCTCCTCATCAACATCGATTTCCTCATCCTCAACAGGGATAACAACATCCCTCACCATCTTAATAGCCAACACCCCATCAATATACGCCCTCAAAACTGGATCCCAGATCCCACTGTCCATATCCCCACCAAACGCATCAAACAATGGTAACCGACCACCCTCCATTTCGAAGATCTGGCACTCCTCAAAGATAAGAGTGCGCTCTGAGACCTCTTCTCGAAGCTCATCCAGTCTCCGATGAATCAGTCCTTCGACGATGTTATTGGCGTTGTCGATGTGGCTGTAGATGGGCTCGTCATGCAAGCCATAGATGACTTCCGTTGTTGTTAGGATGGCCCGTGTGGGGAAAGCTAATACAGCGTGATGAGCCTTGCGGAAGCGAATCACCTTATTCTCGTTGTCATTTCCTGGCTCTTCCTCCGTAGTACCGGTTGTCGCATGTGGCAATGGCAAACGCTGCTTTTCTTCCCCGGTGATGTATATGAATGTCCATTTGCATACACCTTGGACACCAGCCATACCGACGAAAGCGGGGATATCAACCTCAGCCACTTGAATCTTTTCAAGATTCGAGTGTTCCAAGCTGGCGGTCAGGAGACTGCCTTCACCGTCGATGAAGAACGCAATACTCTTGAGTTCTTGGGAACTGGACCCTGCGATGCTATTGAACCATTGAATCAGAGTGCTGGCGAGGTTGGGAACTGTACAGAGACTACGGATAGTATCACCGGGAGCTATGTCTGGTGGTGTTGGATCATATCCCTCTGCGTAGTATTGTGGTTCGTCGTGAGTTGCGGGTGTGTTGGCGAAGTTGGAAGTCTCAGCTCCAAAAGTTGGTACTTGGGGCGCCGCTACAGCGTCTGGAGCACCACTATTTTGAGTGGCGAGATCGACTGGGAAGGGTGGTGGAGGTGCGTATGGGGTTGTGGGTGATTCCACGATATTATCCAACCTCTTACTGGCGTTCATGATACGCTCGAGAGCTTCAACATCGGTGATTGGCATAGTGTAGATGACCTGAGAAGGGATACAATCTGATATAAATATCTGGAATGGAATCCTGTGCGGGTTGTTGATTTGTACAAGAAAGTTGAGTGGAAGAGAGTATGGAGTTGGAACAAAAGGAAGAGGAGGAAGGAAATTTTTAGGTCTACGACTTCACGCGATTGCTTTCCTTCAATTCACACGATATTGAGCAATCAAGGGTCATTTAGTGTGAAGTTTGCCAGAATCCACACATTCCGTGCGTTTAGGATGGATGGCTATTCACTTTTATTCTACTAGGCTTACAGCTCCTGGAGAGTGCGTTCGAAGTATCTGCTCGAGGGCAGTGGTATAGCCATTGAAGTCCATATCTTGTATTTGATGTATCTCACGTTTTGAAAACCGAGTTAAAGACATATTAGGATACTAAGAGCGGCATGTTCGTTGCCTCTACGCCTTTTCTGATCTAGAAATCTCGACGCGAGGTGGGGGCACTTGGTAACCACGACAATTTGCAAACTGACGAAGACGATTCCGGTGTTCACGTTTCGCAGATGCGACCATATATACTCAAGGCTTCATACACTTAGCATTCAAACTAGACGCGATCAAATTGTACATATAACCATTATTTTCAACAACATTATAAGCTACTTTCGCTCTTAGCGAAATTTAGGACAATAAAACTATTACTACAACCACTACCAATCCTCTTCTGCCACAAACACTACCTTCTTTACTTCTTTCCTTTTATGGAGAAAGCATGGTAGCCCTGCAAGACATACGGTTCATCCCCCGGACCAAAAATCTGCTTCTTCTGTCTACCCCACTCAGGTTGATTGATACCATCGATCCAATCTTCCACCTCCATGACCACGCAGCCGAATTTGGGGACTACACGTGGCCTACTGGTGTCGTTGAAAAACCCTTGGGTTTTCTTTAGCGCTTGAGTGCCTGTGTTGGAACAAGATTAGGTTCGCAACTAAAAGATACTTCCATTTTGAAATACTCACCAGCCTGCCCACTACATGTATAAATCTGAAAAGCATCCTGATCCGTAAAAGTATCAACCTGGATCCCGGTGAAATCACTAGAAAGCGTCGCGACAGGGACACCAGTCCTCCAGTCGTAAGGACCATTCTGCGCTCGATTCACGAGATAGGCGGTATCGTAGCCGGCGCATCCAGTTCCGCAATTACCTTGGATTTCGGGGTTGTGGAAGTCGGCGCCGATTTGCTTTGGTTTGGACCAGAAGTCATTGACGCTGCCTTTAAGATTGGGGAGAATGGTGCCATTTGGTATGAGAATACCATCGACGCCTATGCGTTGGCCTGAGTAGGGGAGGGAGAGGGTGTGGTTTAGTGCTGTTGGTGTTGAGGGATTTTGGAAGCCGTCTAGGTTCCAGTATGTCTGTGTTTGGTGTAAGATATTGTGGTATGGGGATGAGAATTGAGGCACAGGTACTTACATGGGAACTCAACATAATGGGTGTCTTTTTAGTCTTTGCTGTGGCGGTCATTTTGAAGTGCCATGCATATGGAGTTACTGTGTATGTCACGTAGCTAACTACATCTCCTGGGAAGCCTTGGTCGCCGTCCTTGTCTAGAAGGGAGAATGTAATTGAGTCCTCTTCGTATTCAGTAACTGTCCAATTTCTCTATACATCAAAGTCAACTTTTTTTTCCAATATCATATGGAAGCAGGAGGTTCCTTACGTAGTCCCACCCATTCGGTCCCCCATGCAACTGATTCAATCCCCCATTCTCATTAGCAAGGACTCTATATGTAGTCCCATCAATTTCAAACGACCTTTCAGCAACAATCAGCCTCACACATCTTCCCCACCAGATATACACACACAGTACTCACGCATTCTTGATACGATTCGCATACCGGCCCGGCACACCACCAAGATGCGGATGCGATTGATCCAAAGTATAATACGTAGCATTATCCCAACCAAGCACCACATCCCTCTCCACCCCATTCTTGTCCTTGACAAACAAATTCGTAATACTAGCTCCGTAGGGAATAAACTGTGCTCGAATACCGCGCGATACGAGTGTGTATTTCCCATCGACGTCAGCGCCAGCATTAGGTCTGCGTCCATATTGCGCATTTGCTACTAAGAGCAGAGCTGCTGCGGTAATGAGTGTGTACATCAACATCTTGGCGATGCGTCCTCTCTTCACTGGAATTGAGAAATTAGGGTGATGTGGTGTAGTAATAGTGGTCGTCAAAGTTGGCGAAGCTTCAACATCATAACCGTTGAGGGTGCGTAGTTGCACTTTTTCATTTATAATACCGCTTAACGGGAGCAATCTCGCGTCCCATGATGAATTAACAGTACTGTTGCCAAATCCCCGCATGTCATTTTCTGGGGTAACATCAACGGCGCAGATCTCGGTTAGGGACGCATGAGCTTGTTCGTGCTCACCAAACCCGTGGTCTTTCTCCGCATGTTGCAACGTTGTTGTGAGACTTAGTCGCGTCATAGCACATCGTGGTAGATTTTATTCCACTGGTTTCCTGGGTTGGTAAATCGTAGGTGTGGTTGTGCGTGATTGAGGTGTCAGGGACAAGGGGAAGATGTGGTGTGGGAGAGATCATTAAAGCCTTCCTCATTGGGTATAGTGGCTCTGCCTGTGCTTTGATATTTATACTGGTTTATTGCTATTTAGACTGCTGATTTATATTGCGGTTCGTATGTTTGTAAAACATCCATTATGATTTCAGATTCAAATTGCAAAGATATTTTTCCATTTGAGAGATTTTGATATGGAATTATTCTCTCCGACTTACAGGTTGGGCTTTGCTCATTGGTGGGTTAGTGCGAATGAGCAGCACCAAGGCTGGGGGAGCGCGCTGCATCCTTCCATGCTGTTTTCGAAATCAGCAATTGAAGTGCTCGCACATCTTCATTGTAAAAGTATAACGTAAAGTATACATCTTGATGGTCACTTCAACAAGTATGTATCAATTCGGAGTAGATGTACTTCTCAAACCATGTAAGAATCATGCTGTGGTATAGAATGTGAAGTAAGCAATGATCTGGGGCAGTGAGGTATACGATCAAGGATTGGGCAAAACATCTCGGTCACCATACATGGAGGCAATACCATCAAGCGAGACTCTATAATCTTATACTAGGTCTTCTTCAAGGTGATAAGTCTCATAATCTCCAACCACCCAGATAATTTCCAATCCAGTTAGAAGCACTCCATTCTACAAATACCGATCCAAGCGGTTCTTTCCCGCCCTCGGAGGGGTATCATCCATAATCCCGCCTTGCCCTTCAACATCGCGTACACTACCCTGAGCCACCATCAACATCCTCATCTCCTCCTGCAACCCAGCCATAGCAGCTTCCTCCGAATTTTCCTGATCACGCCTCTGAGAACGTGCAGTGGAAACATCGGCAGGAGCAATGACCGACTCGCTGGAGGTAGTTGCCATCGATCCGCGAGAAGCAGTAGTAGTAGAGGTAGAGAGAAATGCTGTAAAAGTGGGTGGAGTGGTAGCGAAGGTGGAAGGAAAAGCAATGAAGTTGGATGGAGGAGCGGTTGGGTTGACCGGAGCGTTGCTTGTGCTGCTGGAACCTGGTAAAGGTGTGACGCGATTTCGGATGCGTGGAGGATTCAGACGAGGGGTTGAAGCAACTCGAGAGCGATGTTTAGCGGCTTGTTGACTTAAGCGGTCCAGTGGTGATGTGAGAGACATGACTGAAGGGTCGCTGAGCGAGATTCTGGTTGGTTGCGGACGCATCGTTGGGAGCAGTGCATGTGTTGGTATTGTTGCTGTTGTTGTCTTTGTGGGAGAGAAGTAAGGACGAATGAAGGAGACAGAAACCATATAAGCATGCCAAGAAATCACGCTTGGAATCTTTACGTTGCTGAATGGATTTCGATATGTTTAGTCGTTTTCAGTATGATCACGGCCGCTAGCTCTACTTTCGCCAAATAGATCGGGCAGTCGCCGACATGATGTATTGAGAATGAGGTTACGATCTGTGTCTCGGAGCAGAACTTGACAAATTCCTCCAAGGATTAATATCATAAAACATGACGTAAGTTCGACATGCTGGTTATGATCAGCTATATGAATTATCTGATACTGATTCAATCTCAGTAGATATCTTCTCTGGAATCGCTTAAACAAAACGAATTCCATGACAGTGTGATTCTAGAGAGAGACGAGGTTCTCAGAACAACCGAACACCTAACAAAAATACCTTACACTTAAAAGAGTAAATTGCCTTATTCTTGTAATAGATGTACAATCCGCGGCTTGATATTCAGGTGGAGTATGGTTTACAGCATGGGTGACAGCGTCACTAGAAGATCTTAAATAGTTGATTTTGTGCTGAAGACCGAATGCCAACTGCTCGTAGCTCTTGGATAGTAGACATGGATCTGTAACGACATGAGAACATTGCTTGGGCTGAGGTCTATTGGTCCAACGGGGATGCAAAATATGCTCGTTATGCTTCAGAACTACATCATGAAGGATTATCAAGTTTGTCTAAACGCGGACCAGCCCTGAGTTTGACAATGAATAAGAACCGAAGATATGAAACAATTGGTATTGAGAAATGGGAAACTTGAAGAGGGTTATAAAGCTGCACTGTACAATATATGCTGGCCAAAAGGAAACATCAGTCCTGAAGGGAGAAAGCAACGAAACTTCAATAGCGCGCTAGCTTTATTTCTTGCTTTTAGAAGGGCCCTGATATGACTAGAAATAGATGGTAATAGTAGCGTCGTCAGCCCTATAAAAGAGAGCCGGATGGCGATGCCGATTGATCACTGCAGAGGTACTGTACGCGCGGTGCAGCCGTTTGGCAATGCGGTGAATTCAAGCATGCGCAAGCAGTGAAAGAATCGTACTCCTACTGCAGTGTATCATCGGCTTGCGCCGCATGCTGACGGCAGTAACATGACTATCATTCGGACACCAGCAGTATTGTAGGGTCTGGGAAATAAAGATAATGGATGAAAAGAAGCAAGCAGGAGTGAGGTGAATCGATCCACAGTCCGGGGGGCCTTTAATTGGTCTTCGGTACGAGGCCACGTGACGCTAGTCGATCTCTAGGTGAACAGCAATGCTGCGGCGAGGTAGTCGTATTCTACCACGATAGAATAACGTTTGGTGTAGCACTCAGGGCCGACCTTTGGCCAAAGATTTGCTGAGTGCATGCTCAACCCCTTGTCAACTTCTCCATGCTCGAACCCCGAGACCCCCGTCAGCAGCTCCCCGACACCCACCCATTCACTTGATCATAGTACCTGTGAGCTCCACCGCATCACGGCTCGGGAATATTAGCAATTCGCATAGAAGAACTGGATTTTCGAACCCTTTCGTCATGAACGGCGATATTAGCCTGTCCGAGACTCTCGGCGGCCTACGAATTGCTAATCCAGATGATTCAATATCGTCACCCTCACCTCCTGCTGTCGAGTCGTCCTCGTCACATTCCGAGCCTATACCCTCTGCAGTACCCGCACCACAGCCACCGCATCTCCCCTCTTCTTCGTCGCACTCCTCCTTGAGCACGGTCACTGAGGCATACCCCCAGCCGCGCTCCTATCCATTGAGCTCAGTAGAGAGTTCTGCCATTGAATTCGTTCCCCATCACATCATACCTAACGGCGCATACTCCAGCTCTCCCGTTCCCTTCAGGGACCAGATACAATCACAATCTCAGCTCGCAGACTCAACACAGGATGACCCAAGGTTAAATCATAGACAGTCTATGCCCTTAGCATTTCACCCACAACAGCAGCAACAGCAACAGCAACAGCAACAGCAACAGCTTCAGTACCCAGGGCCGGGCCACGCAACATCCGGTGCTGTCAACCAGGGCCTTGGTCATGCTCCAACCGCACGCCCCTTCTCCGGATTGTATAACCACCCCAATATTTCAGGTGGATCACAAACTTCCAGCTATGCTGCCTACCGATACGGCGAAGACCCGCCACAGCATACTATACCCACCGCACAAATGATACAGAGGAGTGGCTCGCGCACAACAGCTACGGGTATGCAGCAAGCAGGGCTGACATCGAGGGATTCAGGGAGAGGGGACCGTTCAGCACCACCCCAGCAACAATTTGGCGGCAATGGACCCGCTCCACCACGGAGAAGTTCGAGAAGAATAGGTCCTACCGGACAGCCCATGTCTTCGCCCTACAACATAGAGGGAGGCCCACTTGCAAGCAGCGAGGAGTGGAAAGAAAAAGGAGCGGCTGTTGGAATCCGTCAAGAAGTGGATACCAATGGGCGGACGGTCCAGAGGATTATGAAAAAGGGAGTCAAGGATTTCAATTTTGGTCGGACTTTGGGAGAGGGTTCTTACAGTACCGTATTACACGCTACAGATCGCCAAACTTTAAGAGAGTACGCTATCAAAGTTCTGGATAAACGACATATCATCAAAGAAAAGAAGGTCAAATACGTCAACATCGAGAAGGACACCCTCAATCGCCTGACGGAACATCCTGGCATAGTGCGGCTGTACTACACCTTTCAGGACGAGCGATCACTTTATTTTGTGTTGGACCTTGCAAATAATGGTGAGCTACTGGGAGTTCTGAAGAAGATGGGAACATTTGATGAAGAGTGCACTCGATTTTACACAGCGCAGATACTGGACGCGATAGACTACATGCATCAAAGGGGCGTCATCCACCGCGATCTCAAACCTGAGAATGTACTATTGGATTCGCACATGCATGTCAAGATTACCGATTTTGGAACGGCAAAAATCCTTGGTCTTAATCCGAAGACCAATTCTGGAGGCCCTTTGGACGGATCGGAACTGGACCGCGCAAATTCATTTGTTGGAACCGCAGAATATGTCAGCCCAGAACTACTCACAGACAAGAATGCATGTAAAGCCAGTGATCTCTGGGCATTTGGGTGCATAGTATATCAGCTTTTGGCTGGTAGACCGCCTTTCAAAGCAAGTAACGAGTACCAGACATTTCAAAAGATTGTCGGACTAGACTACACATTTCCTGATGGCTTTCCGCCAATCGCGAGGGACTTGGTGGAGCGGTTGTTGGTGCTAGACCCTGCCAAGCGATTGCCTATGGAGCATATCAAAAATCATGAGTTCTTCGACAACCAGATCTGGGGGAAGGCGTTATGGAAGCAAAAAGCGCCGCGGTTGAAAGCTTATACCCCTCCTCCGCGGGAGAAGATTACACTCAATGGTGGGTCTAGCTGTTTCACACTTCGCAAAACCACAACACTAACCAATCAAGGTCCATCAATGTCTGCGCCTGCTGCTTCAAGTAACAATCCACCAAGACCACAACCTAGAGTCATAACGGAGCTACCTCCGCCCAGTCAACTCGATATTGATTGGTCGCCAGTACTAACCCGCAACAACGAACGCATATTGAAGCTAGGAAATCTAAACGTGACGGTAACATCACAACCGCACAGTCCGAACTCGCGAAATGGCGAAGCTTCAGTCGAGACACCGACACCAAAGAAGAAGTTCAGTTTCTTTGGAGGCAACACTTCGAAAAGGAGAACCCGGCTTGTGATGGTAACTTCAAGTGCCCGGATAGTGCTTGCCGCTTCTGGTGGAGATGAAAAGAAGGCCAAGTTTGAAGTGTCGCTGGTAGCGCCGGGGACGACATGGAAAACTTTCAAAGACGGAAGGGGTCTCACCTCGTGGTGTGTCGATACGGTAAGCCCATTGCAAGGCAATGTTTGGATGAAGACAACTAACTGAAATACGAAGCCCACAAAACACATCCTCTTTGAAGACCCGAAAGCCGCCCCCAGCGACCCGGACGGCAGCATGTACTCCGCCCAAGAATGGGTGCAAATCATTGAAAGCGCAAAAGATTTTGTGATATCGCAATCCCTCACAAACTCCTACTCGGGTGACTCCGCTCTCAACGATTTGGGCTCGCAAATCTCCAGCCCGACCAGCACGCTCGGTCGTAATGCCGAATTTGAGGGTGTGAATATCCCGACGCAGAGGTTGAGGAAGGGGGAACATGGTCTTCTCGCTGGGGATAACGAGAGTATCAAGGGGAGAAAACGGTTTAGTAAGAGGCATTCTAAGAATGGGCTTGCTGCTGTGTTCTAGGTGGAAGACAACTCTGTCGACTTTCGCACTGTGCTGGTATCTGCCTTTCTGCGACGTATAGATTTGGGAAAGGTTTGCGTTGTTTGAAATTCTTTCATTTTCTGCATTTTACGATATAGCATAGCATCGCTGATTTGATTTTCTATTTCATCTGTCATTTTCTTTCTCTGCTGCAAGCACTTGGCGTTTGGGGGTTGCTTTCTGTTCCCAAGAATTTGGAGTCGTTCTGTCTCGTGGAACCTTTTTCATGCATTTGCAATCATGGGGGTGGTGCACGCGAAAGACCATATGTCTCGTTGTTTTCTTGCGGGTGGTAGAGTCCAACTTGCACGTTTCTTCTTTGTACCTAAGGGGTGGAGGAATGGTGTTGATGTCTCTGGGCATTGGTTTGTTTGGCTTCCACACTCTTCTCTCTTTTGTTATGGTGAGCGCGCGGGAATCTTTGGATATTGTGGTCCTGTGCTCATTCTCTCTCGTCTTCTGCGAGGAGGGCATTGGAAGATCGAAGCGAACACTGCGATGAGTTGTTCCTTGGGTCGCATTTGTATCTATATGCATACAGGCCTCTGGTTATTTACATCATACTGATATGAGATTTGTTTGCACATTGGTATAACTCTCGTAATTTTAAGTCCGCATTTATAACCGACACCTATTACTCCGTTTGTAGTCGTTGATATAAAAGAATGGACGCCAGAGCAGGAATTTCCACACTAAGAAAGGTGAATACCAAACTCCATATCAAAGCTCTGTTTCAATTATGTGTTAGAATAAAAATTAAGTGTCAAATATTCTTGTTGCTGAGTATATTTCAGCACACTAGCCTTGAAACTCAGCCACACTTGTGGCGAGGGGTTGGCCTTCAATCTTGATTTCCATCTATCAAGACACCTTGAGATTGAATAATCACCTTTCTCCTGAAGGAAACTGTATACCTGTCTCTTGTACATATTAATATCCAAATTGTTATAAGTGCCATGTTCATGTTCTCTCGCCCATAAATAACCGTCATTGCATTGTTCATAAGGCTATCCCCGGTCATTACTGGGCAGACTTCCTGGTTTCCTTCTCGAGGGTCTGCAACTCCAAAGTTGCGCATCATCGCCTTGGATTTCCTCGTCACATCGCCGCGTCGACACGAAGGGTACCCAGAGGAAAGCAGCTGAGCTGGACTTCTCTATGTCTCGCCAATCCCGCGCTTAACAGTCTTCTTCCTTCAACGGCATTCACTTGCACCACACGAAACTCCGCCGGTTGCCTCTCCCGTGTCTCTGCTCTTTCATGAGGATCCGCGCTACCACCTCTACCTTTGCCTAGAGCGCAACTGTTGCCCTCACTACTACTGCTCAATATGTCGCGACCTTATGAATTCTCAGATCGAGACAATCGAGTTACCTCTCCTTTGTAAGTTTTGTCTTACTACGTGCGCTGCGCATCTCCTAACATGACTGCCAATCACAGAGATCGTCAGCCACAGACACAGTACCCACCAGGACAAGCACCCTCCTTTGCTACCAATGTCAATCGGGCAAAGACGAAGAAATGGGTAGAAGCAAAGAAGTTCTCCTACGAAGGCGACGACTGGGGTGACTACGACGAGCAAGATGAATATGGCGTAGAAGCCGCTGCCTCTCAAGCTCCTCCACCACTGCCACAGCAACAAATAAATAACTCCCGCATTTTCACAAACCCCGTTCCTGCGCCGTCACAAGGCCCAGGCGGACGGAGAAATTCGTATGATGCTGGCGACGAGAAGCGTGCCTTTTCATCTTCACAGTTTCCCCCGCCTGGAATGCCTGGTGCTTTCGAGCCACCTCCACACCAAGCGCAGCAAGGCCCTTCGAGGTCACCTGTTCCTTTGCACGTGGAGACATCTGTAAAGCCAGGCCACACGCAAACTTCGGCTGGTTCCAGTGTCTACCCAACAACAGGGGAAAGTGCACGACAGGCCAGTGCGACAAGTAACGACACTATGTACCCAGAACATCGCAGAGACTTCTCACCGTCAGCGATGCCTACTCCTCTTCAGACCCGCATATCACCAATGCCCAGTGCTATTTCACAATCGCCTGCATCCGGTTTTCCACCAAGGCGGAGCAGTGTGAATCAGAATAATGCGCCGAATGCTTTGCCAGGTGCAATGGGGAAGTCTTCGCAGGAATCCACCCCCATATCACCAAGCAAAGCTCTACCTTTTATTCGACCTGCGGATATCTACAAACGGATGGAAGAGGAAAGAGAAAAGGAGCGCAAATCGCTTGACTCGCAAAGGCAAAGTATTGATTCTGCGAGACGGCAGGAGAACACCAGTCCAACTGGCTCGCACAACCCCACAGGGTCAGGTAGTGCATTCGGTCGTCGGCCTAGCCAGGAAAGCGTGTCCGAAAGGAACGAGGGAAGCCAACTGCGGCAGCCTCTCGACACTGTAGCGGAGCGCAAGAGCGAATACGAAATGCTGACCACTCCATCAAATACTCAGACGGGCAACACATCTCAGGCAAAGGCTCCCGGATTTACAGGACTTGCTCTCCCTCAAATCGGAGGTGAGTCCAGTGGGTTTGGCGACGAATTCTGGGAGTCCACACCCCTCGGGCCGAAAGAAGGAAATAAAGCAGCGGCGGTACCGTCGCTCTCTGGGGTGGATCCGGCAATCCAAGATAGTGCGTTGCAACATCAACATTCGGTTGGTTTCCGCTCGATGGTTCATGAAGCCTTTGATGCGCCAGCTATAGCATCAAAATCAGGCAGTCAACATTCGCAAGGCACTACTACAAATTCTAGTTTCTCTCGAAGCAATACAACAGGCACTTCAGATATTAGTCCAATCATGAGTCGAGTTCCAAGTTCAGCAGCAGCCGCTGCACGGCACGCAGAGGCTAGAGATACTGCCACACCTGCAATTGCTGAAGAGCCTGAGCTACATCATTCGAGGAACACGTCTGAGGGTAGTACTGCTGCAAAGTTTACACCTGGCTATAGGAGAGATCTTAGGACACCCAGTCTTGACAATAGTCCGGCGAGAACACCGGCTGTAGAAAATCACCCGGAACTTCCTGCACCTGAAATGGCGAGGCTCGCGATGAGTAGTCCTGTTGAGGCAGACGCTGCAACGAAGAATGTCATTCAACCCTTAGATGCTGCGTCAAGGGAAGCAGATATCGCCAAAGTCGCGGATACCAATCCTGCTTTGGCAGCTACATTTGAAAAGATTGCTCAAGATTCTTTTGTAGATAAGCCGCAGCCTGATATACCAGCTTACACGAGTCGCAATATTGCTCGTGCAGAGTCACCATCGAAAGGCAGGGTTGCTGATCTTGCCGGCAGATTCAACGAGCCTCCCGAGGCGAGACGAGGCTCTGTGGAATCAATCGGATCAAAGAAAAGTTCAGGACTTCGTCCTACGAGTTCTTCAGGCGTCAAGCCACCATTTGTGGAGCGACCAATTGCTGAGCGAGAGATCAGTTTCCGGCCGAAGATTCCGGGTGGATTTGAGTCGTACATGAGCACGGCCTCAGAGGTTCCGGACACAACATCAAATGCAACGATACCTCCAGCGCCTATAGAGAAAGACACTGAACTTACGCCAACGACATCGAAGCATAAATTGGAGGGGTCGACGGCATCTGACGTGGGTCCTATGGATGCATTGGCCGCACTGGCTGCTGCGGGTGCCGCCATTGGAGCTTCTATCCGCAAATCTATGGGATCAGAGGAACCTGAGAGTCCGCGATCAGCAACGAGAGCATATGGTGATGTTCTTAATCGTCCACTTCCGCCGGATAGGATGGAGTCTACCGTTTCTACTATTCCTCCGACACCACCTGCGAAGGACGAAGAAGAATATGCTCCGCCTGTTCCATTGAAGACGAGAGAGCGTAGCAGAAGCCCTGAGATTTCAGCAATCAACACATCACTCCCTTCGCTACCTGCTTATGTACCTGATAGCACAGATGCAACACCAAGTGGTGATTTCGAGAGTGATAGGCTGAGACGAGAAATCGTGCGAAGCTTGAGTCCTGAGACTGAGGGATTTCCGGCCCCTCTGCCTTCAGGGCCCGTCCACACTAATCAAGCACCGAACCGGGAGAGCAGTGCGATTCCAAGCGAGTATGAGAGCTACTGGGCCACTGGTGGTGATCACGCCAATGATGATGTTGGAAAGCCAGATGTACCGAATAAGCACGCCGAGAATGGTCTACCTGACTTAGCGGTTGCTGCTCCTAGTCAACCGTCAAATGACTATTTTTCGTCAGGGGTTGAGGCCACTCCCAGAACATCTTCGCCTCCTCCAGGTCTGCTGGGTAGGAAGTTCAGTTGGGAAAAGAGTCAAGCGAGTCTTGCATCACAAGCTACCATTGTTTCACCTGTCGCAGAATTGGCAAAGTCGCCCAACACTCTCGAACCAAACAAGCCAGATCCTCTTTCTTTGAACCCAAAGCTCAGTGGTGAGCCACTGCACATTGTGAATGCGGAGCCTGGCGAGTTGTCAACGCCAGTGGAGCCAGTCCGCCGATTGAGTGAAGAACTTCCTCCCCCCGTGCCCCAAGTTCCCACCACCAAGGAAGCCGCCCCTCTTCCTTCTTCTGAAGGCGGGTTATTTTCTCAATTACAAGCACGTCCTCCTCCCGCGCCCCAAGTTCCTGCCACCCAGGAATTTGCACCTCTCCCTTCTTCTGATGGCGGGTTATCGTCCCAATTCGGACCCCGTCCTCCTTCGGGACCACGGCCGCAGACCGGAGAAGAGCCACGACCTGCCAACTTCAGGGAAATCCTTGGTATCAAGTCCACGCCTGCTCGCATCGCAAAGTACGACGAAACACGAGAACAATTCGCCAAAATGCCTACAGGTCTGGACAACTGGCTCAGTCACACCCTCGCTGCAAACCCAGAATACCGCGACGTCGCCACAGCAGTTCACCGTCCCACCCTGTCTGCTTCAGGGGGTACACCCGTCAAGCACAAACCTACCTCATCCATCTCGCGTGTCTTCACTCAGAAGAGTGAATCGTCTGGTAATGTTGGACCTGCACCGGCGGAATACCAGGGCACCGCCGAGCAGAGAGTTTCCGTTGGGAAGGGCAAGGATATTCTCAAGACTACTGGCGTGCTGAAGGGTATGAAGGAGGCGAAGGGCTTGTTTGCAAAGGGCAAGTCCAAGTTTAGGGGTAGTGGGGGCGAAAAGGTAGATGAATAATTTTCTTAGTATGTCGGCATGTCCATCTTTGCACCATTCCCCCGGTTCTATTCTATATGTCTCCGGCGCTGCTTGTATTATTTTCTGTAGCTCATCTCTCACGAGAGTAGTCTATCTGCTTGCTTTTCTTTTCGGGAAAATTTGCTTTACTGGTTTCTGGCGTTTGATCTGCTTTTGCTCTATCATGCTTTCCGGCTGCGTATCGAGTATGAGAGTATGCGAGGGCTATTTTCTATTTCCGAGTCGGAACAATGTCTACGAGCCTGTAAAGTTATCCTTCTTAAATTCCACTTTTATTTAACCCCCCCTCTTCGCCACCATCCGTGTTGTAATGGATCCACGCTCATCTTCTTTGTGTCTGTAGGACCCTTCCAATTCTACCTCCTACTCACGCTCGTCCTCTCGAACCCCCTCCGTTTCATCTACGTCCATGTCCATGACCAGCCAACCACGTCCTTCGTCTAGTAGACGCTCCTCCCGTTCGTTTTCGCCGTTTCGACGGTTTTCCTCCAGGCCGTCTAGTGTGATTATTCCTAACAATAATGATGTGCCTGATTTACCACATCATGACTTCTCATCTGCTTCTTTTAAGGATGAGAGGGGGAGGCCGAAGAGTTATCCCGCCGCTGCAGCGCTTGGGACGGATTGGGGGAGTCCGCCTGAGTATGAGAAGCTGGATGGGGTAGGAAGTAGTGGGAGAACAGATTCTCCACCGCCGCATCGGCTCAAGGAAGAAAGTAGGGTGACAGAGGAAAGGGGAAGGGAGAGACTTGGTGTTCTGCCTTCGCCTGCTAGGAGTGCTTTCCAGAGTGAGGGTGCTGCGGGAGTGGGTGGTGGTAATGATATCGTGGAGAGTGTTGTAAGGCATGCTACTCCTGCGTTGTCACACACTGTGACGGCAGAAGAACGGACGCCTACGCAGGAGAGTGTTAATGCGCACGCAAAGACTGCTCACCCCGGTTCTAGTTCTGATTTCGATCCGACTGCTAACGGTGCCGTTGGTAAGGGCCCTGGTAACAGAAGTAGTATGATTACTCCTAAGCATGCGCCTTACGAGATCGGTGGTCGTCAGAGGGCTGTTAGTTTACCACGACCAGAATATGTGATGCCTCCGAGGTATTATGGCGCTCGAGAAGAACCTGTTGGTTTACTGCGACCGGAATATGTTATGCCTCCTAGGAGTGGCGGGACGGAAAAAGAACCTGTTAGTCCTATTTCGCCTTTAGAGGAGGGAGATAGTTCTCCAGAGGACGTCAAGCCAGGAACTGGACTGGTAGCTGCAGCACAGGACGTGAGTGTTGAGAGAGTGTCGGGCGATACGCTTAGTCGTGTTTCTGAGGATTCGTGGGAGAAGATTTCTAACGCGGACGTGGAAGGACATCCGACGACTACTGGGAATAGTGTTCATGACGTGGACGTCGCGAAAAGGTCTGCAACTCCATCAGTGGAGGTGCCTTCTGCGATACCGTCACTGAAAGGGAGTGTTCAGAACGCCGCTGTTTGGTTTGCCACATCTTCGATCCAAGGGAGTGCACACGATGATCTACCTCCATCAACTTCTGCGACGCCATCGTTCCAGGAGAATACACACAGCCTGCCTGCCTCGACATCGCCGACAACTTCGCTAGGACGAGGCGCGGACGAGTTGCTGACTACGTCCAAGTCTGCTAATCCTTCACCTGATGGCAGTGAACATAACGTACTGGCGACCTCTACGTGTGCTACGTCCTCACTCAAAGGTAGTGCACTCAATATACCTATCTCCACTTCGGAGACGCCGTCAATGACTGCCAGCTCCTACAAGGGTAAAGAAAGAGCAGTAAGCCCAGTGGAATCGGAGTTCTTCCCAATCTCACCATCTATAAATCATTCCCGCGACCATTCCGCCGTATCAGCCATCCTCGGTGAGGCACAAGTAGTCCAAGTACCACAATTCCAGCCAAACGCAACCAATGAAATTCGAAATGCCCCCCCACCGAAAACGCAACCACCTCAACCATCTACTAGCCCACCACCACTTCCCCAATTCGGAATAGGAACACCATTCGAAAAGCCGGTGCGCAAGATAGCCGTATCAGAAGCACAGCAATCGGATCGACTTGCTGAGATTGCTCTTGCGCACAAGAAAATGAGGGAACAACTTGATAATTTTACTCCTGGATCGCCGCATGACTTTGGGGCGACTGATGAGGCTGGGAGGAAGTTTGATGAGGTTATGGAGAGGAGGAGTATGGTCAGGGGCGATAGTAGGAGCTTGAGGGGGGTGGCTGGGGCGCCGAATTTGGCTGTGCCAACCATGACGTCGCTGGCTCCACCTGAAAAGGGGAGGGCGAGATCTAAGAGTGGGGTTTCTGAGGGAAATCTTTCGGTACCGTCGTTTGGTGCGGAGGGTCAGGGAAGTCGGTTCGGTGGTGGGATGTCGAATACGAATGCCTCGATATTGCCGCCTGCTGGTCCAAGTCGGCAAGAGAGATCTGGCAGAGGGCCGTCGGAGCAGAACAAACCGTTCCTCCTGGGTGTCTCGTCTGGAAATCAACGGGCACAGCAGAATAATGCTGCGGTGGGAGGAAGTAAAGCACCCTCTCCGGCCCCAGTATCGAGAGCTGCCATGGAGGACAGACCTCTGCCTCGTGGTCCAATATCTCGCGCAACTCCATTGGCACTCGATCAACCATCACCGCTTGGTCCTACGATGACGGTCACAGAGCCGGAGCACGAGCTCCCTATGGCTAGTCAGGATGAGGTAGAAGCACGTGGAGAAACTGTAGGACCAGCTCTATCAGTTGGTGGACGATCCATAAGAGATGAAGACGTTACTGGCAAAGATAACATGAACTCTTCTCTTTCAGTTGGTGGACGCTCTATGCCTAGTGTTTCCTCTCTTGGCCGTGATAACGACATCTCTGATACTCAGAGCCCAGTCTCTCAAGACCGATCGGTATCGCCTATCAAAGGCTCATTCGAGAACCGAGAATATCATCCTCCTAATCCCAACGGCGAACGTCCCATGTCGTTCGTACCGCTCCCACGAGATCCTTCTGGCCTGCCACAGCAAGAAATCATCAGCACGACTAAACACCCGATCGAGACGGGCTCTCCGGAAACTCCCCAAAGAAGCAGGAGAAACAGTTATACTAGGTCTTCGCCTTCACCAGGTACTCCACGCAGAAGATCGAGACAGTTGAGTTTGCATATGGATGAAGTGAGAGAGAGCCAGGATTTGTATGATCCGCCTAGTCCAGTGACGAGTCGTCACCCACAGTCTCAAGCGCCACAGAGAGAACTTTCGTTGAATCAGGGATCTAATGGTGGTGCTGAGTATCAGCGCGAGTCGCTCACTGCGCCCGTGCCTGGCATTTCGCCTGTTCATGAAGGGCAGCAATCAGAGTCTGAGGAGAGACGACCATCGTCTATTCAAGAATCGCCGCCGAGGGCGTATGGCCAGATGGATATTCCTTCGAGTGATAGCCCTCCTGAGCAGGAACACGAGAGAGAGGTGCCACAGTCTCATCCTGGCCAAGATGATGCTCAGCAACCACCGCCTCACCCTGCTCTAGCTGCGCCAGCGTCATCGCCTGTTGCTTTGCCAGGTAGTGAACCCAAAAAGGCTGGAATGTTACAAAAAATCAAAGGGTTTGCAAGCTCAAATCATGCATCCGAGTCTCAATCTGGCAATACCGCCAGACTACAACAGCAGCAACAGCCCCAGAAGCAGCCGCCGCCTCCTCCTCCAGAATTGCGATTATCGTCAATGACCTCAAGTGTGGGTAGCCAAAATACGTCGATGAGTAAAGATAAAAAGAAGAGGTCTTCTGGGATACTGTCAAGCTTTAAAAGGCCAGCAAGTTCAGGCGCTGAATCGCACCTGACTGGTGCTTCAGTGGACGCAGCAGGTATGAAAGGACAAGCCAATGAATCACCGACACAACGACAGACGCCACAAAATGTTGCCTCTACCATACCTCCTATGCCGACAGAAGCGCCTCAAGAACGAATGGCCAGTCTGAAAGTCCAGAACGCACATTTGCCTCAAAGGGCTACAACACACACAGGGGAACAATCAAGCATGAAGAAACGCTTTTCGGCACTAGGTAGCCTGTTCGGAAGATCGGGGACTACAGGACATACTCCCAAACAGAGCAAGCACAATAAGAATGCTCCGAGGAGCACTCTGATTCACCATGTCCCGCCTAATCCCAACCCTACTGCCTTTACGCAAAGGCAGCAGCAACATCAGGGTGGCTCCCTTAATTCGAAGCAGCAGGACATGCGGCGTGCTCAGTGGTTACAGGACCCAGAGCAATCTGGTGTGCATCCTCCTTTGGGTGGATATTACGCGCCTGGTAACTCACAGGATAACCCGCAGTTTGGGCATGGTCAAGGGACTGCAGGATTCGCTGCTATTGCTGCACAGCAAGGTCGGAATAAATCGGCGTCTTCTGCTACCAGTAGCAATGCAAAGGATAAGCGCTCGGGCTCGAATTCCAGTGTTCCGTGGCCGTTTAAGCGACATGGTTCGAGTAATTCATCCGGACACTTATCGCCCCAAGTGTCTGCCCAATCCCCACTCGATAGAATCAGAACCGATAGTCTTGGTCCACCATCCATCAGTCCCGTCAGCACACGACGAGACTCTTCACCCGGTCAAGCTGGCTACGGCCGTGCCCCACCACCGCGACTTCCGAGTGGTAGAATGGGCAGTATCTCGGAACAAGGGTTCCCAGGGCAGCATCAAGAACGTCCTTGGGCGCTAACTCTCCCTGGAGCAGAAGAAGATGATAGGGATATCACTAGGCAGGAGATTTTTCATGCGGCTTCTGCTAGATGGCAGCGCGGTGCTGATGGGTTGATGTATGCTCTTCCGAGGGATGAAGCTTCTCCTGTCACTCCAAGAAGGCAAGATTGGGACAGTCATACGCCTACAGCTCCTCACCCTTATGGACAACAACAGCAGCCACCGCATCTTGAACCTCAGATGCCAAGATCCCCGCAGCGATTCCCACCAGGACACGCGCAAGGGAGCCCTGCAAATCCGGTGTACTCTTACCTCCCTACCCATATACATTCACCACCACCGCGGCCGCAATCTTCCCCTGGGCATATTGTAAATCAATACCAACCACAAGATGAGCCCCACGCAATTACCACCCCAGACGCCCATCCTGTTGTTATACCACCATTGCCTCAGGGCAACATCCCTTTGATGCAACCGCAGCCGCGCCGCATGTCAAACTCTCCTGCGATGGGTGACCAGCTTCCAGCTCGCGCTTCTTCCCTCCAAGATCCAAGGACTGGACCCAGTTACCGTTCGAATGGTGGTGGTGCACCTGCTCCACCGCCAAAGTCACCGATGAGGAGTGGTTTTACTGTATCTACCACTAGTACATCGACAACAACTACGACTACAAGTGACCAAAGCCTCAATGGTTCTTTCAATCCCAGTTCTGCGAGTACGCAAACTCAGAAGAGACCAATCTCAACATCTAATGCCTATAACCCAACCTCGCCACAACGATCTACCGCATCGAATGCCTACACAGCAACCTCACTCCAACGATCTGCCGCCTCACCTCCCCCACTGCCACCACCAAAAGACATACCACCAACACCTCAACTCCCTTCCCTCATTATCCCAAGAGGTGGACCCGTCGGTGGTAGTGGTATCACTGGACCTGTCGTTCATTCGGGTAGAAATGATGCTATGGGTAGTAGTACGAGGAGTATGCAGAATGCGATGAGTCAGCAACAGTTGCATGCTAGGAATAAGAGTAGGGATTCTGATGATGAGCCGGTTATGAAGGCTGTCAGTTATCCGGGGGATGAATGGATGCCTAGGTGGGATATCGATTGATTGTTCTGTTTCTGGCTTCGCATGTTCATCTGCCTGTTTTTCTTTTGCGCCCTCTCTGGGCTTTTTGCACAGCGCGAATGGTTACTGAAGCGATTTTTGGTTCTCTGTTTAGTTCTTGTATATATTTCTCCTTTGGTGTGAAGATCTAGAGTGGGTTGATTTGGCAACTTTGAGCGTTGGTTTTGGTTCTCGCTGTCAAATGTTGGTTTGCTTTTCGAAGTTTATGCATTTTAATCGTACACTTTCTTCCAGTAATTTATAGTAGCCAGACTTGGAGCACGATACCATAGTGCACTGTATTGGTCAAATCTTGTGCAGAGCAAAATCAGATAAATCTTTACGATTGTAATTACATCATACATCGCCGCTTCGATTTCTTCTGCTCATAACTCCACCTGAAGGTACGAGGCGTTTTGGGCAATATTCGCTTAGAATTACCGCTTTAGGAACCACGGCTCCTCCCGGATCGTTACCGCACTCGACTTCTCGACCATCCATCAACAACAAAACGTCAATTGGACTCATAAATCATTATGTTGATTGAAGAATCTTATGTTGATGTTGCCACCCAAGCGGGTGGTGATATGCGTAAGCCAAATATGTGGGGTTTTCAGAGAGTAATTGCTAATATCTTGAACGAAGGCATCTTCATTTTCCACCCAAAGATAGATGGGTATCCAAAGGCGAAGTTTCCTGGCGTTGTTGTCTTTAGTGAGATCTACCAGGGTAAGCTCGTGTGTGATGAAGTTATCCTAGTCCTTCATACTCTAACTTCTTCTTCTTATTCAATCGGTTTCTGGTATAATCTTATCGGTATTATAGTCACTCTTTCCTCGTTTCATACCTTTCGTATATTTCCTCTTCTCCGATATTGATTTGCACACAGTCACCGGGCCAGTCGCCCGTTTCGCCCGCCAAATAGCTTCCCACGGCTACATATGCGCAGCACCAAGTTCATACCACGAATTCACTGGTCCAGAGGCACTCGCCTACGACGGCCCCGGAACAGACAAAGGCAACGACTGGAAAGTTGCCAAAAAGCTCTCTGCATATGATGAAGACGCCACTTTAACCATTGACCACTTACTCTCGCTACCAACATGTACTGGTCGAATCGGTGCAACGGGAATGTGCCTTGGTGGACATCTTGCTTACAGAGCTGCTCTTGATGAGAGAGTCGCTGCGACGGTGTGCTATTTTGCTACTGATATTCATTCGCATTCGCTTGGGGAGGGGATGAATGATGATAGTTTGGCGAGGACGGGGGAGGTTAGGGGTGAGGTTGTTATGGTATGGTTATTCCACTGGGTTGTGTTGTTGTGTCTCATTCGCTGACTTGGAGTAATCAGATTTTTGGCAAAAAGGACAATCACGTACCACCTGCTGGTCGCGATCTCATCCGCAAGACTCTGCATGATGCTGGTGTTACTTTTAGTTTTTATGAAGTCGCGCATGCTCAGCGTACGCTTACACTGCGTGGCAGTAACTTTCCAGATGGGATCACCTTGCTAACAGTTGAACAGATGCGTTCATACGTGATGAACTCAGCAAAGGCCGCTATGATCCAGCCATTGCAGGTATATGCTTCCAGATGCTCCTTGAGCTGTATGTTCGAGCTCTAAGGTCTGATCTCGGACCATCAGCAGCAGCGAGTAAAATCGAGGATGTTTGCTAAATTGGGTATATCGAAAGGACGTTACAGTGTCAATGTATATATGAGGAGGAAATCGAACAAGCAGGCTGGAGGGGAGACTGGTAATAAAGACTTCGCTGTGCAGTTATCCTTCATACCATACTCGGGTTTTCAAGCTTAGAAGACGCAGTTATGTCTTGCTCAGTATAGCTATTTGAGATACATTTACAAAGCGAAGTAGTCTGACAAAACCTGTGTCAATATCTCTCTCTCTTTCATATGCTCATTTGCGTATGGTAGCATTGATACTTACTGTACCGAATTTAATGATAATCCCAACCGGCTCAACGGCCCAACGTTAATACACCGATCAATAGCATGTGATACTGACAACGGCATTAGTCTTGAAGGCAATACCTTATAGAAAAGGCGGCTGGTATCACCATACTCTCGATGCTAAAGACTCTCCTGTGTGGCGGCTTCCTACATACCAAAAAACCACGCCATGTAATTCATCCATAACTTGCTATCCATAAGAAATGCAAGAGCGATGTGACCAAACGCCTCAACCTCCCTCAGAACAAACTTCCATGAAGACAAGTAAATGAACAGCCTCGCATTATCAATCCTTATCATTAAATCAGCACCAACGCAAAGATGGAACTCCTGATCCAGCGTCCAAACCCCATGGTCGACGTCCGCTCTAACGAAGAAACCAGCCTCAAGATAAGAGAAAGGCGCTACCACGAACGCCAAGACCTGAACGACCAATTCCACCCTCTGATCGCTCCAGACCGCTGGCTCCACGACGATATCCTCGCACCAATCGCACCCTCCGTAATGAAGTACGATTTCCACATCCACCACTTCGATAACGTGACTGAGCGGGAACGGTTCCTAGAGCGAGTTAGGCCGGCCTTGCGACTTGTATCGCGGTGTTTGACGTCGCCTTGGTTCAGTGAGTGGTGGACGCATACTTTGCTTGGACTCAGGAGTAGGTGTAAAAAGAGTGGAAGAATGTATTTGCAAAATGGGAATAGGAGGACTTATTCTGGAGCGGACAAGGTGAGGAAGGAATCTGTGATGAGGGAAATGGGCGAGAGATTGAGTTTCACGTGGGATGGGGAAGGGTATGAGAAGCACGAGGATGGGTATTGCCATGTTCATGTGCAACAAGAGAGTCCTTGGACACGTAAAAGAGGGCCAGGAGTCCCACTAGGAGGCGCTGCGAATGATGCCCGGTATACGATTGTGCTGAATATCAAATATCGCGATTTTGCACTTTCGGACCGCTTCTTCTGGATGCAGCCTGTGGAGAAGTATCATTTCAACTTTTACTTTGCGGTCATCCTTTTGAAACAGCTGGCGTATGTTGTGTACGCTGAAGGCCACTGCACACAGGACGGTGTGCCCAAGGAGCCAAGTCACCACCTCGATGGAGATCCTCACACCATGGCGCAAAGCTGGATGACCCGCATGTTCGAGGGCTTCCAGGCGGACGTAATGCAGTTGACTTTGAATTTCGCCTCCATGCGAATCAAATGGGTACTTTTGCAACGTTACAAGCGCGGAAATGAGCCCGTGCCTAAATCTTCTGAAGAAGACTCATGGGGACTCATTTACAGTAGATGGATCCGTTTATTTTTTACTGATAGATTTTGGTCTGGAGTTGAAGCTGCACCCGATCCGAGAAACTATCTTTTGCCAGTATTCGTGCCTGTAGGGGAGTACAACCCGGGTCGGTTCGAAGCGGATCCTGAAGAGCTTGTCATTCCAGTGTGGCGGATCAAGTCGTTGGAAGAGTTAGAGTTTCACCCGGAGACGAATGAGATGTTTGACAAGAGCTGGGAGGACATCAAGACAGCCCATTTTTTGCATGATGGATATTATGCTGCCACTGAACATTGGATGGCTCTTTTTGACCACTCGCCTCTACACAGTGTCCCTGCACCGCGAACAAAAGAAGTCGCACGTTTTCCGTGTAGACCAGCAGTGGAAGAAATGGAGACGAACTGCAAGAGCGATTTTCGAAATACTCGTTTCGAGGGTCCACCGAAGTATGCTGCGTACTTGGAAAAGAACTTGGAGGACTGGGCATATCTACGGTTGCACGTAGTGCGGCGTACACCTCTGCAGCTCCATGTACCGTCCAAGGAAAAAGTAAATCAGTTGATAGATGGTGACTTGAGAGCGAGGGCGATCGTGGAAAAGGATGCAAAGGAGAAATACAGGGACGTTATACATTCCTGGTATGCTTGTGCCAGAGCAAGGAGGAAAAAAGAAGATAAGGCGAGAAGTAATTGGCTGTACGATTTTGATAACTCCGCGGTAAATGATTGGAGAAGCATTCGACCATGAATGATCTTCTTGGTACGGACAATGACGAGTGGAGGTTGTAGGAGTATGTAAACGTACTTATCGTCATACGATTGTACTTATCCTTCCCCATTTGGATCTTATATTGCCACGACCTAGGAAGTTATGTTGTGCGTTAATATTTTTATCATTTCTAAATTCGGCCGCTAGACTGAGAGTCAGAAAATTACCATCGAGAGATAAAGTAGGCTAATCGTCTAGATTTTCATATGTTAGCTGTTTTTTCAGTGTAGTTACGACTTGGGGAAGCTACCCCTTCTGAGGTTATCTGCAGGTATTGTGTCTACAAAGTTGTTGAGAATCATACCAAAACGCCCCACTCTAATTCTTCGTCCCATCCCCCTCGTTTCTTCTGGCTCGATGAGGTCAGTCTACCAAGATTCAATCGCTGGTGTTTCAGATCTGTCAAAAGAGGAAGGAACGGTCGCCACCACCAGGTCTGAGTACACAACACACTTCCAAGTCGTAAGTCTAACATTTCCTTTCAACACCCGACCATGCCGGCAAACTTTTCAATTTCACCGCATCATTTAAGCCGGTAAAACCCACGTAAACAAATGACTGAAATATGGTTCATCAACGCTTTTGCTTCTCACCAAACACCTTGGATTTTCCTTAGGTCGTGTGTAAACGCTACAGCTCTGATGACTTCCAGCACAGACGAAGACAAGCCGGTGCCTCAACAAGGAAGCTTACACACGAAATCGCCTAGAGTTTTCCGTTTCACGACGTTCCGAAGGGCATTATCAAAGATGAGTTTGGGAGAACGTCGAAACAGTCCGCAGACACGGCCAATCAATTCCACCGAATATGTTGGCCAACCAGAATTGCTGCGTGACGCCACATTTGTTGGTGTGCCTGTTGCCCCGATATTGATAGAGACGACCCCTGCGTTAGCGACAACAGCGGAGACGCTGATCTCCCTGCTAAGCCCTTACAACGGTTTGTTTTCCCTTGGTTTCTTGTGTCTCGATAATAACCACGACCACGTCTCTCTTTCAACCCTTTCACTGCATATCTCCTTGTTTCAAGATATCCATCTTTACGTCCGACTTGCGTGACAGCGGTTATGCACACGACAGGAGATACCCATGCTGATATAAGACCACAGAGCCTCCCAACTGCGCGTCAATTGAAGCTTTAACAACAGAGAATGCGGAGATGCCTACGGGGCGAGAGTCGGACACAAAATTCCCATCAAGGGCCTCAACATTAGTTCTGTTACCTGCCAAATCATCACCTTCTAAATCGTCACCGACTATGAGGAAAGCTTCACCACTACCGCTTCCTGCTTATCCGACTCCAAACGCGCCCTGGCAGTACTCTCACGGGCCGAATGGAACACTTGCTTCTGACAACTCCCCGTCGCCAACAGCCGCTGGCAAGACATCACAGGTACTGGCCAAGCTCACAGCCGAGAATGACAGGCTTCGACGCGAGATCAAAGCTGAGAGGGCCGCGCGAGAAGAGGCCACTGTGCAGTTCCAAGTACTCAAAGGACGGGTCAACCGATTAGAGGACCAGAACCAGACCCTCAACCACCAGTTTGATACCAACGAGGGTGCTTTAACACGCAAAGAGAGACGGCTGGACGACCTGCGAGCGACATTAGCAGAAGAGACGGGGCGCCGGAAACGGGCAGAGGAACGGGAAGCAGAGATGGGGAGGAAGCTGGGCGAGACGGTCTCGCAAGCGGCAAAGGAAGTGGCAGAGGCACACACGTTGCAGAAAGCAGCAGAAAACGCATATTCCACCATATCGAAAGAGTACTCAGGCCTTCAGAGACGGATAGACATCCTCCGCAAAGAACTACAGGAAGCTGTGGAGCGAATCGACTTCGAGAAAACCAAGCACCGACGGCAACTCACGCAACTCGAACTCGTCCTAGACCAACAACGACGAGAGCATGACCGATCTGCCAAGCAAGTGGTCGACATGAAAGCTCTAATAACAACCTACCAAGAGACAGAGGACAACGTCAAAGCTCTGGAGAAAGAGATGCAAGAAACAGTAGATGAAATGCGGTGGGTTATGGCTTTACACCAGTCCCGAGCAGGGAGTGCTATGAATGGCAAACCCAGATGAGGATGTTCTCAAAATAAAACTGCAATTTCACCGCATCTCTTCTTTCACGACACCGAAACGGCTGGCCTTTACGATGATACAACATGCACTACTACCATAGATAGGGGAGCATTCTCTCTGTTACACTACTACACCTATGTTGCAACTACTTTGCTCCTTGGACATACGGGCGATCTACAAATGGGGATCAAAAGCTGAGGCGTTGACTACTACTACTACTACTACTACTACTACTACTACTACTACTACTACTAGTTTTTTTTGGCGTTTTGTCAAGATCTCTTTTGGAGGGCATTTCCATCATCTTTTTCTCTTGTTTTTGTAGCAGATACCCCACAAATTAATGAGCGTTTAATCGTCAGTTCTTTAGGGCGATTTGTTCGTGTAACATTGTGGTTCTTTCTCTCCTTGCATTTCCGTCAGGGAGAAAGAATGGAGTAAATCGAGCATTAATAGCTTCACAAATTCGATTTGGAAGTTTGGTTTTTGAATGCAGCATGCGCAATCATTTAGTCTTCTCACAGAGAGTCCCAGGGTGTTAATGCGTGGTTGCTACTTGATCTTACTCCACATGGAGAGCCCCAACAAGACATGCATACATAACCTCGATTCTAAACATCGGCAATGGCAATTCGTCCAAAGTGCTGAAGCCTCTAAGAAATGATCGCCAGCCCTACGACAACCACGCGTCAGGAGGGCTCAAAAACTCCAACCACTCACTATAGGTTGTTAGATACCCATGCAACAAACACTGCACCTATGCCAAGTATTACCACAGCCTCGCTCAGCACAGCAAAATCATGTGCAACGAGAGAGAGAAAGATGAGTCAACGCATTACGAGGGTAATAAGGTCAAGTCATTGCAGCAAAAGTCCTAGGATAATTATTGGATGTGTATGTACTAGGAAAGCATATCACAGTCATAAAGTTGCGAGATACTGTAATCAATTAATTTATCGTACAACTGCTGCGGATGCGGACACGGTGAACGTTGTCTGCGTTTGTGCTATCCTTGGAAGCATTTGTTCCAAAAGCGGGTGCGGTAACTGTTATGGGCGTGGGGATCACTGTGCAGGAGGATTGTATTCCTAGGAAAAGGATGGGCAGGGGGAGGTGTATATAATGACTGCCTGGAAGGCATCAATAACTACGTTGTCAACAACAAATTCCTTCTTGCTAGAATTCAAGCATCAATTAAATACTACACCAGACAATTCCCCAGTGCAAATATTTTTTAACACAAGATTTTCAATTTTACAAACACATTTACATCCCGTCAACATAAACATTAGCAAAGTAGGTGGCTCTGGCTTCTTCTGAAATCCTTGTCAATGAGTCTAACTAACCAGGTCTCAGGATGCCATCTTCACAGCTAAACTGCTTGCCAGTCTTCTCGAGATTACGAGCGAGAAGTCAATCGAAACAACTACCAGACAACGAAAAGGATTTCGAGCGCCGGAGGGAAAAGGAGATGAAGAAGGAGAAGCGGAAGCAAGATTATGAGAGATTGAAATTGTGGGAGAAGAGTGTGTTGGGGGACCATAACATGCGACTTTGATGTTTTGCGGGCGTTTGATAGTGGACGAATCGAAAGTGTATAAACATAGATAGTATAGCATAATAACGATTTTACGATTACTGGAATCTTTGTGCTTTTATTTTGCTTTGAAATTGAACTATTACGGAATATCAGCATTGTCGTCATCATCTCCAAAACCAAAGCTGAATCCATGCTCTTCTTCTTCTTTTGGTTTGGTCAGTTCTTCCCATTTTCCACGGCCGCCCTGTTTATCTTTTCTCTCCAATTCTTTCAACCCCTCCTCCAATACCTCAGGATGAGACCTTCCCAACCTTTCGACGAACAGCCCATAGGGATCCTTGACATCGTCCTTGAACCCACTAATCTGATCGGGACAATCCCTCAAAAACCTCAGCACCTCACTAAGTTTCTTCCTCGGCACAAAATTCTGCGTAAGAGCAATACTTTCCTCTAAATTAAGAACGAGATGGAACCACCCAGAGGGAACATGAAGCACCTCACCAGCATAACAAATCCCCTCCTTACAACCAGGAGTCGCCCTAGCAAGTTCATGAAACGAAAGCATATACTCCGCAATACTCAACGGACTCGTAATCTCAGATCCATCTTCCGAAAGAATAACACCAGGCGGCGGAGGTAGACTCGCACTCGAAGGAAACATAAGCCAGTACTTTGATCCCGTGAGAGGGGCATTCCACGCACTCGTCGCATTAGGATCTTTATGAAAAGTACTTCCACTTCGAGCAGGACCCATGATAAGCCAACTACTATCAGGTCGTTGGTCACCTAGCACGGAGAAGAGATCTTCACCGAAGCATTCAGCAGGCCAGTATGCTGCGCCGGCGTTGTCTTTGCCGACTTCGAGGTTCATTTTTGAGACGAAGTTGCGGTCGAAGAGGTAGAGGGGGCTTTCGTCTTGGTTGTTGTACATGTAGGTTGTGTATGTTTTAAGGGGCCAGTCTACTGCTTCGGCGCGGAAGGGGATGTTGCAGTAGTCTCTGAGGAGAGATTCCGTGGTCCATTTTGAGTAGATCGGCCATTCTTTTACTGGGGAGGTTAGGATGAAAGGTTGGTAGGACCATTGATCGGAGAATTCCTCCGACGTCATGTTTGGGAGCCGTGGGATCTTGTTTTGGGAAGGAATATTTGAAGCATATATATTCAGTGGCGTGTTTGCACAGTAGAATGGCCGATATAAGACATCCGAGAAAAGATTTTTGCAGATGATCCGGGCTTCATGATCTGAAGAGAGTTGGAGATATGTTCTTCTCCATGTGCCGAGCCATTTGAAGTCCTTTGGAGGCGATCTGGAGTTCCTATCAGCATCTTTTCGGTTTTGATCAATAACTGATTCTTGGTGATTGAAGACTACTGTAGCCAAAGATTTTCAATATCATTGTCTTATATAATAGAAAAAGACGAAAAGAAAGGACAACCGATTCAAGCAACTGATTCACAAGAAATGTAAAGGGCATTCACTTACTCAATAAACAGGGCTCTCCATAAATCATCCGCTCTGGTGAACGCAAATAAGGCTTTACACGAACTACCTAAGCCGCGCAGAGCTTCAGTATTTAGTAACTCAAGAAAGTGAGCCAGCAGTTCATCAGGTAGCCGTGAGAACAAACCCGTGTTGGCTTTAGAGTTTGACGAGGCTGTATACGCATTCCCGAGGGGTTTCACGCCCAGAGGATGGGGACTCGCTACCTCAACCGCGTCAGAGTCTCCCGTGGAGAGTTTAGTCCGTTTGAGTGGCCGGGAGTCATCTTCTTCAACCGTTGATAGCAGAATTCCTGGGGCCATGCTCGGAAGAATTCTTATTTTTTATGGTGGGAGTCACGTCTATACCGCCAAAGCAGTCACGGGTGGGTATGGCGTGACAAATGAGGCCGCACTATGCATTTAGATACAAAGAAAAGGACCAGTCATATCCTCGTATACCCGTAGAGTGAAGTGCAAAGAAGATTCTCTGCATCAACGTGTGAAGGTTTGAAAGTCATAAAGTCTGGGGCCGCTAACCGAGTTTAGCCTAGCCCTCAGATCAGCGCCACTGGACAATTTTTCTGTCTACTTTTATTACCAGACCCCAAACCTCTGCTTTCTTTCTTCCATCACAAACTTTCAGCAGAAACCAACACAAACATTCAAACCTTCACTTCTAGATATCCTTTAGACACTCCTTTGTAGAGAGTGTCCGGTTATCTAGTTAATTAATACCAAAACCCTCAACCTCCTATTAGGCGCAGTTTCCTTCACGGACTTCGCCTTCCACCCCACTTCATTCTTCTTCTCCGATCACAGCAAACGCCTGTGATCTTCTTCTTCACCCGCAATCATGGCTGACAAAGGTCTCGAGGATGTTCCTGAGGGTAAGCGCTCTATTTCTCGATGCCGCCGTACCTGCGCAGTCTCCTCGCGCACGGTGGTCAGCCGCAAAACAATCGAAAACCTCATGCTAACTTCGTTGCTCAGGACAAATCGAGAGTAATTATGATGAGACCGTTGACTCCTTCGATTCGATGAACCTCAAGCCTGAGCTTCTCCGCGGCGTCTATGCCTATGGTTTCGAGCGTCCCTCCGCCATTCAGCAGCGCGCTATTATGCCCGTCATCAAAGGTCAATTACCCACTTTGCGCATTATCAAAATATATTACTAACTTAAAAATAGGTCACGATGTCATTGCCCAGGCTCAATCAGGAACCGGCAAGACCGCAACCTTTTCCATCTCCGTTCTCCAGAAGATCGATCCTTCTATCAAGGCCTGCCAGGCGCTCATCCTCGCACCAACTCGCGAACTTGCTCAGCAAATTCAGAAGGTCGTTGTCGCTATCGGTGACTTCATGAACATTGAGTGCCACGCCTGCATAGGTGGCACCAGCGTTCGTGATGACATGAAGGCTCTCGGAGATGGTCCCCAGGTTGTCGTTGGCACTCCTGGTCGTGTCCAGGACATGATTCAGCGCCGTGTCCTCAAGACCGATTCCATGAAGATGTTTGTCCTCGATGAGGCCGATGAGATGTTGTCTCGCGGTTTCACTGAACAGATCTACGACATCTTCCAGCTCCTCCCCCAGTCCACCCAGGTCGTTCTCCTCTCTGCCACCATGCCCCAGGATGTGCTTGAGGTTACCACCAAGTTCATGCGCGACCCCATTCGCATTCTCGTCAAGAAAGCCGAACTTACTCTCGAAGGTATCAAGCAGTTCTACATTGCTGTCGAGAAGGAGGACTGGAAGTTGGACACCCTCTCCGATTTGTACGAGACAGTCACGATCACTCAAGCCGTCATCTTCTGCAACACACGTAGAAAGGTCGATTGGCTCACTGACAAGCTCACCGCTCGTGACTTCACCGTCTCCGCCATGCACGGCGATATGGACCAGGGCCAGCGTGATGTTATCATGAAGGAGTTCCGCTCTGGATCTTCCCGTGTTCTCATTGCCACTGATCTTCTCGCTCGTGGTATCGATGTTCAGCAAGTCTCCTTGGTCATCAACTATGACCTTCCCGCCAACCGTGAAAACTACATCCATCGCATCGGTCGTGGAGGTCGTTTCGGCCGCAAGGGTGTCGCCATCAACTTCGTCACTGCTGATGACGTTCGCATGATGCGCGAAATCGAACAGTTCTACAGCACACAAATCGAGGAAATGCCCATGAATGTGGCCGGTATGTGACACTTTCCACATCGTTTATTGAACTATGCTAACATGTGTTTTGTAGACCTGATTTAGTTGTACACCAAAATCCGCCCCATCGCCATCCTCTTCATTTGTTCCTGATATTCTAGACCGCATTATCTCGGATGGTCAGGCGGTGAAGACGTTTGGCCGCATATTGCTTTGAGTATTCACCGGTGATTACTCTTCCTTCAGTATCTCCACAAAAGTTTCTGCAACGACGACAACACCTTGCGCCGAGCATTTTGGCGTTCTCCTTGATCTACATCTACACTTGTCAAAATGCTTTGCTCTGTACCGACGGTTATTAGAAACGGATGGGTCGTGTTTTCCTTGCGTTACTTTCTTCTCCTACTACTGCGTTTCCTCGTCATTACGGTGTGCCTTTCCTTTTTGAACATTGGTGAGCTTGGTTCTGTTGCGGGTGATACCCAACCGCTACTGCCATGGTTAACTATAATGCTTTGTACTCTCAAATTAGAACGATGGAGGTTCCATTTTCTGTTCTTATAACGTGCCTAATGTTTCGCAGTGAAGTGCTTGTATGTTGAGGTCGATGTTTTCAAGATGGTGTCGTGCCTTCCCCGATTTTATATCTGGAAGGAGCGCCCCTCCACTCGGTAATTTCGCACAGAAACCTTTCCTGTTGTCAAATTTCGAACTTCAATCTCATTCGGATCGCGTTTCATTCCTTCAATGTATTTTCATCCATCTTAGGATTCTATTCTGCTTCATAAATTGTGGTCGTGGTGCAACTCACGTAACCACAAAGGATCGCACTCATTTCAAACCACCAATAATAGCACAGGAGAGTGGCATAGCCGATTGATCTTTACAATCACCCGACGAGATGCCTCAGAGACCCAGCAGTCCCACGCAGCTGTTATGGGCTCACAAACTCAGCCTTGAGCATAAACACATCGACACGAAAATCAAGTCTATCGAAGCGGGCGATCAACAACGCGAAAGTCGAATGGCTCATGTGGAGTCTAGCAACAAGAAAACCGAGGAAACGGTTGCAACATGCAAGGACTTAGCTGTGCGTGTCAAGCTCCTCGAAGAAGATGACAGTGAACAGAAGATGAGGTTTGAAACTCTCGACAAAGATCGCGGCGACCGTATTGAGAAACATGGTGCGCGTCTTGATGCACAGGAGTTGAGATTGCGAAAGATGCACGAGCTATATAGAGAGCTAGATGAAACGAAGGATAAGATGCTTGAGGATAGTGGTAGGCAGGAGACGTTGATCAAGGACTTGCAGGACACGATCAGGGAGGTTGCCATTTCGAAAGTCTTTGACGATCAAATCAAGGCCGTGAATGATCGCATCGACAAGATTATTGAGGACGGAGTTCAGGAGCGGAAGGCGGCCAAGCAACAGATTGCCGCTGCTTATGCAAAGCTTCAGCGCGAGAGTGAGCGCCGCAAGGTGATTGAAGCGGAGAATCAAAGACTAGCTATTGAAGCTCAGAAGCTTGCTGCTGAATCGGAGAAGCGCAAAGTTCTGGAAGCAGAGAACCAAAAGCTTGCAGCTGAAGCTCAACAGCTAGCAGCCGAGACTCAGACGCTGACCATGGAGAAAGAAGAACTTCAACGCGAAGTTGACCAGAAAGCCAACGATCTCGTCAATCATCGCTTAAACCAAGCAGCGAAACTCCCTCCACCAACTCCGAGACTTATAGCGTCTTCAACGGTCACTAATCAGAGCAGTCCGCTTGCAAAGCCCCAGAGATCCCTACAGAGGTATAGATCGTAAGTCAACCCTGTCCCTTACTCATAGTTCTCTTTTCCATCGTCACCCTGTTGATAATTCAACTCATCGTATCACCTCGTCCACTTTCACATCTGTTTCCTTCATAGACTCAGCAGGCCAAAGATACGCCCTTACTTACTGTATCCTAGGGGCTTCAATCTTCGAGGACGAGATACTAAGCATGCTCAACTCCCAGCAGCTTCCAAGCGCGTTGCGCACCTTGCGCCACCTAGCTCTAATCTAGCATCTGGTCCACTCTTAATGTCGGATGATGACTCGCTGTATCGAGAGCGCACTCCTCCTGAGGAGTCTCGTAAGAGAAAACTTCCGCCCTTCGCAGATTTACCGGCCCCAAAGAAGAGCCAGCCAGCTAAAGCTGCAACCAAGACTAAGACAAGAGCAAAGAAAGCAGCTGCGCCGAAAGCAGTATCGACGCCAAAGACTACCGGCCCTGTCGAGGCTGTGGTGAACCAGGAGGACTACGCGCCTTCCTCGGTGACCTTTGGGGGACGAAATGGTCCCCCCAAGACCATACCGGATACCACCGATACCTATATCAGGAACATTGACGACAGACGCTGGCCAGTCCCAAAGCCCAAGCCAACCAAGCGAAATGTAGAACCATCTACCAAGGCTTTGGCTGCAGTTCTAGAAGATGTTCCGGCCCCTGAAGGCAATGGCACAACCTCAACGACACCACTAGGAGTACCGGTTAGCTCTAACCTAAATGCAGTCGAGGCCGAAAATGCAACAACTCGGCAACACCCACGCAAGAAGAAACAAATCATTTTCAGTCCAATACAAGACGCCGATGAACTCAATAGAATTTTTTATGGACCCTCATGAGTTGTGGATATAAATTAAACGTATGTCATCGTTTTCTAAGTCTCTGCGAAGTCATAATTTCCACCTCTACTCTCTACCTTGACTTCAAACCTCGCCTCATCAATCTCCTTACCCCCAACACTGAGCCCACATGTCATAACATCCCCTTCCACCACAGTCCCAACTCCCTTTGGCGTTCCCGTCAGAACAATATCACCCTTCTCCAGTGTCATGACCCTGCTGATATCCTGCAGTTGTCGTGGAATACGGAAGAGCATTAACTCTGTGCTATCGTTTTGACGGGACTCGTTATTGACGTTTAGCCAGATTTTTGCGTTGTGGGGGTCTGGAATTGCGGATCTTGGGATTATGTTGCTGATGGGGCAGAAGGTGTCGAAGCCTTTTGCTATGGACCAGGGGAGGCCTTTCTTTTTCGCTTCTTCTTGTACGTTGCGGGCTGTGAGATCGATTGCTATGATGTAACCTATGTTCAGGGGAGTTGTTGTTAGTGTTCGGGGCTGTATCGTTATGTTCGCGTATGTGTACATGTGTTATAGGAGGACAAATCTATCGCTCTTATCTAGTTCCCTCAATGTACGAGACAAGAAAAGCTTTACATACTTTCAATTGCATCTATTGCTCCTTTCTCATCCGCGGCATCGAAGTCTCTTATTGTTTTCCCCATTACCAATCCCAACTCTACTTCATAGTGCAGATTTACGCCCCTGGGACGGAGGACTGGGCCTGAGTTTGGCGGTAGGATTGAGCTTGGGGGTTTAAGGAAGAAGAAGGGTTGCTTTGGGCGGGCGCTATTTAATTCTTTTATGTGGTCGCTGGGCATAAATATATTAGGCTCGGCGTATATGGTGGCTTATTTGGGTCATCTGGGAGAGGGAGGAGCGTACGCATAGTTACGGCCTATACATATTATCTAGTGTAGTTCTATCAGCTAATTGAGGTATGGGTACGAGACCGTGAATGTGAAATGTACTTTTCTACAATTGTTTCGCAGAGCTGTCGCGGAAGCCATTATGAGTTGGGGAGACCGTCGTTTGGGAGTGTTGGAGCGGCTTAGGAATATGAGACGATAGTACAAGAGGTTTCGTCTGTATCAAAGTAATAGCCGATTTCGGATTGATGACGGACAACAGGGTACGGAGCCAAGTGATTAGATCTCAGCCCTATGAGTATCTAGATCCATGGGTTATCTTCATTCGAGTGGCACTGCTACGCTCAACTCTCACACACCCACATTGTCTAAGAAGTGAAGATACAGCAGCGATGAGAGTTGCCGAAGTCCTCTCCGATTTGACATCCCTTCGCGTCTGCGTATGTCCCAATTCTCCCCCACCAAATCTACAATAACACCCACACCTACTAATACCTCATTCACAGGACCCAACAGCAGCACAGTCACTCGTCTCAGCGAGACCATCGCCTCCCTCCTCCAGTACTGAAGCTGTCAAAGCTAAAACGGCGGCGGCTTTGCAGAAGGGGAAGTCTGTGCAAGAAGACACGGATCTGCAGAGGGCGAAGGATTTGATCGATTTGCATTATAAAGTCAAGGTTGCGCATGAGAATGGGAGGGCTGATGAGGGGTTGGAGGGGGCGAGGAGAGATGTTAGAGCTGTGCTGAGGGGGTTGGGGTTGTGAGGTAGACTTTACGGCTTTTCTGGACATGTTACGGAAGTCGATGCGCGCATCTGGAGGCATTTGGAGAAATGAACAGTTGGATAGTGAAGCAAGTGCCACTGCAAGCATCCACAGAACCGACTTCTTTCCCTCTTCCGAAGCTATAAGGGTCAATACACCCCATCTGTCAAAGAAGTCAAAGGCAATCGAATTACTGGCTACTTCTTGGGTCAAAGGATCCTCGAGGACGAGCAAGAGCGCTAGATGAAGAGTAATCCTACAATGTGGAAGGAATGCTGGAAACTTTGATGGGCTATTTGGAATAGCAATTAAGATGGTGAAATGGTTGTCTCCTTCAATCACCTTAGTTCTGTTAACAAGATTACGAACCATTGATACCGTGGATTGTCGGAGGCTGTATCAACACAGGAAAGCTATCAGGTAGCTCTTGAGGTTGAGAGGAGACCCGTTCAGGTTAGAATGCCCACGTAATCTACTCTTCTTACAACCAAAGCCGGCTTTGTGTCTTATTCGAACATATTTTTTACACATTTTCTATTTCGGGCTCTAGGAGGTATTCAGAATAGTGCTGCGATGAGCATGCTGATCAAGCCTATAGCATGAGGCTCAGTTTTCACGAAGATAAACAGGCCTTCATACCTTTATATACTGACCGTAAAAGACTATAAATTCCTCATCAAGTAAGCGCTAAATAAATTCCGCCGTTATCTCCGAGTGTTATATGATGACGAAAAATCACTGTGAAGCCTTTTGAGTACGTGCAATGTACGAGCATTTAGCCCTATTCCAATGATATATGACTCATAAACCTGCTGCCTGCTCTAGCCTAAAGTGAAAGCCGTAGAAGTGCATGTTTGTGCGGTGGTAGGTTTGTTCGTGGTGTTGTAGAGGGGTGATCTTCACTCCTTGGCAGATGATGGTCTCAAGTCAATTTCTCAAGGGTTAGAGTTTACGTCTTCTGGCAAAACCCCTAGCATACGTCGCACAATACCTGCAGGACACTGAAAAGTCTAGCGAGAGGGCAATTGCAAGTTGTGCGCTACTTGTTGCCATTGCTATACACGATACCCATCGCGCTCGGAGGAGTATCGAACTTTGGATTTGGAATCGCAAGCTAGAGGGATTGTCTGGATCGAAGGACTGACAAATCCTCAGGAAGGGGCAGGCAAACCTTTGCAATCGCTATTCCTACGAGTAAAGGGCTCTAAGGGATAGCGCCCAAGATCGGGACTGCTTTGGACTCACCGGCGCATACTCTCCCTTGGAATTCGAGGCTTACGCATACGGAAGGCGTTGATTTCGCATCAATCTGCAGCAAATACTAGATCGATAGCGCGGACTTACTACTCCAATTTCAATATCAAATTGTCAAGGAAAGAGAAGCGACAAGAAGGGCTTGGTAGAGAGACAGAGGTCTGAACGCTTAGGGAGTATCCTCGCAAATAGTCGGCTCAGGCGCAAACTGGGGATCGACAGTAGAAGAGCATATCACGGTCTTAAGGTCAACAAAGCGTATTGAGCTGTCAATATGACGCCAACCCCGCCGTCTACCGCACCATCAACCAATGGCCACTCACCAAATGATCAAGGTGGGCAATACAGAGTCGTTCGGAAGAGGAATCGTATTCCACTATCATGCGCTCCATGTAGGCATAGAAAGTAAGCATGCGATATATCACCGCACCGGTCCAATTCTGACCATGCCTTAGACTGAAATGCAATCGCGGCCACCCTTGCGACAATTGCACAAAGAGAGCAGACTCAGAAGCATGTACATATGCCGCACCAGGCGCACGTAAGAAGGTGGGGACACCCAACAGCTCCAACGGAGGAAGCCCAGACGAGATGCAAAATCGAATAGATCGTCTGGAAAGCTTAGTGCTCTCCTTGATGACAAATGGATCGCAATCCGCAGGACCTGCCGCAGCAAATGCTGCACTTGCAACGACTGCACGCACTACAGGGAGTAGTATGAGCGGCAGCTCAGCTGGCTACCCGTTAGACGTGGATAGTGTGAAAGAAGAGGCCGAGATGCCGCAGGATGGTGAAGAGCACGATCCTGTCGAGCAAGTGTCACAGTCTATGGGTGTTATGAAAGTGGACAGCAACCGAAACATCTTTGCTTCTGAGCAGCACTGGTATTCCATTTTGGCAGAGGTGGGTTCGTATATCTATTAATTTTGTCGTTCTCTAATTACGTATCAGATTTCCGAGGTGAAGAATTATTTCGCCGAACACAAGAAACAATTTGAGACAGGGGTGCGGAGTGTACAAGAGAACCAGAAGCGTAACTCGACTGGATTTCTGTTCATCACGGAAAAGCCTGCACCGTTTGTTGAGATTTTGGGCGCCTTTCCATCGAAAGCAACAACAGATGTGCTCATTTCCCGATTTTTCAACACCTATAATTATGACCCAGCGTTTCAAATTATCCACGGTCCTACATATCAAAAGCAGTATGACCGACATTGGGCGAATCCGAATCAGACAGAGCCTATTTGGCTTGGAATGACTTATGCGATGATGTTGATCGCAGTTCAGTCATACTATCGAAATGGCGATGAACCTCAAGAGTATCGCGGGCTTGTCCCTCAAATGCTCGATGAATACCGTCGAGGTACTGCTCAGTGTCTCATCCTAGCTGATATCACTCAACCGATCACGCACATGTTGGAGACTCTGATCCTTTACACCGTGGCCGAATTTGGACGTAGTAGAGACGCAGAGACTGGTATTTTAATTGGTGTCAGTGTCATCGTACGTTTGGCAATGAAGATGGGTTATCATAGAGACGCTAAAGATTTTCCTAATATGCCTCCATTTCAAGGAGAGGTCAGTAATGCAATTGGAAGCTTAATAGGTTTGCAATAGCTAATGTGATCAAGCAGATGCGGCGACGAATCTGGGCTGTTGTTCGGCAGTGGGACATACTTTTCTCAACTCAGGCTGGAATGCCTCCGATGATTAGACCTAGCGATACTAACACGGATCTTCCTCTCAACATATACGACGATGAGTTGATGGAGGACATGAAGGCGACGCCGCTACCAAGGCCAATCACCGAAACTACGCCAATGACTTATATCATCTACAAAGCACAACTCATATCTGTATTCAGTCAGATTGTGGAAGCCGTTCAGACTCTTACCTGTTCGTCGTATGAAACCGTCATGACATTAGATCACCGATTACGAGAAGTTCAAGCAAATATTCCACCAGTCTACAAGATGCGCTCAATGGAGGAATCGCTCCGTGACCAATCACCAGTGGTAATGCAACGGTACATCTTGGACCTCCTATTCCTCAAGAGCCAATGTGTTCTGCATAGGAAGTTTGTATTTCCCTCTCGCGACACCAGTCGTTATGCCTACTCCCGACGGACTTGCGTAGACAACGCGATCACGATGCTTCAGCATCAAGCTACGCTACACCAGGAGTCGCGTCCTGGGGGTCGATTGAACAATGTCCAGTGGTTCATCTCCTCTCTAACTTCTCACGATTTCATACTGGCGGCTATGATCGTTGCACTGGATCTCTACCACACGGCTGAAGCCGAACGCACCGGGCGGCGATCCTCCGCCGATGTCTTTGACTATTCGCAAGATCGACGAACAAACATGCTTGTCGCCGTGGAAAACTCGCGCAATATCTGGGAAACTTACACAAATACCAGTGTGGAGGCTATGAAAGCGGCAGGTGCCTTGACTGCCATGCTGGAGAAGCTTCAAACACACGAGACACAACTTCGACAGCAGTATTCACAGGCGGCACCTTTTACGGCAACAAACTTTGGACAGAATGAACAGAATGTTGCTCCTGAGCATTCGGCTGCTATGACCCTGGGCTTGTTGTCGCAACAGGGTGCCATTTCACCTAATGCAAACATGTTTGCGCAATATGATCCTCAACAGCCACAAACGAGTCAAGCGGGGACATCAGGAATGGGGACACAGTTTTTATCGACGGCCGATCAGACAAATGGACCTACATCAGGACCAAGTCCGTTCTCCCAAATGTTTGGCGCTTCAAGTGGGTTGATGGGCATGGATCTGCCAGCCACGAATATTGATTGGGTAAGCAAATCAACACCTTCTCCCCTTTTATGACCCTCAAAAAGAAGCTAACAAAACTCTAGGACGCATGGGACTCATATATCCAAGGCTCATCTATAGACCCGAACGGCAACAACCTATGGCCAGGAATGAACATAGACGTGCCCACCATGGCGGGTGCGGAATCCCAAACCAATGGTTTAGACCAGCAAACTGCGTCCAATGCTAACTCCAACAACAATTACGGTAATATTTTCATGGGTGTTAGTACTCCACCAGGTCTACGCTGAAAGCTTGGGCATGTCATGCTATGAGATGGATATGCGAGACACCGCTCACTACAGGCAAAGGTGTCAATTTCTTGACGAGAGAAGTGTTACGGAGATTATTGGCGTCATGAAGAGTGATCATGGTAAAGAAAGGACACTACTAGCGAAAGTTACGATACCAAATTCATTATTTGCTTGGCAGTACATATGTTTGCGTTTGGTGGTTTGGCGTTTGGTGTTTGGACCGGATATCAGGAACTGTACGATGGCAAACTGGACGATCGGAAGGGAACTTGCAGGAACGCTGTAATACTCACGTATCAAAGATATCCCTACTCAAATCTCACTAGTTCAAAGAGTCAAGAACTCCCAACAATCCTCAGTGCCAAAACGTCACAAATCATCGAGACATGACAGTGCAAAAATTGATCTCCCTGGAATTTCTCTGAAGTAATCGCCACTGATTGCCACAAATAGTGGATAATCGCGCAGATCAACAAGATACATATACAGAAAAGAATAGAGAGAAAGAAAGAAGATAGTAGCAAGAAAGGTAGGTACCCTCTCCTTTCCCCCCATTTTGTCATTCGTGTCAATATATAGAAGACTCCAAGCTCCTCCCTGAGGTAATTCCTGATAACCTGGTCGCCAGCCAGCCAGTTTACCACTTGTGTGTATTTGATTCCTCCATGCCATGCAACCCAAGAAATCCCAATGAGAAACAAATAAAATGCCAGTGTAATAAAATGATGTGTTTGTGGCGCAGTAGTGAGTGGTGGTATCGTGTCGGTGAAGCCTGCTCGCTCGCTCGCTGCGTGCCAATCCCTTGGGGAAAAGTGTCTAACTTGAAGAGGAGAAAAAGTGAGGAGTGATAATAAAAATGTATGGCTTCCAAGCTTTCATCGAAAAAGGGGAATCAAAAACAGCAGTCGCTTCATCGTAACGTCATGACAATTTCGGAGACAAGGTGTGAAAGTTAAAAAGAAATGGTGTATTTACGCGATCAGCCATCGCTTACGTCGTCCTCATCTTCTTCATCCGCACTCGTACTCGGCTGTTTCACCGGGCCGCCGTTCTTAGCCTTCTTTGCGGCAGCATTGGAGCCCGGGGGTGCTTTGCGCTTGGCTCCGCTCTTTTCTGCCTTTAATCGCTCTCGTTCCGCTTTCTCTTCAGCGAACATGTCGTCGATGCTTTCACCAGCCTTAGTCTTGCGCTCCATTTCAGCAACTTCATCAGATGTGAGAAAGCGACCTCCTGGTCCACGCGGTCGTCGCATTGCATGGTTATGTCTCGACTCGTGAAGATATGGCTTGCGCGCTTTGGACGTTAATCGTAATTGCTCTTCCAGCTTCTGTCTTGCCAGGCGTCGTTTGAGTATGCGATGGAATTGCTTGGCATTGACGTAGAGAGGAGCCTCTTCTGTCGCGCCACCAACATCTGGTGATTGTTGGTGCTGTTGTACAGACGCAGACTGTGGTGGAAGTTGATTTGCCGTGGAAGGTCGCGCCACGTTCATGACGGGTTGTGGTTGTTGAATGACAGGACTGCTTACGTGCTGGCTCATTCGGCGTTGTGGTATACCTTGTGCCATTCCGCCTTGTGGGGGTGTTCGACGTCCTCTCGGGTCCATCTTATGATCTCCCATTGGGAATTGTTGACCCTGCATATGGTAATACTGAGGTCCTGCAGCCGCCGCATTTGCCATCATTGCTGCTTGCGTTACCGACATATTTTGTGGCATTTGCTGAACACCATAGGCCTGTTGGTAGGGCATTTGCTGGTGGTGAGCAGAGGGATTTTGCGCAGGATGTTGCCCATAGGGATTGCTTTGCGACATGAGTGGTGATGTTTGTTGTGGCGGCTGCATTTGCTGTTGATTTGGCGACGGTATTGTCGCGCCGCTCTGGGCAGGTGGATATGGGCCTTGCATATGAGCTTGTGGATGATGCACATTGTGCGGCTGCGCCTGCGGATACGAATATGTTGCGGCCTCCATGTTGGTGGTGGATCGGATGAATGAGGAAGGAGCGGCGTGTTGTGTACGGCAGTCGCGAACGCGCCACAACGTCTTTTTTAAAGAGCAATGAATCAACCCAACAGGTATTGCACGATTTGCAAAACGTATAGCGGTCACCGGTATTACCGCGTTTGCTGTTTTTTCGTGTTGGGCTTCGCGAGGCGGTGCAGTGCTGCGCCTCTCGTTCACAAGCTATTAAATTTGTGGTCCTAGCTGCTTGTGTTTCGACACAGGTCGATCTTGAATGGATCAGTTGCTTTTAGACCTGGATCAAAGCCCAATTATTAGCATGATCCGTGAGGCGAACGTCGACAATTGGGTGCGGGTGCGGGTGGGTATGTGCTGGCGGGCGTGCCATTGGGTTGATGAGCTGGCAATGCGCGATCCATGCGGACCGTACCATGGATGACGGTGCCAACTCAGACGAAGACCCAGGATGCGACTTCGGGGAAAAGTGACGTTGGGGCGCGACGCAGAGAGTGTTTGCTATGGAAAGCAATCAAAGCTCGACAATGCGTGTCTGGAGCTTAGACGAAATCGCAAACTGGGATGCCGGACTCAACCTGAAGAGAAAATAAAACTTACCTCTACGAAGAATATTCAGTCAGTACTCGCAGCGACGGTGATATATATGAAACCAAAAGGTTGTGGTGTCTATTTCTGCAGACTGAATCAGTATGTTTTGAAAAGTTCGTCGCAACTGTGAAATGGCGATGACATGGGGTGAGTAGTGGGTGATGAACTGTGTGCAGCGGATGGTGCCGGTCCAGTGAAGCGTCGACCTTCGTGGACGAGGCTCTCACTGGGCAGCCAGGAACAGCACACAATTGGACCCGGACAAACTTACATCAATTTGGTGGCCGCAGTAACTCGCGATCACGGGTACAGAGAGTTGCTCGACAGTGGGGACTTGGGTCCAAGGTGGAGGGGTTGCAACAGCTCTCCAAAGGGAAGAGAGGAAAGATGGGATGGACGCTGGTTGGAGGATGGGCGGCCAGTTAAATGTATAGAAATCCCCTCGGTTCAGAACGCGTTAGTGGCGAAAGCCACGGGATGGTCTGTGAGGGGAGATCGAAACCGACCCTGTAGTCGAATGTTCGAAAAAGTAAATTGTTTGCCTGAGGAGGTGAGATCGCGGGTGCGGATGTTACGGAGTACCCAACTTGGATGAGATTGTACTGTACTGATGAGGGAGGTTGGGTGAAGAAGAAAGATTCTGCGCCGATTGCGCTTCGAGGCGGTGAGTTGAGGCGCTTGACGTGGCCTCTGACAGAAGGATTTTCCAACTCAAATGTTGCCAGAAGTGATGCGAGAGGGACGGCAACGAGCTGTACGTGAAGCTATTAACAGGAGTATCTGAGGCTGATGATATCTTCTCGACTTTGCAGCCAGTCAGGTATCTTGCATCACGAGCGGCTATTTCGACCAAAGCAAATCAAATCGTGCTTCTTAATTTTCATTGGCACGAACGGCGCAAAGGTGTGGGGTTTCCAACAAATCCCGCTACCTTGTTCAAATCCCAGAAAGACGGGTAACCTAGTCGCAATGCGCAATAACGGCATAACCAACGCGAAGTGCATATCATGTACAGCTGTATTTGAGTCAAATGTCTACAGCGTTAAGTGAGATGGTACCTGGCTCTTGTGCTGCACAATAGTAGTAGTGTTTACCTCCACCATATCCAAGCGTAGCGCTCAAAGCCTACCCACTAATCCCACAACCCTGAAAACGGAAAGAAAGCAAATCAAGCAATATTATAATAATATCTGCGCATTATTTTTCTCATATTGCATAGGGTCCCTAGCGCCATTGACTCGAAAACGAGCAGGGAGTATTACAGGCAACTCTACGCCGTCAGCTGTTATCCCTCCGGAGATTTACGAACGCCGCCTTGTGCTGTATGGTACTGTACTTTTAACTTTCCGTCCACGAGCAACGTGTGACTTTCATCTCGTGTCTAGCCTAGTCACTTTAAACCATTTCAACCACGAGGAGTACATTATGCGATTGAAAATTGATGTTCCTCATTACCGTCTGTCACGCTCGTGGTGCCCTATAATGTCGCAGCTCTGCTGTACTCGATCGCTATTGGTCGCATCTCGTGTTTTAGGATGGCGCTTCGAGTGATCCCGTCCGTCCTCACCATGGCCGCCCGATTTAATCACAGCAATTCGGCCTAAGCGAATGCAAGTCATCATCTACACTACGTTTCCCGTAGATCCCGTGCAGACACGGCTTCTGGTGCTTGGTGTTGCGGAGTAGCATACACCCGTGCTTTTGTGATAAGACTTGACGTCTTTCATCACCATCGCACACGACAGCACGAGTTGTGTACAATGCCATGCTCAGTCTCTCCTCGTGCAAAATCGACTACGCATGCATTGCTACCCAGTGCGTGTTCATGGCTTACGCTGTGCGACCTTGTGTAACTATTGTCATCACCCTTGCCGCCGGTTCCTCCCTTTCGGTTCTGGTCCTCGATCAAGCATCTTAGAAGCTTGTAGTATCAGCAATTATTCTCTCGGAGCGCGGCTGACCTCATCGAGTCCTTAGTGCTTTCGCATTACCTTTGCGCAACGGAAGCAGCACTCCGTCATGAAATGGACATTCGAAGGATAGCCGAAAGGATGAATGTTGATATCACTAGACTGATATTTCTTCCGAATGTACCACGTTCGAAATCGCTTATGCTGATGAAATTGGCACATCCTTAGGCGTAGTCCATTGTAACGTCAGAACTAATTACTACCTTCCCTTTTTCGTTCTTAATACTCCAATTCTCGAACAACTCTAAATTGCTGACGCTTTGACCACCAGATCTAGACAAAACTCGACAAACAATCTGCTAAGTACGGTTTTTATTTGCAGTGTACTATATCAGAATTTCTTGATATTGGCCAATCTTGTTCTGTTGCATTGGTCGATGGCGCAAATACAGAAGCTCGAGCATATCGACTTCGAGGCTCCCATATTTGTGCCAGACATAAGCAGGCGCATACGAGAACTTTCAAGTACTCTTTGGGCACACACCTGCCAGGCATATCTTGGGTGTTTGCTGTATGCTGGCTGGCGTCGCCCCAAGACGAAACCTTATTGCATCATTTGGAAGAATTGCGAAGACATGTCCATACCATCAAGCTCGAGCGCTTCTCCAAGCTTGATCTGCATGGGTAAGGACTGTTGATTGGCAATATGCTTCTAGCTGAATAATCATCCATGCTGCGAGTCCCGCATTTCGCTCTAAATTTACTAAAATATATGGTTTGGATCTTCATCAACTTCAGCTCTTATTCGTGACTCCCTGTCTTAGCTAACACACAATCCTTATTGGCCCCATTTTTCAACAGTATAGGTTAGGTATTTGGGACGATAGGTTGGGATCGCAAAGGAGCGGTCACAGACCGCCTAGTGGACAAACCAGATTTTTAAAGCGGTGAGTTCGATGTTTTTCAAAGAGAAAATGATTTGTTAATAAGACTTACACAGCTTGTTGTACCAGCTTACTTGGAGGTCTAGGTAAGGCATCACAGTACTCCCTTAAGTTTCCTGGAGCCAGAAATAACTGAGATTCTAGTCTTTAGATTGCTAAGGTTTAATAAGACGATCGAGTCTCTTCTCCACTACTAAAAAATACAATAGTTGGCATTGGAAGCCATAGATATGCCCAAACATTTTAAGATAGCTAGTGAGCTATTCGTTTATCAGAATCCTGGCAGTGGCCTCATCGGCTGACAGGGAGGTAGCTGTCAGCTTATTGCATTGGCATTCTATTTTCTTTTGGTCCCAACTCTGAATTGCCGGCGTTTGTTGCTGGAATTCTCCTAGGCTGCAGCCTCATAGCTCTAACCCTCTTAGAGCTCCGTGCTGCTGATCGCCGATTTGTGGTCTGCAGAGTCAGAATACTTGGATATGCAGCCAATAAGCATCCAACACATCCAGAAGCCGCAAACTCCGGACCTGCACCTTTTGGAGTCACCGGACCACCCGCCATCTTTCCAGCGCGCTCAATCTATAAATTAAGCATCCTCGTGTTCGTATCTCTCGAAACTGAGTAGCCCTTCCCAATCGAAGAGAATTCGACAACAAAATGCCCATCGACCACACCGCGATCAGTGTTCCAAAGGACAAAATCGATGATGTTTTAGGATTTTACCTCAAAGTCCTCGAGCCTCTGGGCTACAAAAAGATCATGGAGTTTCCTGGCGTGTATGGTCTTGGAGCTCCGAAACCAGACTTCTGGCTTTCCTCCATTGGTGTCAACGAGGCCGTTCCACCTCTGCATTTCGCTCTCACGGCGGATGGTAAGAGCTTAGCCCGATCGAAGAAGACGCTATAGCTGACGGAGTGTGTAGGTCGCGAAGTGGTGAAGTTGTTCCACGAGGCTGCAGTTGGCGCTGGAGCTAAATGTAATGGTCCTCCTGGAATTCGGGAACATTATGGACCAAACTACTATGCAGCGGTATGCTAAAATGTAGAGCATTTGGTGTTTGACGTGCTCATGAATTGTCAAGTTCGTCATCGATCCTCTTGGAAATAATCTCGAGGTCGTCTGTCATAAGCCGGGAGCATAGATATTTGCATTGGAGGTCGGACCATTATTCTTAACAGAGGAGAATCGGGAAGCATTTTCCACTATTCCCACAGGGTGCTTTGTTACAGGGAACTAGGTGTGCTCAAGAAGCGTAATGTCATCTAATTCACTGCACACCGAAGCTGTCATCAAAAAGGGACAGGCACTATCCCACGTCAGAAAATTTCCTCTCCACTTCTTCCAATAGTACTTGGGTCGGAATCTGGTTCAACCAGAATTAGTATCCCCACCTAATTCTAACGGCGTACCAGATTATAAGGACTAATAATAGCTTGACTTCGCCTCTGCGGCTTCCAATAGACGGACCGGCCCTCTTGTGCAGCGGCCAAACAAAATAAGCAGCTGTCATATCCTTTGGCTCTCGTGCCTCGTGGCAAACCCCGTAAAAAATTTCACCTTTCCTCAAACAAAGATCAACAACTTACCACTCACATGTCTGCCAATAGTTTCCGCAGATGAGGCAGTAGAAGTCCCTCTTCTGCTGTTTGAGTCCCCTTGAGAGGCTGAAGTTCCCGTCTCAGGGACACTAGAGCAACGTTGCTGGTCAAATATGAGTTCACATGCATCATACGCTTCATTGTGGGTGATTGTGTCCGCCTCTCCGACATTTGAAAACTGTAATATGGTCGCACTACCTGTCTTTGGCATACCAATTCGGAAAGCCTTTTCCAATATGCGTACAGATTGGGATCAGTGGTGTTACGAACCAGATCCTTTCTCCGCATATTGGCCTCCCAAAATGGCGGAGAACGATGTTTAAGAGCACAGGATAGCTGTACACCCATGGTAAACGTTCATATTCATACTTGTCGTCCTCGTTCATCGCCAGTTCTACTTTCTTACAGCTCACTTCTTCCTCAGCGGCAAGCTTGCCAAGAATAGAGCGTTGCTTACACCGTACCTTATTGCACCATTGGCCTATTATCCGACAATGACATAATGTAATATCACACCTTCCAGGTCCTGACCGCTGAGTAGATCCCAGCATTTCATTAAGACGTCACCGTCTAATACATTTTCTATATAGGCCCAGCACACACCCCGAGTCTTGCAGCCCATCTGCTCAAGATAGATTCTGCGCAGACCTGGATAGACGATTGAAATATGTCCAAGGCAAATGCTCATCTCCTGCGGGAGGACGGATCGTCCCTAATAATCCTTGGTGGCCGTTTCCCTGCGATGGCCAAAGCTCTTCACTAGAAGTACACTCATACAGAGTGTGCAATGGATTCATCGAAGACGAAAGAGATGCCGCCACATCATCACTTCCTACTCCTCGATTGCAAAGAGGAGTTTCTCACACTAGACTTCTCTCCATCCCCGATCTTTACCGCCATGAGAATGAACTCCCCGAACAGAGTTCGGAGGAGAGAAGGAGAGATAAGCAGTGGCGTGCACAACTCTACGGGAATGAGAATCCTACCAGGAGCCGAGTAACAAAAGTGCAAAAGTTGTCCTCCTTACGAGCTGTGTTGCGGCATCATAATGTGAAGAGGCTCACTGTCTATGATGGCTTCAGTGAAGATTGCTTTGGGAAGAAGCTGTCGCCCAAGCCATTTGAGCGACGCAAGTCTCAACTTGCTATTGAGCTGAAGCATGAGAAGGATGAAGAAGAAGATTGTGTGGCTCAAATGAAAGCGTTCGCGTTTCCTGAGAATGGAAATCCAAAGCGGAAACATAGGTACGTACTGCTCATTTCAATAAGCTATTGTGTTGGAACTAATTAATTGCTTCAGCAGTGAGTCTTTTGTCCAGGAGAACCGGCGAGATTCTGGATACGATCAACGGAGATCGAAATCGCGCATTCAGAGCACTTTCTATGATTTCAGCCACGAAGACGATATAATCTTTTAACTTTCTAATAATACTTCGATTGTTGAACCACCCAAGTATCCTTCACCTGTAACTCGGAATCTATCCGTACCTTCAGTCACAGCAGCATAGCAAAACAACAGAGCACCCAATACCATGACAATCACATCTATGTATAAGCATGCGGAGCAATCTCATACGAAAAGAACGTCTTCGCGCAATGCCCCAGCACCATCTTTGCACCAGTCCTCTTCTGCAACATCCGAATCATCTGATGACTCCTAACCCAGTCATCGTGATCTCTAGCCAACCATCCTTGAGGCACACTATCTTCCCATTTTCCTTGAACATGATACCTAAATTCGTCAGCATTATTTCACTTTCACAACTTCCCTCCCCCATTTTGTTAGAATCACACTTACATATCCGTCGTAAAAACCCACGTCCCACTCTCCCTCAAATTAACCTGCATAACACACAAACCCGGCGTATGCCCCGGCGCGTGCCTTAAATTGATTCCCTGGGCCAATTCGAGGAAATCCCCACTGAAGGCTTGCCAGTTCAGGTCGAAGGAGAGACAATGTGGTAAGTAAACTCCGAAGTCTGTTTTTGTTGCTACAGAATAATACGCATGTTTCAATCCCAATTCGTGTACGTAGATGGGGACTTTCGTGCTGATGAAGTGTTCTAGTCCGCCGGCTTGGTCGAGGTGGAGATGGCCCATTATCACGGCGTTGATATCTTTGATGTCGTGACCTGTCTTTTTAATTTGGGCTTCTAATTCGTGGTCTTCGGAATAGTCTACTCGGGCGAAGACCTGTGTTGCTATTAGTATTCCGTATATTCCCTCTATCCCGTCCTTGACAACCCTACTAAAAAGAGCACAAAAAGAACAGACATTACATACATCATTAAGAGGACTCCCCCAAACCTCAGGATAATCCTACCCACCACCCGTCTCAAACAATATGAGACCCTCAGTCGGATGTTCAATCAACACAGAAATAATAACCAGCTTCCTTCTCTTCGATTCCGGATTCGGATTTGAAGCCGTTGAAGACGTAGTAGCACGTTTGAACCATCCTTAATCTGCTTCTAGATTGCCGCAGTGAAGAAGCCATAATTTTGTGCCCTGGTCATATCAGATAAGTTTTTGATTTGTGTTAAGGGGGAATGATAATTACCTCAGGCGCTTTATTTATCAAATCGATTGATGTTGCCATTACTTCACGAACAAGGAACGAATGAATTTACTCTGTGATTGCAATAAGTAAGAAGTGTTGCACCATAAATGTTTGCTATATACTGGCCGGGCCGTGGGAAGTATCATGATCCGTATCATACATACGCTCGCACCACCCGCGGAGCAAAGGAGATCGGCCGGAAATAAGAACAATAGATCGTTATAGGACTATCTCGAAACTCAATCTGCTTCAATTTCAAAAACGAAGGTCAGTTGAGGGAATTCGGGACATAGAGGGTTTGTTTTTGTTACTAGACTTGAGGTTGTAGTTTTGTTGTTGGCGCAACAAGGCTGCGCTTGAAGTGATAAGGCTGCGTTCGACACTCCTGTAGTGAACAAGAATTGGTTGAAAAAGAAATGCATTATGAAATGACCTAGGTGGCCCCACGCATCGAACAAAAAGAAGAGCAAGCAGAGCAAAGCAGAGCATAAAACCCAGCAGCGATAAACCATAGAAAACCCAGCAAAGCAACGATAAAGAGCACAACCGCTTGATCAAACCCGCCTCACCCTCCTATACCGACGAACCCGACTCCTCGACCTAGCTCTCAAAGAAGGCGGCAACCGCATCGTCTCCGCAATAACCAAATCCCTTCCATCTCTCCCAAATTCATCCCTCACATCAACATAAGTACTGTACTCACCATTAGCACTCGTAACATTAGACTCATCCTCCCACCAAGCATAATCGGCAACACTACCATCATTACCCCTCTCACTATACGCAACCTGCCTCTCCGTCTGATGATTTTGTTGGAACCAAGGACCGGGTTCGTCATGGGGAGGTAGGCCGCCCATGCCAAAAGGGGGTGAAGGTGGTGGTGTGGGTGTCCGTTGAGAATGGTATGAGCGGTACGCGTCGTAAGAGTGTAAAGTGTCTTCTGTGATTGCCGTTCCTTCTTCGCTGGCAATGACAAAGCCGGGACTTCTCGATCTCACGATCTCTACTAAATGAAGAAAAAAGTTAAACATTAATATTCTATTCTCTCGTGCATACACTAGTCTAGGTTTATCAAGGCAAGGAAAGAAAGTTTGCAATAGTGTAGTAGTCTTCATGATCGAGGAACAAGGCCCAGGAGGAATTGATTCATCGTTCGTGGTCGTGCGATAATTCCATTGCGTGGACTTCGTTCCTCGACTTCTGATTCTGTTCGGCGGTAATACGTACGTTCGTAGCTCTCTGATGAATCTTTTCCGTCGTATCGTGCGACTTGTCTGGTCCTGGGAGCAGCAGGGGTGGGGAGGGCATCAAAACGTACCCTTGGTGCAGGGCTATAATAGCGCCTGTCGGAACGACTGGGAGAGCGGTATACAACACGCGAATAGCTTCGCACAGGCGATCGGCCGCGGGGAGGTGGTGTTGGACTACGATACCGACGCCTTATGACGCTTGGTGATCGAGTATGCACAAAGCGGTAAGATTCGTACTCCCGATCTCGAGGAGGTGGAATTGGTACTACAGAGGGAGGTGGGGGAGCGGCCACTGATACTGGGGCCGGAGCAGGTGCTGGCGCAGGAGCGGCAGACTTCGGCGGCGGGCGAGGAGATTCGTACCGTTGATAGATAATTCGAGTCTCAACAGGTGGTGGTGGTTTTGGCGCAGGAGCTGGTGCTGGGGCCGGTGCTGGTGCGGCTGCTGGTGGAGGAGCCTATTAAGCTGTTATTGGACAGTGGCCGAGAAAGGACTTCACGAAAAGAACAAAAGGCTGAAATAGGAGGAGGAATGAGAAGGTTCATAGAAATGTATTCTGTGCTGATTGTAACGATTCCAACCATATGAGCTCAAAGCGGACCCAAAAAGGACTGAACTGAACCTACAGGTTGTACGCATGTGCAATTCGGCTTGGAACAAGGAGTACTTACTGGGGCAGGAGCTGGAGCTGGGGCTGGAAGAGCAGGCGGCGGAGGAGGCATCGGCGGACAATGCCTATAATACTCTTGATAGTAGTCCCAGTAGTTTGGAGTCGGCGGTGGAGGAAGAGCAGGTGGTACAGGAGGTTTTGGTGGCGCTGGAGGTGCAGCAGCAGGAGGCGCCGGTGGTGGAGCAGGTTTAGGAGCAGGTGCTGGTGCTGGGGCTGATTGAGGTCCCCCATACTCGACGATGATGCGAGTGCGATCAGACGCAGAGCGAGGACTGTCCATCTCAATGATAGTTCGTGTCGTGTAAGTGACAGCAGCTGGTGGTGGTTTCGCGGCTGCCGCAGCAGCAGCTTTCTTCGTACACTTCCTACATGGGGTTGATGGAGTGATGACCCCCGGAATTAAAGGGTTGTCTTTGTGGAAAGCGTGAGATCTCGCCTGGCCACAGACGGAACAATGATGACAAGCGACGAATTTGACTTGACCTGGTGGAACAGCAGGCCCAGAATCTGAATTCGTCATCGTGTTGACACGGCGAGCTGGCGGTGGCGGTGGTGCTGGAGGGGCCGAGGGTACCACTGGTCCAGCTGGCGGTCTCGGGATCATAAACCATGGTCCTGGCACAGGGGCTGCTGTTGCTGGGGCGGGTGGTGCTGCTGTCTTAAGAGCGATTTCGTTGCCTGCTGCTGGTGGGGCGGGTGGTGGTGGTGGTGGTGGATAGCAAGGGTATGGACTGATAACGAGTTATTAAGTGCTTCCCAGTTGAAATAATGGAGGGAGACATACTAAGGATAACAGTAATAATTCATTCCAGGAGGGTAAGCTGCCGGAGCTGGTGGCGGACCGGCCATTGTTGAAGAACAGGTGTCGTCCGTATGTTCTTGAACGATGATGTGATCGTATCGTGATATGAGAAAGAATTGGCAATCGGAAACCCGTGGGCGCGAGAACGATGGGGAGGCAGCCGACGAGAACGAAGTACAACGTTTCGGCCGAAACCTATTGGATGTGATGGAAGGCCGATGGCCTGGGGAAAATGTGATGTGGACAACAATAAGATCGTGTGATTTCGGAGAATGCAGACGTTACCAAGGAGTTGATGTTTGTCGGCGCTCAAGAAGTGGAAGTCACGATGGATGACGTTCGATCAAATTAGGCAGGGACCACGTGCGACATGGCGATTTTGAAATGGCGACGATAAGATGATATCGCGACCATTTAGATTGTGAGGCAGGAACTGCTTGTCAGCCGGGAACTATAAAACAGCTTTGGATAGCCGGGAATTTGATTGCCTATAGTGATTCAGACAAGCATGACACAGCAATGGAGAGTTTGCTAGGAGTGCTATTGTCTGCCTATTTTCTTGGGGAATATATGAGAAAAATACAAACGCCTCGTTTTGTCTACCCAAATGGACTTTCAAGCTCGTCCGAACCTCCCAGTTGTCGGGCAAGATAATACAAACAAATGCCTCATACATTTCCACCAGTTCGGAGTACTCTTTTGGTATCCCAAAGCGCCAATCCATCTTATATAACACATACCACCCTGCACTTCAACAGACTTATTCCGTGCGCAACACTCTTGGACCTCTCTTCTTGGGCGACTTCTTCTTCTTGTGACCCTTCTCGAATGCAACAGCACTTGGGTGGTCACGGCCAAAGTTGTCGAGATCTTTGACCTTATAAATTCGGATGATCCAGTTCTCACTGGTGAATGCTTCTTCAAGCGTGGATAGTTGTGGTCCCTCAGCTGGTAGTTTGGAGCCACGGACACGATCTTGCGCCTGTCCGGCGGGGAACAGAGCGTTGTAGTTGTAGTAGGACATCTTGTACCTGCGAGATTGTTAACACAGTCGATGTCTCATTTGCGCGAAAATATCTTACATCAAACTATTCTTCATCGTTGGTGTCGCCTCTTCGTCGACACGGTACTCGCCTCTTGCGGTAAAGAAGTCACGCTCTTTGACCTCATCTGGCCAGATGCCCTCAGCAATCCTGACCATCCATAAGAATTTATTGATATCATCACCAGAGTAGCCGAGGAGACCACCGAATACAATAAGAACGTAGTCAACTTCATGTTGGCGCATGATTGGATAGCTGACTTCTTCCCTGGAGCTCATGGCTTTACCAACGGTGGCGATATGTGTGTTGTTCCAGGTGTTGTTATCAACGAGCGTAGGCCGGTCAGCCATGCCACCAATCTGGTAGCCGTAATCCCACCAGGACATGATCTTAGCGTTCTGCGCCGTGTTTTGTCGAAGCCAATAGTAAGCCTCACGGTAGTCATCAATGATATGTTGACTTCCATCAGGCATTTTGCTTGCAAGAACGACAGAAGGTGACGAGTAAGCGTTCGATGTGACCCACGTGCAATGTGCGACGAAGATCATGAGATAAACTGTGGTAGCGGAAACCACAGTAAATTTGGATGCGAATGAGTAGATGCCCACAATGGGTGACTTGGTGGACCGAAGTCCATCGGACAAAAGCGAAGAACCTGTGGCAGCCTTCACCGCCTCGCCATTTTCTGCAGACGACTTCTGTTCCTCAGGAGATTCAACGACAAGATAAATATCGAGGATCTGAGACAATGCCATCGCGGCGGCTACGCAGACAACCGGAGTTAGGGTTAACATCAATCGCACCATGACACCGGAGAAGTAGCTGGCAAGCACGGCGTAGATCACAATGAACACATGCTCGTCTCTGAGGGTCCGGAAGCAAAGATACACGCCCGCCGGGAACAACCAGATGAGCAAGTTTAGATCGAAGAAGTAAGCTGGCCATGCTGTGGGCTGATGTTCGGAGACGGAAGCGATGATAGGAATATGGATCTTCGCATATCCAGTATCCCATAAAGAGTAGAAACGTCCTGTCCATGGCGCAATAACGCCAGAAACGGTCAAAAGAACGAGCCCACCGAAAGCTACCGTGAAGATAACAAGGACCAATGCGCGGAGTAGCGTTTGGAATTGTCGGCTTGGCAGTTGAGTTCGGACGTATTCAACAAATGCCACGATTTGAAGAAGACCAAATACACCTAAAGCAGACATGTGCTCGCTACTCCTGATTGGGAGGAAACCGACGAATGGGATCTGCATGCTAGCCAAAGTTCCGAGTGCATACCAGGTGGTGTAGCTGACATATAAACGTGGGCTGTAGCGACCCATACAGATCAAGACGAAGGCGTGCAACGGGAGCAAGTTGGTAATGAAAACATATCCACCCCATGCAGACACCATGTATCCATAAAATAGCGCGGTCAAAGCACCCCACATAGCCGAACCTTGCTTCAAGGCCTTGATCCATAAGTAGAAGGTATAGACCAGTAGGAAAATGGCAATGGCTTCGTTATCGTAACTTCCAGCCACCGAACGCGAGATGTAGCCAGGCGCAATTCCCATGAATGCGGCTGCAAGGAGACCAGCTGATGGAGAGGTGGACATCTCGGCCGTCAAAAGATAGGTCGCGAGGGCTGTCAAGCCGGAGAAGGCTGGAGCGAGCAGAACGCAAATGTTGCGAATATCAATTGGCATACTGAGGAATCGGAGGATATGGTATATTATACCACTGGTGACCTGATATCTGTGTTAGTTTAGACAAAGACCGCTTCTATGGCGAGCCTTCTACCATAAGTCCAGGATATAATGTTCCTCCGGTCACACGGCCAAGTGGATGCCATGTCCGATCATCAAACCAATCCCAAAAGCTATAAAATCCATTCTGAACGAGATATTTCGTCGCTCTGAAGTTGAACCAGGCTATACTTGAGGTTAGCAATGATTTCCAACAGCTTTCGAAGTCCTGATTTCAAGTTCTATCTACAGTTTCTCCACTAGATCTGCCTGAAAATGATTCGCCAGTCTAGCGAGAGCGTAGATAATGTTGAGTACAAAGCAGGAAGTTTGATATGGGCGCGTAAATAAGCCTACGTACGATCGAATTCATGAATAATCTACAATTCAAATCAGTAAGCCGTTTCTTCAATCTTGCCAAGGAAAAAACCTACACTCTCAAACCTAATCACCGAGAATAAACGTGCAGCTACAGCAGCAGCCGCAATAGTAATTAGAATAATCACCCGCAGCGAAGCTCGTGTAGACTTTCCACTGTCTCCACTAAAGAAAACACTCGGAAGTGCTGGCGAAGAGGTGGATGTAGCCATGATGGCTGGGGCAAGGAGAGGAGGAGACAGCTCTAAAGAAGGCTGTTTGTCTCCGAGAGGTGCAATTGGAGATGCGATGAGGTTAGTAGAAATCTCTCTAAGGTCTCCTGGATGGAGCTCAATGAAGCAGTCGTGGTCTTTTGCAGGGGTAATGTGGTGCCTGAGGCATTAAATTTTTATGAGATGTTCGACTTTTGGCCGCAGCTCTTCCGGCCCAAACAACAACAATTGTCGTATTCATTACACATAGCTCTTTTGGCGGCGCATGGGTTGCTTGGATAAAGAGTATATACGAATAACGATTTTGAAACCCTGCCTTCGATTTACGTCTATATACCGTCAATCCTAGGAGATATCCTTTCCATCCCAAACCACCATCTCCTCCTCCTTCTCGTCCCATTTGTACGGATTGCCTGTCCCACAGTTGTACTGATAGTAGTTATCTGTCCCATACTTCACCATCGCTTTCCTAAAAGTGATATTGATCCTGCCCTTCCCACTTTCACCACCCTTCCTCTTCGGGATACTGTGCAACCAATTCGCCTGCGTTTTCCCATGCATTAGGATCATATCCCCTGACGCGAGTGGTAACTTCAATGGCTTAGGTTCTGACTGCGAAGTCTCCACTTTCTCTGATGGATTCGGAGGTTTATGCTTCATGAGGAAATCGCGTTTTGCGCCGAGGCTGAATGATGCTATTGCTGGATCTGGACCAAGGAAGCGTTCATCGTCGGAGTGGTACGATATACTATCATCTCCCGAGGCGTAGTAATTCACCAAACAGAAGTTATATGTATATCCCGTGGTATTCTCCGTGATCGTACGCAAAAAGTCCAGGCAGGCAGGTATGGGACGCGGTTTGCTTTTGTACCTATCTGCTGGGACTGGCTTATTCGTAGTCGTGTCTACGATTGATCCATATGGTAGGAATTTAGATGTCTCATCTATGCCAAAAACAGTTGTGTATCGTGGAGTATTTATGTTTGTTTCAGTGGGACCGCGTTTTATCTTATACTGGACGCGATAGAAGAATAATTCGCGTCGCAGGAAATGGAAAAGATCCTTTTCAGCATCTTTTGGTATGTAAGGCTGGTAATATAGAAGGTCCAGGTCTGGTTGGTCGTTTATTGGCTTGCCATCAACGGCGGGGACGAAACCTAGAGATTCTACCAGGGTTGGAGGTAGCTCGGGTATTGGGTAGGGGTATGTTGGATGGTTTGATTTGGGTTTTGAGGATTCTTCTAAACGAAGTTTCTTTTGGGTTGGAGTGAAGAAGGCGTCGAGGCTTCTTTTGGCAGGCATATTCATGTGAGAAGCTTGTTAGAAGATTGGAAATATTCTTGATACTGAAATGGCTGTTTGAGTAGAAGCTCGCGAGAAAGGTAGCTCTCATTTAGGTTGCTCCAATCATGACGTCTATATGGAGTATCCACATTTCTTCGGCGATTAGAAGTGCTTACCTCCGTATTTCTCTGTGCGAAGATCGAAAGGAGCTGCGTAGGCTTGACCACGACCTTAAGACACCTTCAGCACAGTACCGATGATGAAGAAGATATAGAGACGTAGCATTGTGCGACGAACCTCACCTCATCTTCCAGGGGCTTTGCAATGGTGTGCACGCCGCTCAGCCACTTCGCCAAGTGCAAGTCGCATGGTACCTCCTAAGTTTAGGGTGAGCTGAAAAGCGCTTGATATCAATATTCTGCTCACTGTCTACCTCATTCTCTCATTACATTATTTGAGTACATCTGTCTTATTGTAAGGCCTTATTTTTGACTCGGCTTTTACACGTTACATTAATTCTGCTCGAGCCTGAGCTTCATTTTCAGGTTCGGTCTTAAGCTCGCTGAGCTGAACAACCAGACCTCACTTCCTCATCTCTTCAGCCTACGCCAGCAGTATGGCTATCTTCAAGAGAAATTCATCCTCAGTCCCGGTACCATTTGATTCAGTACGATTCGCGACATCATGGCTACTTCCACCGTCTGTTCTATTCATTCTGCGCGCTCTCATTTCTTTGTATCTATTTATAAGCGTAATCACGACATTGGCACTTCTAAATAAAAGGAACCCAAGCACAGCCAGGCATTACTTTAGCTATTTTACTAGTCTAACTTACTGGGGACTGGCTTTTTATTTTGCATTTGCTGCGGCACATACGGGCAGTTATTGGCGAAGTGGAAACCCATTTCTTTCTAGATGGCCGAAGGTTCTACAACATATGCATTCAATTTACTATTCTACTATCACCACTTATCCGTTTTTGGTCACCAGTAAGCCGCCATCTTCCTACTTGAGTTTCGTAACTACCACTGATGCACCTTACAGTCGTCTACTGGGCACTCATCTACATCGGCTTCAACGACCAATTCGAATGGTACAAGAACATATCCGAACACGCCCTCAATTCCGTATTCGCCCTCTTCGAGATCTTCATTCCTCGCACAGCAGCACCACCAATCCTCCACGTTGTTCCCGCTGTCATAATTTTGGCCTTATATCTTGGGCTCGCTTATGTCACATTAGCTAGTAATCATTTCTATGTGTATTCTTTCTTGGACCCGAAAAATCATAGCAGAGGTGTTATTGCGGGATATATTATTGGTATTCTAGTTGGGACAATCATTGTATTTTTCATTGTGCATTTCGTTATCAAGGGGAGAAGATGGGTTATTGAAGAGAAGATGGGAAAGAGGGGGAAGTTCACGTTGGGTAGAGTCAGTGGCGAAGATATCGAGAGGGCGGATGTGTATGTTGAGAAATAGCGAGAGATTATATGTAAAAGTAATGGGGCCAGGACTATAATCATCTATTTTACTGGAGGTATGGTGGCAAAACAAAACGTGTGGCTAATATTCTTACAATTTGGAATGGTTCGAACATATTGACGACTAGGATTCGGAACTGTCTCGCGAAACAGCAGTATTTGAAACTGCTAATGTTGTTTATTTTCTACCCGTTTTGCTGCAGGTTTTGGAAAATGAATGAGAATGAAGGGTACGACTAGCTACCAACATATGGGCAAAGCGGATCATGCTGTTCATGATCTCTAGGCATATCTCGACGGAGAGCCATGCTTTGTTTCAAGCACTTGATTTTACAAAACGCCAGTCAATGCTCGCTCTAAAACATTTGAGCACTGCTCCACTTGCCAAGCCTCCCTCTGTTGCATATTTTATGCACTCCACACATCTAAAACATTCTATGCTCGAAAACCATCGCTTCGTTCAAATCTCCGAAATAGCAATGAGCGTCATACCCAACTTCTCCGCCACGGGAACGTCACGTTTTTCTGGTCGGGCAACGCCACCTGCTGGTAGTGCACCATTGGCAGCACTGTTTGCTGGAACATTGATACCTGGGCTTTGTGTGATGCCGAAACCCATCTCGACCTTTGGTGAATTCCTCTGTGCGTCACGGGCGAAAGCGAGGGCCTCTCGGAAGCCATCGATATCGCGCTTTATCTTTTGCTTTGCAGCTTCGACTCTGGGGTCGACTTCGTATGAGCTCGCCTCGAGGGAGCGTTTGGTCTTGGCCAAGTTGGGATATTTTGACCCTGAAACGGCGTGAGAAATGTATTCGGCGGGCATCTGAGTGCCCATGCTTTCACCCGCGATCGCTGGGGTAGCGATGTTGGTATCAGGCACTTTGGGAGCCTGCTCACTTAGGGAGGGTGTGACCAGGGGTGATGCGAGACCCTCGCCTGCCACCGCTGGCGCCGCAGCAATTGGTGCTGGTGCACCGGCTGGCCGTTGACCTTCTGGTGCAGGATTGACGATAGTGCCACCAGGGGCGGCTCCAGCTGGACGAGGTGCCTGCTGGCCGTTGGGCACGGCGCCGTTAGCGGCACCGGACGCGAGTGTTTGGAGGAGTTCGCTTGCCCTCTCTGGGTTGCCGCCGAATGATATTTCACCATCACCGACCACCAATGCGGGTGAGTATGCTCCCAAGTTGATGTTGAGGGGGACTGCAGAGACGGAGATGGCTGCGAGTATCGCGAGCAAGATTTGGCGGGAGAGCATGGTGGATGGTGTGAAAGGAGGAACGTGGGTATGTGAGAAATAAATGAAGGACAGAACAAACAAATGGGGATATCAAGAGTGTACAGAAGAAGAAGAAGATAATAAACACTATCGATCCAGCGACAGACTTGACAGAAGAACTGGAACTGGGAGAGAAGAGTGAGTGAGGTTGGAAGGCCGGAAGCTTCGTACTGAGTCTTTGGAAAGCTTGACTGCCGTCGCCCTTTTGAAGAAAGCGGACTATGTAAAAAAGCATTCTGTGACAAGTGCAGGTCATGTTTCGATAAAGCTGCCAAGTTGGGTCGAGTCAAGGCTGGTACCTCCTCTCAGGAAGCTTGAAGACATTCGCCATACACAGCCAAGGATGATCTAGTCCCGCCTTTGCAGAAGTATTGAGCTTATAACTAGGCCAAGGTGTGTGGGCCACAAAGCCTGGCTGGTGGAACAGTTACTTGGCCTGTTGTCAAACGGAACTGCGACTTCGCCAAGTGGTGGCAAGGAGCCGCATCGATTGTCTTGGTAGTATCAGCGAGCTTAACTCTTGCAATTATAGTCGCACGCTTAAAAAAATAAAAGCCATCTTAGTAGTCTTGTGCTTTTGATTGCTTATCTTTCGAGCTTGGCTGGCGGTTGTAATGGTTTTGTCTTCGATGCTTCCCCTCAGGACCCCTGGCGGTAAGAGTTGGCTCTGCACCATTTTCGAACCCCATGCCTGCAAAAATCGCTCTTCTTTTCGGTTGTACCTGGCAATTTGATCACTAATCTTCATGTGTTTATTTGGAGATGTAGAGCACACGCCAGCGAGCTCTCACAGCTTCTGCTCTCAGTTGTTGACAAAACAAGATGGGGAAGCCAAAAACATGTTCAGAACCTCTGTTATTCCTGGCGCTGTCAATATCTGCGAGTATATACTCTGGTTCGTTATAGAAGCTGATCGGCCGGAAATGGACTTCTGCTACGTCCAAGTCGTGGTAAAGAGCTTGTTATTGGTAGTCGTAGTGGACTGGCTTCTGAGCGTACCTGAAAACCTTATGCGTGGTCTGGCGCCCAGGACTCATCTAGCTTGGATGGCTGCGTTAAGCTTTATGGCCTACACGCGAGCTTTCAAGCTTTCCGAGCAACTCTGAACAGTCTAGAATGACTTTGAAGCGAGTGTGGGCCGTGAAGCAACTACGCTCTGAGCGAACTCTTCTCTCTTGAAACAAGGGACGTCTGGAATTTCACAACAACCTCGGAAGAGTCTCCAGCACTCCACTTGATATCAGCACTCCACTAACAGCTTCTAGCGCTCGAACTATCACGAGGAGTTCAATCAAAAGCAAGAGCGTGGAGGTATATAAAGTGGTTGTTATAACGATTGATACTCTTGTACGGTACGGTTCGAGAATGCTCGAGCTAACTTCGTATATCGGTATGTTCTTTATAATGGTTGGGGTAGAATGAGGCACGCTTTTTTGCTAACCACAACCCAACGCCACCTCATTTGCTTCTTCCGCACTGACATTAGGCCAGTCTTTACAATAATTCACACGGATCCAAGCTCCGATGTGCCTAATCTCATAGAACAAATCTCTTGCGTTGCCTAAATAAAATGCGGATTTGTTGCTTGATATAGCAGAGTTGCCTTTCAGCCCCCTGTATATCAACAGGCAGTCATTCACGGATCACATGAGTACGCGAGACCAAGGCGAGACCCAGCAAACGCCCCAAGGCCATAAGAAGCACTGTGTATCGCGTGTATCTCTTCTTTTCATCTTGTTTTTCAAATTCGTTTCCACTACATCATTCAACAATCGTACTTCAATTGTGACTCTGCTTTCCACCATTCATTCCCTAGGTAGCTTGAAAGTTCATTTCTGAACGAAAACAGTTGCAGTTGAGCACTTATTGACTAACTGGCAGGCCCAAGCCTCATCTCAATACTACAATACTACGATACGCCCACAAAGTCGGATTCGGTCTCATTTCTCAATGGCTTCCATGCCTTCTCTGCCGGCGAAGCATTGTGAATTCATCCCCTATGTCGCCAAACATCCCAACAGGCCTATGACGGAGCTCGTTGAGCCCTACAAAGCTTATGACACCAAAGTTAGGGAGCTATTTGCCCAATCTCCCGAACACGAAGTTCTCAAAGACCCCTTCGTCAATGTTGTCCCCCTTTTTGCAGGATATGAGGACAACGTTAGGATCCGAGCTCGAGATATGATGTCCGAAACTCAGGATGAGAAGGACCGATATATCATCTCACTCAAAGATGAAGACCGCAAACAGCACGGTGTACCTGCCAGTATGTATTTCCTTCATTCGATCAAAGCATAGGCGCCCGGGCTTTCGGACGCCCTGCAAGGCATCGGAATTTTCGAAGATGAAGGCCATGTTCACATCCTTCATATTGATCAGTGTATTCACGGCTTCCATTGGCAACTTTTATGGTTGTTATGACAAGTTGCGAGCATGTTCAATTCATTATAGGATTGCGAACTTAGCACCCATACTCAACGATCCTGGAGGGGCCCATATTTGAAGGATCGAGAAGAACTATGATACTGACACAAATACAGTTGTCCAAACCCTCAAGGAGTTTCAACATAATTTCAACGTCTTCACTGAGCTTTCTTTGGCCGATCTGGACATGAAAAATGTAGTTGTCGGTGGTTCTGCCGCTGCTACTTGCGCAATGCCTCTTCCAAATAAGTATCAGACGTCTAAGCGAGCCACTCGAAAATACTATCACGAGATCTTGGCGCCTGCTTCTGATGTTGACCTCTTCCTTTATGGCTTGACCGAAGAAGAAGCGAAGGAGAAGATTAAGCAAATTGAAACTAAGGTGAGAGATGCCATCTTACAGGAAACAACCACGATCCGTACCAAGCATGCGATTACCATTGCTAGCGCTTATCCAACTCGCCACATCCAAATCGTTCTCCGTATCTATAAGAACATTGGAGAAATCTTGACCGGTTTCGATGTTGACTCATCTTGCGTTGCCTTCAACGGGCAACAGGTCTACATGGCACCAAGGGCAATTGCTGCATACATGACGCAGATCAACCAAATTGACTTAACGCGTCGTAGTCCATCATACGAAAATCGCCTGTCCAAGTATTCGCACAGAGGATTTGAAGTCTATTGGTCGCAGCTCGAACGACAAAAGATCGATCCTACCATATTCGAACGCAGCTTTGGGAGAACTAAAGGGCTAGCGAGATTGCTAGTACTTGAGAAGCTTCCGAAAAGCCAGGATAGGGATCAATATATGAATCAACGACGTCGGGAACGAGGTAGACCAGAATTGAATCTCTACCGACGAAATACTTATTCGCTTCGTGGGGATATCAAGGGCGACCATGAAGATGAGGCAAGATTTTTATATTTCTAATAAAGCATTAATATTGAAAATAACAATTGTAGGTGGCAGAATGGGTGGAGCAGGATGAAGTCGCGGACTATCACACCTTTACCATCCCTTACGGCCCTAACTTCAGTGCACGAAGGATTGAAAAACTCTTGTACACCAAAGACCTCTTGTTAAATGCCGAGTGGAACAAACCAAAATCCCGCGAAGTTCATCTTCATCGGCATCCTGCCTTCTTCGGAAGTGCAGAAGACGTTTTCGAAGACTGCTGTGGCTCGTGTCCGACAGCGATCACTAAAGACGAGCTAGAAGTCGCCGAGCAGGAAAGTTCCACTTACGTGTCCGGCACGATATCTTTCCTCAAGGACGATGCAGGTCGTCAGAGCATCGGGTCGTTCCACCCAATAACGGATACCGAATGGACGGAGATGGCATATGTTGGGAACCTGGAATCCCTTTGCCAGGCCATTGTTGATGGAGACATCGATCAGGTCCAGAACTGGTTGAGTGAGGAGGATGCAGATCCGAATCAGCGCGATCATACTGGGAGAACCCCCCTCCACCTTGCGACCATTTGTAGCACGCCTGAAGTTGTTCGGTGCTTGATTAAGCATGATTGCCGCTTGGTTGCAAGGCTTGCTGATGGTCGCACAGCCTTGCATTTGGCTGCCGCGCGTGGCGACGTTGAAATCCTCAAACTCATCATGGAGAGATCCGAAGCCAATGAGGCAGAAGAGGAAATGAAAGGGATACGTCGCACAAATGCAAAGAAAAGAGAGAGTGAGGGAAAGATATCTACCACTCATGCGGATAGCGAATCTGATATTTCGGAGACCTCTGAGGATGCAGAACTCATAGACAATGAGGGCTCTGACGAGGGTCAAACCATGGCCACCGGTTCATTCGTCAAAATAGACCACAAAGCCGAGGAAGCACTCCCAGAAGACGAGAATGAAGACGAGCCTGATTTCTACGACGTCAACGTGCTTAGTTGGGATACAAAGACTTCTCCTCTTCATTTTGCTATTGCTAACGGCCATACTGCAATCGTTAAAGAACTTTGCCAAACTTTTGGAGCGGATGTGCTCCTCCCAATCAAGTTGCTCAACGACCACGATAAAAGCCCACGGGCTGCGATTCTGAACCTTGTCCTTGCGCTTCCATTGGAAAAGGCTAAGGAAATGGCGAAAGTTCTCCTTGATGTTGGCGCCACCTGTTCTCAAGCCGATCTCCACGGGGTGACGGCTTTCCATTACTACGTGAATAACGGCTCGGAGGCTATGGAAGTCTTATTTGATCATGACAGGGCCGCAGCCAATGCTTCTTTGAGCCATGTTGTTGTTAACGGTAGTCACTGGTCCCCGGACACCGCCACTCCCCTGCTTACTGCGATCGAGAGAAGAGCTCCTACCATTGCTTTGAAACTACTGGCTGAGGGGGCGTCCCACACGGTTGAATTCGGCCCTTGGATCAAGGCTGCAAGGACCAAGTTTGAGACCAAGTGGAACCAAATGAACGATCCGGAATCTAACACCAAGCTTTTTCTCAAGGGTGTCGAACAACCAACTTTGCTGAGCGTAATGAAAGATGTTCCCACTATTGCTTTACGTTTGATTGCGAGTGGTGCCAATCCTAACTGTCTCACCAAGCTTTCACAGCAGATCATACAAGATGAATATCAACGGCGATACCACAAAGGAGCTAGCGTGCTGGATCTAGTCCGAAGCAAGATTGCGACTCTCCGAGAGTATCAGGGGGAACCGGAACATTCATCGCCTCCAGAGCCACTTCGAGATGATGCTGCTTATCTCGATGGCTTCCAGCCAGGAACTTACAAGTACTGGGTTGCATTCACAGATTTGAAATATGCCAAAGGCAGACATGAGGCCGACATGGAACTCTACCAGAGAGGTTTGCAACACCGTCAAAAAAATCAGAAGGGTCTTACGGCAAAAACGAAAGCTATCAAGCAGCAACTTGCAGAGTTTGAACAATTGGAGAAAGTGTTACTCAAGAAAGGAGCGAAAACATTCAAGAAACTACATCCTGATGTAGAAGATCCGACCGATCCGCGTGTCCCTCATCAACCATGGAAAGCGCCAAAAGAAAAGCCATTCGAGATAAAATTCAGCTTTGCGATCGGCGAGCTCACCGATAAGATGAGAGAGCAGTATCTGAACCTGTGAACCAGCCCAGAAACCAAGAATGCAACCCCATGCTAATATGGTATACAGATTCCAAGCTTGTTGGAACGGAGATATGGAAACTGTGAAACAGCTTACTCTGTTACCTCAAGGCGATGAAAAGAATCAACCTCCTTTGAAAATTGCAGTTTTGGACTCCGCTGGTACCTCCCCATTCTCCATTTCCGTTATGAGAGGTCACCTAGCGGTTGCGAAGGCATGTTTGGAGATCGCAAGGGCGCAATACGCTCCAAGGGACGCGGTCCAAGAGCGATACGAAGTTGCTGAGCATAATAGCGATTATGACAGCGAGCAATCTGATTCCGATACGCAGGAGAACATACATATTCATAGCGAAGTATTAGCCACCCCCTGCCGTTGACTCTCCCATGCTAATTTGATTAGATTGTGGATGAGACATTCACAATTGAGAACATTGGTGAAGTATCTTTACAGGTCAAGAGCACTGTCTCTCCGCTCGAATTTATGCTCTACAATGTGCCAATAGCGCGCTTTAGAGATGGCGATCAACTTCCTCAAGGCGATTATAACCCCGATACCGACGTCCGGTGGTCCATTCTGTCTTGGGCAATCACGTTGAATGACATGAAGCTGCTCAAATTCCTTATCCAACTTGGCGCCGAGAACACACCCAAGAAAGAAGATGACAAGACGACCTCAGCAACTTTCTTTACGTTCCCCGAATCCGACTTCCTTTACGCGGTCGAGATGGGCCGGATCGAGCTCATATCTGAGATTATGAAGACAACAGGGGCTGGAATTCCCCTGGACCAATTGGTCAAGAGAAGTGGTGTCGACACCAAGGAGAAGCCAAAGTATTACCAAGGACTGACCGTGTACGTTTGATTCGGCTGGCATACATATCTAATGACTAATTCGTCCCCAGTAATGGAAAGAAGCGAACAGACTGGGCGGCTGCGGGCCGTAACACCCATATTCAGGCCGCAAGTGACAAAACGTCACCTCTCCTCCACGCCGCGAACTTCGCACGTCGTATCGAGAGTGTCGAGTTCATGTTGAGGTAAGTTGATCCTAATCCATATCTTTTGCGGGGCTCTTTTGTTCCACCTAATGCTGACATGGCAAACAGTGACACACCCCTCAGACTGTACTCTGAATTCGCACAGGCGAACACAGATGACAAACGTCTAAAGACTCTCAACAAGGCTTCTGGAGGGTTTGAAGCTGCGATCGCTAAATGGTTCACAGCAAAAAGTACTTTTTCCCCTTCTTTCGAGTGGAGGAAATCGGCTAACCAATTAAAGGCGATCTTTTGATCCATTGCGTGGTTGTCGCAACCCCTACCGAACAAACAGAGCGTATCTTGTCCTACCTTATTGAAGTAATGCCTGCTTCATTGGAAACGAAGAGCTCCACTGGGCACACACCTCTTCAATTATGCTATCATCGCGGGAGACTATCACTAGCGAAGATTTTGATCGCCGCTGGAGCAAACCAAACAACTCGAGACAATTCGAGCAACAACCTCATACATAGTGCAGTCCAGTCTGTGGGCAGCGCCAAAAGCAAAGCATCAGAACGGTTTACTGAAATGCTCGATCTGTTGGACCCCGAGAAACGGAAGGCCATGTTTACCCAACGTAGTTCATCGACGTCTGGCACAGGAGCAACCCCACTGCATACGTTCCTCCAGAGCAACTACAATCTGGGTTTCCGCCACAGTGATAAGGCTCAGAAGCGTCACCTCGAGATTGTCAAAATCTTGCTCAAGTATTCTAAGGGCGAAGAACTACGAGTCATTAATTCTGCCGGTGATACCCCTCTGCACACACTGGTTGCTGCGAGGGCCACTTTTTTGGCGGACTTTGTTCTACAATTCGATCCACAACTACTTTTGGTGGAAAACGCTGTTGGTCGTACTCCCGCCGAGTGCGCTCAAGACTACTCCTTGAGCGAGAGGTTCTCGGATCCACCGGTTGTCGTGGAGCAGTACTACAACAGATGGAACAGAAATGATGATGACACAGAAATCGTGAAGCGCCTACCAAAGACGTTCGTGTCCAGTGAAGTCACTGACACACGTACTGATAGTGAAAAATTGTGGGATACTATGAAGACCTACATGGACAAAAACGAAGGTGGAAAACGTAAGCTGGTCACTCTAAATGAAGCGAACGAAGTTGCGAAACGACTCGGTGAGATGAGCAAGAAGACCGCGGCAATAAAGAATACCGAGGCCGAGGATAATGAGAGTGTTGAAAGCGATGAAGACGAGAGTGGTGATGTTATTAGTCGTTGGTACACGAATACTGCAGCATGGGAAGAGTACGGAGATACGAATGAGATTGAGCCAGAGGACTCGTAAGAGGAGGAAGAGGAGACTTGAGCAAATGCGAACAGGTGAATATGTTCAAACACGCTATTCTGATCAACTAATGTCATTGATCGCACAAACTCTGCTTTCATACCGATTTGAGCTTTTTATTTCTTTTTGTTGTACAACGAGAGAGAGCCAATGCTATGTTCTTAATCCAATTTTTGATAATAGTTTAGATACAATTGGTATATCTCGCGTGCCAAAACTCATTTCATCTGATATTACTCCCAGTGCCAACTGAAACACGGACGGGCTCAATGGGATTCTAAGCTAAAGAACCTATATTTGTGAGCCTCCTAGTATATCTAGATCTTCTAGCACTCAGCTTCTGATTGATACCCGGAAGCGAATACGGTAATAAAGCTTTTCTAAAGGGCTTAAATTAGTTTATAGACCTCACGGATTCCAGCTACAACCGAGTTCCAATTGGCAAGATGGAGTAGAATGGAAATACTACTCGCAAAGGAAAGAATACGCCAGCCCGTTTTAAGCCTAAGAGTGTTATTCCGCCAATCCTCTTTCTACTCCTTTGCATGCAGACCTGTCAATAGTTTGCTCAATATACGAAGTCGCTGTGTGTTATGCTTGAAAGAAGTAATGATGAGTGTCCGTGGCTATTCATGACCTTCTTTCATCGCATCTATTACACCGCGTGGAAACTCAGCGCAATCATCTCATGATCTTTGTTCCTACTAAATGTGTTAATGATCAAAGATGTCCAGCATTTGTAGCTACGCACACGATTTTTGTTTTCAGATTCGTCACTGTCTTTTCAGTCATTATGACTATCCTTTGTACGGCGACCGATTGCTAACACCATGCTCAGACGACACTGTCAAGAAGGTGAGTATATAGGAGAGGGTTATAGCCGCCTACCTTAGCTCCTCATCAGATTTCATTCCCACAGCAAGAAAAGAAATTGAAATTGAAACACCGTCCTTCCAGTCAAAATGGTTGTCTGGTCCCAACTCTGTCTGTCAGATGTCCCAACATCCCCAACATTCTTGCTCGTTGCCTTCGCTGCTGTTTACTTCCTTTACCAATGGGTATACAGACGTGAACGTCTTCCGGGATCTTTCGTAAGTGCACCTAATGGATAAGACTGGCCTTTCGAGCCATAGCTAACGCTCTCTTAGAACGATTACTACATTCGCACAATCCGCATCGAGAAGACCGCAGGAGGTCGCCTCAAAACCATTGAAGCCAGAGCCAAGATCGATACTGGATCCGATATCAGTCTCGCATCTAAGCCTTTGTTGACTCGCCTTAGTCTAGAGCTTCAGCAGCTTTCTCTAAACCAAGATCCTAAGGTTTCCCAAATCGACGGCACCTCGGTTCGTTTGGCTGGAAAGATTGAGCTCCTTTGGCGTGGAGAGAACAGCCAATATTCACGTTCTGGCATTCGATTTCTCCCCTTGACCAGGCCGTCTACGTTCTACATTCCGGAAACCTCTAAGGCCCCATTCGATGTGCTTATCGGAGCGGACATCATCAACAAATACGGTCTTGATAAGCGTTATTGCTTCGCCAGCGGCTACAACGATAGTACCCAGCAGTACCAGGTACAGCGGATTGGGATCTATGAAACTGTAAGAAAGATGACGGAGGAAGAGTGGAAAGACTCTGAGCGACAGTCCGCTGAAGCAACAATGACACAGAAACGCGATGAGCTTGTGTTGCAGCTGAGGGACATGACCGCGAATCATCCACATCGACTTGAACTGCAAAAGGATATAAGAGCAGCGAGGAGGGCAATATGCCAAATGGGAAATGTGAAGTTCGAAGGAAAAGATCAAGATGAAGGGGATGCTCTTTTGACAGACGAGGAGAGAGAGAAGGAGGAGGAGGAGAAGAAGAAGAAGAAGTGAGTGTGAGGGCGACCACAATTCCGTAATTCAAGATCAGGTAGATTTCAGAACAAATAGTTGAAAACAAGTGGTACTGCATTAAGCTGTGATTAGTCCATTGTAAATTTGCATCACTTTATATAAGATTTGAAGAGCTTACATTATAACCACCGGACGGCGGTCGTGCATAATACAATGCACAGCGACGAGACGTACATTGACAATTAGTGTCACTGTTTCGAATAGCCACAAGAGGCTTTGCAAGCGCCATTAGGTTGGAAGAGTTACAATTGGTGTAACCAACTCTGAGGCTATGTCGGAAGTACAACTGTAACTTTGTACCTGGACTTTCCAAACGGAGGATGTGGTGTCATGTCAGGGACAATATCAGGACAGAACACGCTTTCTTCTTTGTACTTGGTCTTCGACTCAAGAAAACAGTACTCCGTCTGCGGTAGAACAAGACCATTCACAGGAGATTTTATGAAGCACTCAGAGGGTCTTTGCAAAAACACTACTCCAAATCCTAGGACCATGGCGCACAGTCCAGCGAACGACGTAAACGGATACCCGCGATTCGCTACCTTCATCGGCTTCATGCCCGAACTCGCAATATTCCGTCGATTTGGAGATCTGACCGCACGCAACTTACTCTACCTGCAAGCAGAATTAGCCGCCCTCAGTGAGGATCTTCGAAAACTCGAGGCATCTGACAGCGAGCCCGAGAAAAAGGACGAAAATCTCTATGCAGCAGATTGGAGGTGCTTATCCAGAGGTAATGGCGAGCAGTGGAAATTGATCTTGAAGATACGATCTGTTCTGCGAGAATATCGTAAGCTTGTCTTGTTCCAATTCTTCTTCTTCTTTAAGGCTACTGCTGATGTCACTACAGATGAGACTCTTCTCCGAGCCCATGCGGTATCCGATCTGGCAGGTCCTGCTCCCCACCGACTTGAAGGCCGTACAGCACTTTCTATACGAGCCGGAAAACATGGACCAGGTTTTCTTGGGCAATGATGGCCTCACATGGGGTTTGCTCACGCGAGCCACCAAAATATAAATACGATTTGGCGGTTTTACGCGCGCGCACGCCGGAAGACCTCTTCTCCAAATGGACCAGAGAGAAATTCATGGAGGCTTTCTTCCAATGCGTAGGACGTCGCTACAAGAAGCCAGATCCAGTGACCGGGATATACACATCTCAAGATAGTCATATTGGACGTGTGACGCATATCTTGATGACAGTTGTGGTGTCTACTGTCCTGGTCGGATCGATTACGATTTTGTATTTCATCAACACGGTTCCGGCGAAGTCGGGTGCTATTGCCGCTTTCAATGTTTTGTTTTCGCTTTGCTTGCAGCTGTTTGCGCAGAGTAGGCGCGTTGAGATCTTTGCGGTTACGTCTACGTTAGTCACTCCACCATGCTTGAGTCGGAAGACGCGAGGCTTACAAGATTTCCGCAGATTTGCTGCCGTTCAAGTTGTGTTTGTGTTGACAAATATTGCCTCGACCGGGAAGACGGCGTAACAGGTTCGGGTAAAGAGCAGTACTGCTCTAGATACTCTGAATGGATGGCATTTCCATGGACTGGATTATGTTGAGCTTCCGAGCAGTCGAAAGGTATTATTGACTAATCGATGTTATAAATTTGTGCTGTCCGCGCCTCGTGCTTTCTCCTCGTTTCGTTCCAATTCAAGAATGTGACTTCAAGCCAGCTAATCGACAGTAATTGCTATTCTGCTTCTCAGCATATCCTGAAAGAGCCTTTCTTCACGAGGTCCAAAAGATGACTGGCCAAACTGATTGCGCAGACCAAGATCTTTGTCGCCTTGGAAGTATTGAAATACCAGTCTTCTCATGCATCTACAACTCATTTAGTAGCAGCAACGAAGCCTTGATATTATCGATTTGGTTTTGGCAATGCCGAATCTTTCACCTCTGACCCAATGGCTTTCAGACAATTCAAATATTCTTGCAGCAGTTGTCATCAGCGCGTCCATCCTGATCCTTAGTTCCGGCTCAACTACCCAGAAAGTAGAAAGAGTAAGCAGAACGCCCGGAACCTACCAGCTTGTGAGCTAACTATCTGACACTGCTAGCAGACTGATGACTACATTCGGACAATCAAGCTCGCTACAACAGCTGCGAGGCTCGCACAGCCCAAACACACGAGTATTGCCCGAGCCAAACTAGACACAGGCTGTGATATCAATTTGATCAACAGAACGTTAGTAACACGACTGGGTTTGACGGTGAAGCCACTTTCCCTATCGGACCCTTGTACGATCTCTCAATTCGATCGAAGCACAGTCGAGCTGGAGGGAAAGACAGAGATATGGTGGTACGGCGAAAATCCATCTCTTCCACACCTGAAATTCCGCTTTGGGCCTCAAGTGTATCATTCTACCCTGTACATGCCTCTGCAGTCGGAATCGCCATTCGATATCATCTTTGGCAAAGATGTTATGAACAAGTATCGTCTGGATCATTGCAATTGCTTCAGTGGGGATGGAGACAGAATCGACCTAGCAGAGCCAGGGGAGCGCCATCATCCCGGTTCGAGGACCGCTCATCTTAAGCCGCCCAAGAGGACAAAAGAACAGAAACTAGAGCAGGCTAGGATAGATGAAGAAGTCAAGCAGGCTAGGCTGGCACAAAATGAGAGAATGGCAAGAGAGGGAGGGACCCGAATAACTCCGCTAGACTCCAGAGGTAGGACCGTCGTCCCACCACCTCAAACCCACCATACGAATCCCTGCCGGAATAGAGAGAAAAAATGCCTAGACAACTGTGTTATTCTCTGAAGGGTTGAAGGGAAAGGGGAGAGGGAAGCATAGCACGGGACGGAATTTTGAGCCGTCAGTGATACTTAGTTGAAGGCGCTAATACAGTTCATGGAATCGAGATCTCTCACACAAGTGATTTAATCCTAGGTATTGTTGAGATGAGCACACGATTATTTGATGCCATAAACAATAGAGCCCAAGGAGAAAGTGTCGACACTTAGTGTATAAGTTCGGCAGCTCGTGTCTGCTCCGACGTGCCTCGATATCATGCAACATACACATCCGGTAGGAGTGCCATTACAAGAGAGCGCAGACAGAGGCAAGACTATAATGGCTGAATGTAATGAGTCATAAACATTCTCCGAGACCAGTCTACAGCGATTCATAAATATCCAGTCATCGAAAACAAAATCCCAAAATTGGAGTCATAATACTTCGTTGTCCTCCACGTGAAAGGAGGAGTTGTCGTCAAAAGAGCAGGGGTTAAAGCAAAGTCTTGGCACCGAAGCGAGCCGACGCCCACCAAAGAAATTCGAGATCTCCCCTCCCGCAACATTTCTACCAACCCGACGACTTCACAGCACTCGCTCTACGACAAAGACTCAACGTCCGCAAAACTCTCAACACACAAAAAGCCAACTCAATCAACCTACTTGAGTCAGAAAATCAATCAAAATGGTAAGATAAAGCACCTTCCCCACCCTCCAAAGCCTTTCCCGAAAATTTCGCCACCAAAGGCACACGACAACGTCAACTACCTCAATCTCCTCAGATCCCACCCTCCAAACTCCCCTCTAACACAGAGTTACACAGGTCCTCGCAGTCGATCTCCTAAACCCCACCCCCGCGGCCGAAGCCCGCAAACACAAACTCAAAACCCTCGTCCCCGGTCCTAGATCCTTCTTCATGGACGTCAAATGCCCCGGTTGCTTCACCATCACAACAGTCTTCTCGCACGCTCAAACCGTGGTCCAATGCGCGGGGTGTTCGCAGGTGTTGTGTCAACCCACGGGAGGTAAGGCCAGACTTACCGAGGGGTGCTCTTTTAGGAGGAAGTAGATGCTGCAATGAGAGAAGAAGGCGTGGGGGTGGAGCTTGTTATTACATTGGCATGGCGTTTCTAACGGTGGAACTTGCTTTCTTGATTGACTTGATTGATTGACTGATGAGGGAGGGGGATGTGGATAGAAGATGGAATATGCTTGCTTGCTCGCTTGTGATACTCGCCCTCAAAGATAAGTCGTGAAAAGTGGAGGGGATGGGGTTTCTCATGTTCCGGACATCTCGCATTAGACCTCATCCTGTGCTCGATATAAAACTCCAAAATCAAGCTCAGAACATCATTCCAAAGAATTTATGAAGTGATCATTAATCAAGGGAAGTGACGTTTCTGAATAACAAATTAATTATAAGTCTTCGCTTCCATACTGCAAAGGTTATGCAAACACGCCCATTGTATAGCAGTTTTACCGTCAAAACCCGCTCACCGAACCCCCTACACTTGAAAGAAAAACCTCCGCTAGTTATACACGAAGAGAAGGAGTTTTGTTTCCCCGCGCCCAAACGCCAATACAAATCCACGAACACGCGCAACTTCCCAGGGCACGTTAGAGAGACCATTGCCTTAACCAATCAACCCAGTCTATAATTCCTGTTTCCCAGCGGTAGCAGAATTGGCCTCTTCACTCGCAGGCTTGGCTTTCTTCTCCTCTTCCGCAAGACTCCTCTCCTTCTCGACGTCAGACTCTACATCAACACGGGGAGGCTGCTCCGAAGCCTGTTCACTATTGCGAGTCTCCGGGTTTTGGCCCTCGACATCAGGATGGGGCGGTGCTACTTGTTGCTTCAAGTTTTCGGGAACGGTATCAGCGGCGCCTTCGTAGAGTTCATTACCGTCGGCATCGATGATGCGTGTACGTGTTTCGTAGCGAGTCTAAATAGAATGATGAGTTAGCAATGCAGAAAGAATTACGAGTGATCCTTACAAGGGAGCTCTTACCTGAAAGCTGACCTTCCCCTTCAACTCCGCAACTTGTTCATCATTCAAAAGATTCCCATGCTCATCCCTATACTCAACCTTCTCCTCCCGCCCAACAACATGCCCACCTTGCGCCTCGGCAGGTGGCGGCGGTGCAGCAGGTTTCCCCTCCGCTTGCGGCGTAACCTGAGCGTCATTCTTAGGCTGCTCCGGATTCCCACCAGCTGGTGCAGCAGAAGCCGGAATCGCCGAATCAACACTTGGTTGAATATTGGCGTAAGCATCGTACGAAGTGAGGAAAGTGTTGCAATCCCAATCCCAAGTATCAAAGAGCTTGACTTTCTTGCATTGGTCTTGCGTCCACATATTACCATATGTAAGTGGGGCATAAATTGTGAATGCGAAGATAGCCATGGAGAGGATCGCGACAGCGGCGGTCTGACCAACAATTGGCTGTCGCAGCGGTCCAAGGCTGAACCTCGAGAACATGAAATCGTAGGTTTGGCAAAGTGCAATTACCGCGAAGTAAAGTGCCGGGAAGTAGTGGTGGAGGAACAATTGGCGAGCCATGAGGAAGAATGGAAAGTAGTGAAGAGCCCAACCAAGGACGGATGTACCGACCTCGTAATCGAAGCGCTTGAATGCAATCTGGGAGTGGTCTTTGTACCCGCGTTGCCATCTGAGGACGGACAGGGCTTTGATGACAACGTACAACCCGATAGCAGCAGTAGAACCCCACCACACGATCGGGTTACCAATGAGGTAGATTTGACGGTGGTCCTTGCCCCAGAAGTTGATACCACGGCGCAAGATGGGCCATGAAGATGGGCGGGAGTCCCAAGCGTGTGATTCAACAAGTCCGGCATTGGTCTTCCACATGACCTTTTGTAGCTCCCAGAACTTGCCAAAGAAGCCAGGTTTCCTGTAGTTGACTTTCTCCGCGTCTGGTCCAATTTGAGGGTGCTCATTGGACTCGATATACCAGATGCTATTAGGTAGAGTACCCCCTTTAGCGCAGGTCACCTCCTGCTGTTCGAAACCCCAATCTGGTAGCTTGACCTTGTGGGAAAATAGGACGCAACCAGTCATCAAGTGAACAAGTCTGAACTTGGACTCAATGGTCCGGAGAAAATCTTTGCCTTTTCCATCAGACATGCCCTTGATGATCTCAACCTTGAAGAAATCGTTGGCGTCTCCCTCGAATCCTTCATACCCATATGCGGTAACTTCCTGCTGCCAATCGGCTTCAGTGACTGGAGGACGCTGGTCGTGAGAATGGAGTCTGCGATGTGTGGTAATGTGGTACAATCGGAGAACATCACCATCCTTGATGTTAGTCAAGTTTAATGTATCCCACGCATTTGCTCCGACAAGTTTTGGCTCCATTTCAGGAATAGTCTGATTTTCCAAGATCCAAACGTTGTTCTCATCCTTGTGGGGGTATAAAGTGATTTGCTGCTGCTTGCTTCCGGTCGGATACATGTGATTATGCGAATGTAGATATCCGCCTTGAGTATTGTGATGTCTTAGGGAGATTCTGCTACCAAAGGCTACATCTGCTGCCACATCTTGCATTGACTTGGAATTCAATGTAGCCTGGAACTCGGATGACATGAAACCATCACCCTCTCCTGGGTTCACTAGGCAAAGGAAGTGAATACCAAACATGGCCATATAGAAGGTGACGGGAATGACAATGAGGCAGAAGGCACGGGCAAATAGATGCTTGAACCATAATCGCTGCATAACGTTAGTTCTGAACATAATCTAAGCCGGATCATACTCACTGGAGTGACAGTCCTGGTATCACCAAGCAAAACCCACAACTGGACAATGGTGAGAGCACCAATCCAAGCAATTGTGAAAAGCCCAACCCATTTCACGCTAACAGTAGCACCAAGCGCGATACCAGTTGCCGCAAGCCAGAACCACCAGAGAGGTTGGAAAGCCTTGCGTGGCCCCTGCTCATGCTGATTTGTGAAGCAAGTCCAGCACAATGCTGTCAAAGCTGTGAATATAACGAGTGGGGAATCGAGAAGGATGAGGCGGGACTGGGTGACAAGACCGTTCTCTATCATCTGTATTAGCGTTTTACAACACCACATTGATACCAAATCATACCAAAGATCAATAAGCCAGCTCCAAGTGCAGCAGTAGTGGTCCTGCAGCCAGCAGCTTTAAGAGTCAAGAACATTGTAGGAATGGTCATGATCCCCGTAACTGCTGGGAGCATGCGCATAGCCACATACGGCACATTAGGTTCCAGGTAGTCCTTTCCAATATCTTTGAAATCAAAATCTCCATTGAATCCAGCCAACCATCCTGCCAGTGTGATGAGAAGTTTCGCCAATGGTGGATGCACATCCATAAAGAATTTGCCCTTGATGTATTTCGAGGCAAACCCACCAAAGCTAGAATTACCGTATTAGCAATCAACTCAATAGAGAAAGCTCCAGGGGAAGTTCATACTGGACTTCATCGAAGACGACACTAGTAGGGAGGTATATCCTGAACAACCGAACAAAAGCTCCTAATATCGTAATTATAGACAGCAATTGCCAGTCTGAGCTAGGCAGATCGAAGATATCATGGTCCTCGACTCCTTCCGAAGTGTAAGCCGTCTCCTCTACAGCCTTGGGCTGCTTAACAATTTTTTGGCCATTAGGTTTCCGTGCCGGCGATCTGCTGGCTGTTCTAGTTTTCCTCTCAGTCGCCAAATACGGACTCGTCCCACGCTGTGTAGACATCTTTCTTTCTTCTCACAAAGAAATTTGTTTGTGCAGCGGCGCGCGGCTGTCTCAAAGTAGCTTGGCTTCTGGTAGTTAGAAGCTCTTCATGTGTGAGGCGCTCGAGCCTTGCTACCAAAGTCTGAAACGGAGAGAGAAAGAGGGAAAAGAATTGACTCGTGTATTTTGCTGGAGGGGTGAAATGGGGTCAATGTCAATTGGAGAAAGGAGGGTGTAGAATGGTTGTCAGATTAAAAGAAGGGGATGATGGTTTGGAGGTGTGGGTAACCCCTGCTGAAAGTCCAACAAGTGGAAACGAATCGTGGCTTCTTAAGAAGGAAAATCACGCTAGCAATGTTGTACTTCCAGGTCTTTGGATATCCATCGATGTTACCTATCAACCCCTGAGGATTTAACGTTGGGTAAGAAGAGGATAGATATGCGCTGCTGCTTCCTAATTTTATGGCTGTTATCTTGATAGTTACATGTGTCCGGCGAAGGGAGTTTTGGATTCTTGGGATTTCCAAATATAGATATAGTCCTGGAACCTTTTTCACTTCCGTCGTGTGAATGATGGGTGTCAAAAAATTGGATGTGAGTATTCAGCCCCCTCCATAACATCTCCATGATACCTACCATCTTACAGATAGTTAAAATGATAATATTGTGCTGCTACATAAATATATTTCGGGGTCCGCTGTCCAATTTCCTGATTGAGGCAGCCGCATCTTAGCGCGCTTCAATCTTGCCGTGCGGCCTCAAAACTTTTGATACTCCAAATCTCCAACCTCCGCTGCCACACTTTGCGATCGTATTTAACCCTCTATATCGGCAATATGGCCCCTTCAGCAGTGGAAGAATCGATAGATGCGGCCGATGAAATATTTGCAAAGGCGCCCCCCGGTGTCATCTTACCTCCCAAGGAAATCCGAGTTCTCGTCGAGAAATCTGCAGGTTATGTCGTCCGCAACGGCAAGACATTCGAGGATCGCATACGCACAAACGAGTCCAATAATCCCCGTTTCTCCTTCATAAATCCCGAGGACCCATATCACAACTTTTATCAATGGCGGATGGACGAGATCCGGGGTGGGCGCAGTACAGATGTTGCGGATGGACGCGCTGGAGAAGCGCCGGCGAAGGCTGTGAGGAAAGGACCGGAGCAACCTCCAGAATTTCAATTCTCTGCGCGTATGCCTACGGTGAATGCTAGTGATCTTGATATTGTCAAGTTGACTGCGCTTTTTGCGGCAAAGAATGGTCGTGCTTGGATTACACAGCTATCGCAGAGAGAAGCGGGAAACTACCAGTTCGATTTTTTACGGCCACAACACAGTCTTCACCAGTTCTTTACGCGCCTTCAGGACCAGTACCAACTATTACTCAACACCACCACAGTCGAGGGCGCAAAGGCGGCCAAGGCCCGACGTGCCGAGTTGCAGAGCAATGTCCAGAATCGTTTCCACGTTCTCAATCGCGCTAAACAACGAGCGGAATGGATCAAGCATCAAGAAAGTCAGAAAGCGAAGAAGGAAGAGTTGGAAGCTGCAGAGCAAAGGGCATTCGCCGAGATTGACTGGCATGACTTTACCATTGTCGGAGAGATTTTGTTCACAGAGGAAGACGAGCACATTGACCTACCACCACCGACATCACTCAACGACTTGCAAAGCGCATCGATGGAACAGAAGGCGCAATACAAGCTCACTATAGAAGAAGCACCCCCAACAGAAACCCAATATTACCCTCCCGCCCAACAAATGCAACCACCTGCACAATTCTTACCACAACAGCCCGCATTTCCCCCACAGCCCATCTATCCCCAACAACCGCAGTTCCCACAGCAGCCCGCCGCTTTCCCTCAACAACCTCAGTACCCACAGATGCCAGTACGGACCGTCCAGGAAGAAGAAGAAGAGGCGCGGATACAGGAGAGACAAGCAGAACGCGAGCGAGCCAATCAAGCCATGGCTGCTGCGAGAGGTGCTACTGGTCCCATGCGTATCGTACCAGGTGGAGCTGCACCAAGAGCTGCAGCGAGGAAGAAGAACGTGCCAATGGCGCAATGTCCCAACTGCAGACAGCAGATCCCTTACGATGAGCTGGATCAGCACATGAAAAGTGAGTTTACACTTCCATCAATCCAATCCTTGTACATTATACATACTAACACCCCCACAGTCGAACTCCTCGATCCCCGCTGGCGAGAACAAAAAGCCAAAGAACAGCAACGCGCATCCACGACCAATATCTCCACATCAGAAGTCGCAAACAATCTCAAACGTCTTGCCTCACAGCGTACGGACGTGTTCGATCCGGTCACTGGTCAATCCATCTCAAAGGAAGAAGATGAGAGGAGGAAGAGGGCAGCAGTGTCATATGATGGCAACCCGGTCACGGCGAATGCTGCGTTAGGTCAAGGGTTGAGCGTGGAAGATCAGATCAAATTGATCCATCAGAGGGCTGCTCAGGGTGGGCAGTAAATTCCAACTCTTGCGGTGGTATTGTCTTGAGCTAATTTCGCCCCCCCGAAACTCTTGTATGAACCCAGTAAGGCGTTTGGGGGATCAACAGTATCCTCGAAAAAGAATGCAAAATCGCTGAAGGTGTACTATTGTATCAAAAGCGGTCCTCACAGTTTTGTATATTATCATCTTCTTCAATAGTGAAGAATTTGCTTCAGGCAAAATCAAATACACACCATTAAATGATCAGCCATTTGTACAAGTCTATACAACCTCCTAAATATCTAACTCCCGTGACATTCGTAGAATACGTCATAAAATGATCTTCCGTACAGTGTCTGGACTATCCCAGGCCGAAAATACACGTCTGAAGTCATCAAGCAGGGATCATCTCAAAATCTCACAGATAAACTCCAAAACATTTCTTAGAGCCTAATAGCACGTCAACACCACCATATTCTCCTATGGCATCGAGAACACAATCCACAGCCACTCAGGCAAGATCATTGGTGCGTCCATCTGTATTGATATCTCATCCCATTCCAAACTCTCCTCATCCCAAATGCGCCGCCACTTCCTCCGCAGAATGTCCGCCAAAAATTACAGTTACGCCATGCTCTGGAAATACCTCATGAAGCAATGATTGCTAACCAAGAGTCTTTCTGGAATAGTATCGATCCTTACTACGAGAATCCAATCAATTCGCCGCGTACAACTTCCGGGAATACGCAAAGAGGCGGACGAAGGATGCGTTTCGGGAACATCACGGGGAGAGCGATGAGGGGAAAGCGAAGGGGTTACTGCAGAAGGGGTTGAGGGAGTTGCAGGTTATGAAGGTGAGTGAATGGTAGCTCTCTTGTTATTAGGTCAGGATTGGTTGGGGGGTTGGGCAAATACGTCTAGTGACTGCTCGGTCGGTCAGAAAGAGTTAGATACGCAGGAGGCACTGGAATGGGCCTTGTGCATGGTGAGGACAGTAGGCATGTTGCTAATTATATGGTTACAGAGACAAACGGTTATTAGTCAATTCTTCCAGTTGGATCGGTTGGTGGTGGAGGGGGGAAAGACGGGGAAGCAGAAGGGTGATAGAAATGACATAATGAGGGTGAAAGATCAGGGGTGAGTATTCCTAAACTCGTTATTCAGAACCCGAAATCTAATGCTATTATGGCAGATGGGATTGAGTTTTTCGTTATGATACCACTGTTTGCATATACGGCTATGCGGTCAATAGACTGCGCGCTTCCAAATTTGTACCATATGGGAGGCGTCAGGGTCTATCTAAACTAGCATACTCCAATCTCTGCCACGTAATGAGTTCACATCCGAAATTTTCTTCAGTTCAAGGCACTTGCTCGACTTGTATTACACCAAAGCCTTGGGGGAAGTATTACTGATTTGCTATCCAGAATCTCTATACTCCCTCCTCGCCAGTTGAAACTCGGATGCAAGCCGGGATCCTTCAAGTCTATGAACCAAAACGAGATCTCGTTAAAGTCCCACAGCCCCCTATCGGAGTTTCAGTTGGGCGCGAGGAGAGTACGCATACCGTGACTAACTCATCCTAAGCAGTCAAAGTATACTTGACCGAATTCCCTGGCACACGCGGCCAAAACTCAAAAGTAAAAGTAGTGCTCTTCTTCGCGTTTGCAACAGTGTCAACGGCTCCTTTTGTCAGTATCAAGTTCCCAGCATCCCAATTCCAATGGTTGTTATACGTCTATTTACGAACCATTATTATTAGCTGTCTACTACCTACCAGCATTACACAATTTCTGGAAAGCAAGCGAGAAACTTACAGCATAGCCCTGTTGTAAAGGCCCCAGATATTGCGTCCAATCATCAGCCAAATACTTGCCATCGCTTGAAATCGCCTTCACAGCCGCTGGTTTGGCAATCCCCTTCCATGTTATTGGGATTCGGATGTCTTTCCCTTTTTCGGCTTTACTTGTAGATGCGCCGCCTAGGGTTGGTATATCCCATTGCACTAGCTGGATTTGGGAGCTAGCACCTTGGGAGAACGAGATGGTGAGGTTGGCTTTTATTCCCGGTGTAGCTGTGGTATTGATATAGCGATTTAGGAACGCAGTCGTGAAAACGATATTCGACCCAGAAACCGAATAATCCGCCGAAGTCAAATTAGAATCCGGGGATGCCTGAATACCCTTTACGGTATTGCCATTGAGTTTGAACGGCAAAGTCTGCGTGTTAACCGCTTCCCCGACTTTATGAAACACATGCGCCGACGAGGTCTGGCTCGTCGCTTTTGCATCTTCAGTACTATCCGGCAGGGAATTAACCGCACCCTGAGCGGCTTTTATAATGACCCTCTCAGCTACAGGATCCCGCCACGCGTGAGATGCACGATCCAAGAAATCAGCGCCGTTATCCCAGAGCATAGTCGCGGTATTGTACTTCGCTGCCATGCGAATAAAATGGTCCATGTACTTCCATCTTGCAGCGGATTCGGTCGCCACGGGAGAAGCGGCCCATTCGCCTATTACAAGAGGGATATCTGTGAAATTTTGTCGAATGAGTTTGAGATCTGTTTCGAGGGATTTTTTGTCGTCGTCGGAACCCCAGATTGTCTTGCCCCAGGCTGTGAAGATGAAGTCGTCTGGTGAGTTTGCATTAGTTGAGCGATAGTAAAGAATGTCAATGGAACATGTACTGACATGGCGAATAGTAGTGATACTGCAGCGCCCATGGATTGCTATAGCCAGTAGGTGGTTTGAACCACTGGCTAGTCTTTATACTATCTTCTCCTAGTCCAACGAGCGTAACGACTCTTTGCGCGTTGAAACCACCGGCATCGTTGATGGCTTTCAAGAAAACGGCGTTCATCCTAAAACTCCATCAGCAAGAGAAAGCCTACACTTCAAAACATCACTCCCACATACCTATTCATCACATCCGCATGCTCCATCGTCGTCCCCTTCGGCTCATTAATAGGTTCAAACGCCACCAAATTGCTCTTACACCCCAACTTTTCCCCAATCTGGTACCAAAGCCTATAAAACTTCTCCTCAATCGCCTTCACATCCGCCCCCGGTGCCGTAAAATCAAACCACTCCAACGAATCATGATGCACATTCACAATGGCATAAAACCCCCGTGAAGTAATTTGATCCAACACGGTGGAGACACGTTCAAGCCAGGTTGAATTGACGGTGTATGTGGGTGGGGGCCCGATTTTGGTGGTCCAGGTCACGGGGAGGCGGATGGATTTGAAACCAGAGGCTTTGATGTCGTCGAAGGTGGATGGTGCGACGGGGGGGTTATTCCAGCGCCCTTCCTCGGGGACGGCGTCGAGGGTGTTGCCTAGATTCCAACCTGTGGGGCGTTTTTGGTGTTAGATTTGGTCAAAGAAGCTGGGAGTCGGTTTGGGAGGTTTAGTTCACCTGGATTAAGAGCTTTCACGAAATCTGCAGCGGATATGGGATTGAATGTCCCAGGACATTGTAACTTGGACTGGGCGGATGCCAATGCGAGCAACGATGCCGTTGCCACAGCACTTTGGAGCTTCATTTTGCCTTTAGTTTATCTTTGGATGACTGAGTCTCTCAAAAGGAGACAACGAATTTGGCATGTCCCCATTCTGCAAATTTCCTGGAGATCGACAGGTCCATTTGTGGTCAGACATTATTACAAATGACGGAAGATCGTGTATGGCTCTTCGAAGTAGGGAAATTAATATAAGATAGAGACCGCTTAATTGGGAAAGACAAGGACATGGTAGGGCGGAGACCTATCCCGAGGGTATAATTAAACTCAAAAACTTGACGATGACCCCTGGTCACTTGTGGGCTATAGGATACATCAGTATAGATGTGATGTTGGAGGAGAGGAAGTAGTCGTATGCGATGCCAATGCACAAATCGAAAGTGAGAAAAGAGGAATGGGCGATGATTTCAATCAAAGCTCTGCTCTTGAACAAATTTTCCATTCAGATGGGCACTTTGCAGCACCACATACCACATTAAACTATGAACCTTCATCTTCATCCTCATTCTCCTCACTATCATTGCCCTCCGCCTCCCTTTTCCCAGAACTCCCCTTCTTCTTCGCAGCCTCCTCACTAGAAACACACGGAACCCCAACCCCCCCAGCAATATTATCACAAACAACAACACCCTTCCCCTTAGGACTCTCAAGACTAACATTCTGTATCTTGATATTCTTACACTCTGCACCAGGACTACACTTCAAATTCACCACCGTAGTCCCTCTCTTCCCACTACTCGTCCCCTTCACATTGATGAAGCTTATATCGCTGATGTTGACCCTCGAGGGAAACTTCTTGCACACGTCTGATTTGACGTTGAAGTAGCATTGGTCAAGGACGATGGGTTGATCTGTATTTCGAATGTCCAGATCTTCGTAGGTGATGTTGCGGATGTAGCCGTAACCTACTTTCTCGCCTGCCCATGCTTTGAGGCGAGCGCCGGTTTGGCCATTTAGGAGAGTGACATTCTTAATGTAGGCATTTGTGATATAATCCAACGTTCCGGGATATTGGCCTATGGAACCCATAGATACACCGTGTGTATTGTTACACCATACATTTTCAATGTGGATGTTCGTGGTGTTCGGTTTGGGTGAAATGCAATCATCACCTACATCTAGTTCCGTGTTTGTGACACGAAATCCGTCAACATTGAGCGTATCGAATCCATCGGTATTCTTGGGCAGATTTTTGTTGTTGGATGCGGAGTCGAAGCGGCATTTGTCGAAGGCGACGTTCTTGGTGCGAACCATGAATGTACTCCAGCAGGGACTGTTCAGGAATTTGATGCCGCTTATTTCGACATTGGTCGCATTGTCCGTGACGAAAAGAATGGGACGGTAGTATGTGTTCGACTCGTCCTGTGCGGAACCAGTTAATAAAATACACCAATATTATGCAGTTTCGAATAACACATACCAAAATCTCCTTACCAGCAAAACCATCATACCAAGCCTGACCATTGCCATTCATAGTACCAGTTCCAAAGATCTTGATATCCTTCCCACCCCACACAACCCACGTAATGCTCTTCTGAAAAGGGTAATAAAAGTAATTCGTCTGCCAGTACTTGATATCATCCGTGAACTTTAATTCCCCATCCAACTTGACATATATATCTTTGAGGAAGCTAAAGTCCAACTTCTTTCCGATAATGTACTTTTTGCCCTTTTCGAGATGCAGAAGTCCTCCATTATTAGCCTTCTTCATACCCTCCATGAGTTCGGCGGATATGTCATCTTGATCGTTTGCCGATGCGCGGACTGTGATGGGTGTGCGATCTGCCTCGACGCAATTACCCCAATTGTCCGTTCCTGTTGCGCATGCTCGTTGTTGGAACTGTCCAGCTCCACGCCGGTCTATGAAGCTGATATCCTGAGGTGCTGCAAAAGCCAATGGGGGCAAGAGGCAGAACAAGCCAGTGAACACAGAGGACTTCATCTCAGCTTTATAAACGTTCACGCAAAATAAAAAAACGACGACCTCTGAAGCGAATTGAAGTTCTACTTTGCAAAAGCATAGAATACAGAAAGCGCGTCACATCCCACCTTCCCAAATCCCTTGATGAACGACCCGACATTATTGCTAGAGAATGTATACCCTGGCACGTCACACGCATATACAGCCCAAGCTCTTGGGATCTCGTCTCCATAAATGGGAATGCCATTCAGGCGATAGTGTAGCTGGCAATTTGTCTGAAATGAGCTAAATTGACGAGGCTTTCGAAGTGGAAAATTCATTGTCCGAGGTTCGTTATACGACCTCCTATTTGAGAATACGTCTTAGCGGGTCCCATTTCCACCAGTGAGGGCCTGGACATCGTCTAAGAGCGCTTCTACTCCAATGTTGTCGGAGAAGATGAAGATGCTCGGTGAAGTGAAGTGACATCCACTATCAGGCCTGAGGACACAAGGCCAAACAGTAAATTATTTCAAGTCATTTAATGATTATTTTTTGGATAGTGTCGTTACGTCTCAGTATCGATGTCAGAATCAAATAGCTACCACAACTCTAGAGCGTGCTTAATATCGTGTTGTTGCGGCAGAGTCCTCCTTAACCGTCCTCTCTATTCACTTGGCGGGACAAAGCTACAAAACGAGATTGACATAGAATATACGAATCGTTGGTAACTATCATACAACTTCCATCACCTCTATTCCCACAGCGATAGACTACCGTGACCCACTCATACACTGTCCTTGGTACACTTAAAGAAAATCATGAAAACTCGAGCTTAGCAAGCAATGAAAAGAAGAACAGGATATAAAGCCCCAATCCCTTTCCATGAAAACAGCCAAGGAAGTGAGCCGGGACCCAATGCTCAATGCCATCGATAGTAGCCTGAAATCCCAGCTCGTAATACAAAACCCGCTAAACAAAACAAAAAGGTCATAACAAACCATTTGTGAACCTCATGAACCCATCAGCCATAAGCACAAGACATCTTCGTCAAGAGAGAACACATAGTCAAGCACACTCAATGTCGATACGTTCAGAAATCCCAGAAGCTCTTGCTCTCCTCAGGTTTATGCGTAGTGCCCTTTGTGCGTGGCTTGGTAGAGGACTCTGTGTCACTATCGTCACCGAAACCCCAGGTACGTCCAGAGCCCCGGTTGCCACCCATACCATCACCAGCGAGCTTGATGCCACGTTCACGGGTTGGGAGATTCTCCTTCTTGGCCGCGACATCAGGGCTCTCGTCGTATGTCTGCCAGTTTGCATTCATCCCTTTCAGAACTTTGGCGGTGTTATCTCCAACCTTCGATTGGCCATGTCCAGCATTTGTGGTGCGCGAAGCAGAAGGTGACTTGTCGTTGATCTCGAACTGCGAATCGAAAGTGTGGTGGCGGTCCTTCTGATTCACGTTGGTAATCTGAGTGAGAGGCTGCTTCGCAGTGTCTTCGTCCGACTGGTAGCCCACATTGTCATCGTACAAGCTCAATCCGTTCTTGTGCTTGCGTGGAGGACGGACTTTGTCGGCAGCTGGGGTGCCAGCATCTTCAAAAGCGAAGTGCTGTTCGGCGTCTGGGCGAGCTTGGTGGACAACTGGTCGAAAGACGGGGGACTTGTCATCCTGTACAGCGGTCTTGTCGACGTGAGCACGCGATGGAGATGGCGATGATTGCTCGCTTACCTCGTCCTCGCCCAGAGACTCCATAGTCCTCTTTTCATGGGTTCGAACCTCCTTCATCTTTGGCTTATCGGGTGTCATGAAATCCTCAAAGCCCCACTGGGATTGATGCTTCGAGTGGACAGGAGCCTTGCTGTTAGCCGCCTCTTCGCCATCACCGAAATCAAAGTGATTGTACTTCGTGGGGTCCGTCTTCTTCTCAGGAGACTTGAAATCATGTGAATCCCCGCCATTTTCGTCAAACAATCGGATTGGGTTGAAGTTCTTGCCTGCACCAGCTTTTGGTGCGCCGCCATTGTTGCTGTTCTTCTTGGGAGATGCAGCGCGAGGGGTGAGGGGCTCGTTCTCCCCACCACCGAGAAGGTTGACGAGATCGCGCTGGGGAGGCTTTGCAGATGAACGTCGAGCGATCGATGGTCCCCCGACGCGCTCGTTCTCCTCATTGACGGAGCGAGGTTGGAACAGGGAGAGTGTAGCATGTGGATCGCCAGTGGCACTGGTGCTGCTGCTTGCATGAGATCGGCCTCGACTATTGATGACAACCTCGTCCTGATTGGAAGTAGTAGAGCGTCTGGAAGAAGTGCCGTTTTGTTGTATAGATGCAGCACTGTTGGCAATGAGACGTGACTGGTCCTTACCATCGCGAATTGGCCAGTTGCGAGCACGAGCACCAATAACCTCAATTTGCTTCAGTAGAGAGCCTTGGTCCCAGTATTGACGAATTTGACGAATTTTCTGGTCGCTGTCGAACTGGACAATGTGAACCTAGTATAACCATTGGTAAGGAGCGCATTACTGCGAACTGGTTGAAGTTAACTCACCACTGGGAAATTGACAAGCTTGTCAGCCAGAAAATTGTCGTCTAGACCTGGTAGATACGCGCCGCCGCCAGCAATGAATTCGATTTCAGTATCTACATCTACACACAAGCCATCAACGCTCTCTACAGTGCTTAAGACGCGTTCGCTTTTCTTGACCAGGAGTTTGTGCTGCGCAGCGAGGTGCTTGATGATGGCGGCAGGTTCGTTGATCGTCGTCAGAGTGGGGATGTAGTTGATTGAGGCATTGTCGGCAAGCGCTCCGCTGCTAGGACTTCTAATGAAAGCTTCGTATCTCGATTTCAAAGACATATTGTGGGCCGGGTAAGAAGTAAGTTGTTGTGTTAACAAATGTAAGAGAGGAAGGCGGTGTTTGTATTTGATTCTGCTCAGCGCAGGGATGTAGCGAGGGCGAGAAAACAATGAGCGTATGCGTGAGAAACAATTGTCTTGTAAGCAGATGTTTTGCTGTTCTCAGTATGATTTATGATTGTGGAGGAAACATAAAAAGTGGGAATCCAATGTGAAGTGCAAAGTTTGTTGGTGAGAGAGAAGAGGGAACCGCGTTGTTGTCAACCTCTAAACTTGAAACCCAAAGATTCGCATCACTCCCGCTTTCCCCTGCATAAACCTGTCAATTACGCTAGTGCTTTATTTTCAATTGGTTCCTTCTTTGTTGAATTTATTTTGAAGATGAGCAGGAATCTGCGGCAAACACATCTGGAAAGTGGTTGCTAGGGAGTACAACTTTGCGGGCCCTTGTGTGACCGGTTCTCTCGTTGAAACCACAACTATATATATGAACATCAAAAATATATTCTTTGTTCTGTTTTCTAGTGCTCTCTTCAGGAGAGGCTCCTGGCACCGGGTAAGATTACCACACGCTCACCCCTGCGTGGTGGAGCTCTACGGCATCTTTTCGCTCACAGGGGAGTACACCCAGGTTGGTGACCCGGCTCAATTGATTATGGCCCGTCTTCGAGAAGGGCCACAATGGAAATGGCCTGGGTGAGAGCAGTCAAGGGAAATCCCAGCTTGAACCAATACCCGTATGCCGGGTTACTGTTTGCAAGAGGAAGCACAGTTCTATCTTTAGGCCATTAGACAAAGAAGGACAGGACGCTCTGCACCTCAGGCAGCTCCAAACTTGAGAGTCTCAAATATACATTTTGAAAAGATTTTCGCTTGATCCAGTCCGCCATTTAGCCAGAGTATCCTCTTCGATCGAATATGCATGCATTTTGAAAATGACCTTTATGTTCTGAAACTGAGATTTCGTACTCTATTCTCGATACAGATTCGGGAACATGGAAGTCCTTTGAGAATCTTGTCAAGAGCTTTGAGGTACAGTTTCGATCTTGTATCCTCTGTCGCCCTGTTGATTGCAAAATATACCGAATTTGGTCATTGCCCATTTCCCAACGTCGTGCCTTCCCAAATCGCACAACTATCAAGGGAAGGAACCCCCAACCCCACCGCACCTGCCCACCTAACTTCGACGGTGCAGGAAGTTAGGGAAAAACCAGTCTCCGATAAGTTTTCCGATCCTCTACTTAAGCTGACCCTCCGGCTCCAAATTCTCTTTTTCTTTTCTTCATCTACAAGAACACACCCTCAAGGCTCCTCCTTGGAGGCATGCTGTTGACTGCTCCTACCCCATGAGCTTTCTTCCGTTCCCGGCTTTGTAGAATAAATGCTTTTATTTCTCTTGAATGTGATTGCGCTCCGCCTGACTGTGGAGTGAGGTCCTGAGATGTTTGCGACAGCTTGTAGTTGATGCTACGTGCTGAGGGTGCATGAAACGTCTTCAACTGTGAAGAAGCAGGACTTCGTCTTAGCTTGGATAGCTGTTTTCAATTGGGAATATCTCAACTACCCTCGTACACGCAACGTACTACCTCTTGAATATATCCATTATTCCTTCTCATAGCTCTGACGGAGTGCACATTGAAGTTTGAAGTGCCAGTCGAGGTGATCCATCAAGCACGCTGTCGAGTTCTCTGTAGCCACTTTGTTGGTGCCACGTCCATCCTGGTTTCGTCTATTGCGACAACTATATGAATAATCCTGCTATGATCACCATGCATACTGAAAAAAGTCTGACAGGCAGTGCCGAGCTCCTTTATAGCAATTGCACAGCTGTTTTGACGTTGTTCGGACTCGTCTTACATGCTAAGCTTAGGGAATTTTTACATGGAGAGATCACTCATGCTTCTACATCTTGAATGCATCTAAAAGAAGTAGTGAAAAGTACGAAATGGATGTTTACAATAGTAGTGGACGATCATATTAATATGGAATGAAACATGAACTATAAGCTCTCCTTGAGATTGGAAATGAATGAACTGGCGGTTGCTATAATAACTTGTAATAATATGAAGTTATCAATCAATGTCTGCATCTTGAGCACGTCCGCGAACGGATTGCCTGGATGTACCCAAGCCGGACTGTCGAACGGCACAAGTGTATGAATACTTGAGCAGATGGAGGTTTCTCTGTTCCCATCATCAACAGTTCACAGTCGATAATTGTAGAAAGAGGCTCGGTGATGTTTGCGAGGGATATGCCTGATAGAATGAAAGCCAAAGACTTAATTAGAGCCTGGAGCAGTGATCGGGCCTTTGGGTCGTGGTTTGGGGTGCCATTATAGTAATAGTATCGCCAGTACTTCTACTTCTCCATACTCTTCCAAAAGCTCGGGCATTGGTACTTCTGAGGGTGATGACGAACCGAGCAGTTTCTCAAGGAGGATTCGGTGGCTTGAAAGCTTGGAGGCTCCACCAGGTTTCACGAATCGTGGGTACCCGCAATGGGCAGAAACAAGGTGCTGAAACCTTACATGTTGGGCCATCTGGAAGAAGAAGGAAAAAGGAACAGGATAATTGCGAAGATGGTAATACAAACAAGCAAGGCCTCTCTACCAAACGAATGCATGGAAGTCTCAAACGCAAGTCCCTGGTTTATTCTTTGATGGTCCTCCGCGTCAAGTTTTTAGCGTGTGAGTGAATGGTGCTGATTGGACAGCGGGACCGGTAATTAGACTTTGCAATCTCTCCATACGCTCGAACCGTCGGAGCCCTCGAAGCATTCCTCTTCCTGCCGGGCAACTGTGTGTGTGTGTGTGTTCGTTTGCACACAACTATCAATCCAACTTCTTCACATTCATTGCCATCGTGGCCTCGTAATTGACGACTTTTAATACCTTCCTTTTCTATTTCCTCACCCCAGTCACTCGTTGCGTCGGAAGCAGCTATATCCACGCCCACTAGTCTTCCAACCCCTGCGATATCACTCCTTAGTTTGCAGGACTGAGCACTCACACCAAACCAAGGCCGATCTAAACACCCGTCATTCAAGTCCTTTACACTCGTTTAATCACACTTTTTGCCATAATTTTTCCCTTTTCGACAGCACTTTCACGACACCTCATGCGATGAGGAATCCTTACGCGTTGTTTAGCTCTACCGAGCTGGCAACGTTAATACTCACGGCCTCAGCTTACATCACTCAAGCCCGCGCATTTTCCTTCACTCGAACGCCGCCTGCGAATCTCGACATTTCACAACTTGGTCGCGTAGGCGTAGCCGGCGATTTCGATGGCGTATCATTATATCAATGGGTCGGACAGTCGCAGGGCGGGAGCAATGGCAACAATGGCACAACATCTCTCCTGTCGCGATATCCGAATGGTGCTTTCGCCACGCTGCAGGGCTCCGATGCCCACATACATGCCATGTGCCCTTTTATATCAAAAGATGGAACCTTGAACGGAATCGTCGTGGGTGGAAATTTCACCAGCTTAGGTGGGAAACAGGCACAGGGGATAGCGCTGGTGAACGCGACAACGGGCGATGTTGTACCTCTACCTGGACTTGATGGCAGTGTGGCCGCATTATATTGTGATCAGGCGTCGAGTACTGTCTATGTTGGGGGATCATTCACTGGGGGTGGTGCAACGAACGCTATTGCTTGGGTCACGGGTTGGACGAATTTGCCATTTTCTGGATTCAATGGCCCTGTCTATTCCATCACAAAGGCTCCTAATGGAAATATAGTCTTTGGAGGTGATTTTGATGGTGTGGGTAACTCGACTGGTCCAGCAGAGCGGGACATGCAAGTCATCCCAGTCGGTACCGCGGCCATTAGTTCCACTCCAAACTCTCCCAACGCTGGTTTCAGCGATCCTCGAAACATTATCTGCAAAACGTTCGCACAGCAAGGACCTGGTAATACGTGGCTGCTCGCCGACAATAGTGCCGGACAATGGACTGCCGGTTTCGACTTTGGCTTCATTCCCACTAAGCTCAGACTATACAACACAAATCTGGACGGACGTGGTACTAAAACATTCCGTTACACTGCGCTACCTGATGGAGGCATCATGAATATGACCTACAGTGACCCAACGAGCGGCCAGACGCGATATTGTGATGCCAGATGCCCACTCCCCCAAAACAATCAAACGGAACAAGACTTTAGATTTGTCAATAATGGAACTGTTGGTATGAAGGGCTTCCGAATCGATATTTCAGAATGGTACGGCAGTGGGGCAGGACTAACTGGAATTGAACTTTTCCAAGATGGTATGTTAGATTCTGGCTGCGCAGTTTTTGTCTTGCTAATCACAATACAGATTTATACTCATTTGCCATCAACAAATTCAATGAACAGCAATGCGATGGCGTCAGCAATTCTACAGCTCTTGCTATTGCCAACGGCCCGTGGACTAATTTAACGTCCCCCACCAGCACCTCCGGATACTTGACGGCCACTCTCAATGGAAATGTCAGCCCAGAAGCAGCCTCCGTAGTGTTTCAACCAAACATTAGACAGTCTGGAAACTATAGCGTGACAGTCTACACTCCTGGATGCGTCCAAGATGGCACATGTGCCACTCGTGGCAGAGTTAATATTACTGGTACTGTCACTACTGGCAACGGCCAGAGGACGCCTTTCTCCACGGAGATCTATCAAACCAATTTCAACGACAAGTATGATCAGATTTTCATCGGCAATGTCGATGCTTCAGGCAGTTCATTCCGACCATCCGTGACCCTGTCCCCGAGCAGCGGACAAACTGGACCGCTCACTGTTGTTGCGCAGCGGGTGCGGTTCCAGATTTCATCCTCGTCCGGCGGACTCAACGGTCTTTTCGAATACAATGCCAATAGGGCAACCATCGATCCAAATGAGTTCTCAAAGTCAACGATCGACAAGGCTGGCATGAGTCTCGAAAATGGAGCATCCGTCAACGCGCTGGCAGTCCAAGGCAAATCACTTTACGTTGCTGGAGGCTTTACCAGTGGTAGCTATGCTAATGTGTTCTCGGTCGGCGACGCCGCTCAGGATATCGGAGAAGGTGGGCTAAACAATGCTGTGCAGTCCATGGCTTTGAACAACTCAATTCTTTATCTTGGAGGCAGCTTTACCGGCACCAGAAGTGGTGATACCCAAGGTTTGAAGGGCGTTGCTTCCTACAATACAGCCACGAGCAAATGGGTACCGATGGGTGCGGGCATAGACGGTATCGCAAATTATGTTGTACCGTTCGAGTTGAACATTACATCTTCGAATAAGCCGGACCTTGCCATTGCTGTCAGTGGCCGGTTCAGTCAAGTCCTAGGATTTGGTAACAACCCAGCTTTCAACGCTAGCGACTTTGCGGTTTGGGTTCCCTCCAAAAGCAATTGGCTTCACAATCTCAAGCTATCCACAATCTCACTCCAAGGAATCCTCACAGCTGGTACTTTGGTGCCTCGCAACCCTCCACTCTTTGCGGGTAGTGTTGCTTCCCAGGAACTGTCTACTAGCGGAGCTGTTGAGGTTACGGGAACCGGCACTACTCTGCAAACGTTCCCTGCTGCGGTGCAAAAGGCTTTAACATCCGTCGGCTCTCTTACCAAGCGAGCCATCGTCAATGGCAACGTCAATGGAGTCGTCACAGGAGCTTTTTACAATAAAAACGGTCTCAACTTGACCGTATATGGTGGCCATTTCTCCGCCGTCGCCACCAATGGCACCCTCATTAACAACTTGGCGATCATCAACGGCTCGAATCGTGACGAAGTGACAGGTCTCGCAGCGGGTGTCACTAGCGAATCCGTCGTCCAAGCACTGGGCTTTTCAGGCACCTCTCTTTTTGCGGGAGGAAGAATAAATGGTAATGTGAATGGCAAACCCGTCAGCGGTCTTATTGTGTACGATGGTCAAACTGCGAACTATGCCCAGACACAGCCTCCCGCTCTACAGGGCGCTTCCGCTACAGTCAACGCTATCGCTCCTCAGCCTAGTACCTCTTTGGTGTTCGTTGGCGGAGACTTCAACTCTGCAGGCTCATTCGATTGTCCGTCTTTATGCATCTACGATACTAGCCGTGCGCAATGGAACAGCCCTGGCAGCGGTCTTGGAGGTGCACTCGGAGCCATGCAGTGGGTTGACAACACTCACCTCCTCATCGCGGGTAATCTCACCCTCAACGGCAACTACAGCAGTGTCATCGTGTATGACTCCAAGGCCCAATCCTTCCTCCCCATTGGTACACCTCAAGGCAAAGATGGCAGTATCACTGCTGTCACTTCTGGTAGCTCGGATGGTTCGCAATATTGGGTAGGAGGCAGCAATCAAGATGGCTCTGCGTTGCTCGAGAAATATAATGGTACTGCTTGGACGACTGTTGAGCCTGCTCTTGGACCTAGCTCCGTCATACATGGTCTTCAGATCTTTACGACGACGCAGAAGCACAACAGGGCCGATATTTTAGCCCAGAACAATGTTTTGCTGGTCATGGGCCAACTTAACGTGACGGGCTTTGGTAATGCCTCGGCAGCTCTGTTCAATGGAACGGCTTGGACTCCCTATCTTTTGTCTACTAGTGGTAGTGGGGGAGGCACACTTTCTCAAGTCTTTGTAGAGAACCCATCCAACTTCTTCAAGAGCGGTAGTAAGTTATCCCGTCACACTATACTTTTACTTTTCACTCACTAATAAATTTATCAGATAACAAGCTCGCCATCGGTTTTGTGATCCTCATTGCCCTCGCCATCGCGCTAGCAATCATCTTCCTCGTCGTCATTGCAGGAATACTGGCCGAACGTTACCGTCGCAGGAGAGATGGCTACATGCCTGCACCGACAAACATGCCCGCCAAGAATGCCAATATGAGCCGTCTACCACCCGAGCATCTCTTTGGTGATATGGCAGCCGGGCCTTCCGAGGGTATGAGGTGATGGGGTCCACGAGCCCTCTGCACATTCTATTTGGACCACAATCTCCTTACGACTTTGACGACGATCCACAACCAACCAGCTAGATGGTGTCTCTTCTTTACTATTTGTGTATAACACACCTTCTTGGGAGGCGATTTCGAGTTCGATATCTGGTAGCGACCGACCTTGCACATTTCGCTGAGAAATGTTTTTGAGATTCCCCTTTCTGCAGAGCGCGGTACCACAGCGATCAGGACCGTCTCCTTCTCTATTGTTTCCTTGGGGCTTTACTTAGCGAAACCTAGACTACTACGAGTGTCCTTTTGCTTCTCGACTAAGCCTGCCTCTCTCTCTCTCATCCGACTTACTCATAAGCGATGGAGTTTTTACTTGGCGTCTGTTCTTTTTGATTTGCTTTCCTTTTGTTGTACTGCGTTGATACCAGATGTGTTTGTCTTTTTTTGGGTTTCGTGAAATTTCACTTTGTTCTCTTGAGGGTGGTTCTTTAGTTTGTGAAATTATAGAGGGAGACTACCTTTCTCAGAGGGAATGCTAATTAATGTTTATTGTATGTACAAAAGAGGGAAGGGGAACGTGGAGCGTGCTGTTGTGGGGATGGGATATTGTTGAGAAGGGGATGCTCATGTTGTGTTTGGTCGATTTGGGACCCAATAATGAGCTGACTAAGGGAAAGGGGAGCAGAGAGTGGAAAAGAGATGGGGGGGGTACTTTTGTGTAAATATCGTGTCCTGTAATTACAGATGAAAGAGGGAATGTGGTATGGGCTGTATTTAGTCTTGGAAGGAAATGGGATTGTGTAATCCTGCATTCATTGCTTGTTCCTTTGATGTTCGTGATGTATCGATACTCCCTCGCGCCGACTGAAACTCGGATAGGCGCACCAGGTAGGGTTCCGAATTACGGATGTAAAAGCTTTATACTCCATAAAATACTCCTGATACTAACCTATTCATTAAGGAGCAGGGAGCTACTAGTATAAATTATTCTTTTAAAGAGATCTTTGTTTTGATTTGTAAACTTTAAGGATCTTAGCTGCACCCGAGTTTCAATTTGGCAAGAGGGGGCATTGAATGGTAAATTTTGATATAAATGGTTTTTTAACTTTCTCTACTCTTTCCATAATCCACTTCAAGCTTTTCATTTACATGACTACGACATCTCATCCTATCTGATAGCGCGGAATATTGACTATATCGGACCCTCAAAAGTAGAAGGAAAGGCGCCATCGCCCTTGAAAATAGAAGTAACGCCCCCCATAATCCCATAAAACGCCATGAATATGCATCTCATCACATCTCATCTCAGTCTCTTATGCTGCCGCGCAAAACAAACACATAGGCCATCCAAAGCTGCAAAGACCGTTCATGCAATCGGGAAATTTTGTAATCAACCCTGATGCATCTTCTTGACTGTTCGGTGTCCCTCGTAGAGTGCCCTGTCCACCGCGGCTGCTACCGTCAATGTACCACCCACGACAGCGCATACACCGACCAAGAAGCCTGAGAAGGTCTTCTGGCGTGTTTCGCGATTGACGACTTTCATGGGGGAAATATCCTGTTGTGTATATATGTCAGTATAGAATCTTCTTCACAAGGGAGACACTTGCGCAAGTGTCAAGCAAGACCTACATAAGAGAAGAAAACCCCCGGAATACCGCCTCTAGCATGCAACCTCTCCTTATGCCCCTCCTTCTCATCATCCCCACCATGCACACTCCTCTTATGACTAGTAACACTATACTGGTGCGTCTCAATAGAGCCATGTTCCCCATGTCCCAACCCTCCAACCGGAAGCCACTCATGCGGGTAAGCATGCGCACCAGTATCAATACTTTTACCCTTGACCTTTTCCCACCCCAGCGGCAAATACGCCGTGCTCACAACTTTAACAAAATACATGTAATTGAACGCCCTTTCTTCCGTATGCTGCTCCGTCCCATCTAGGGGGTTGACATGATGGTTCGTCCACATTCCCCCAACTCCACCCATAGCTTTAATAGCACTCTCCGGCACAGGGGGCCCAAACCTCAACGAGTGAATCTTATGCGTAAAAACATGATTTTCATCATCTTTGAAATAATTCTCAAGATCATGCACATGCATATTACCATTGCTGAAAGATTTCCCGGGCGCAAAATGGAAATTCCCTACTACTTTGTTTACGCGGATGGATCCCTCGATGCGGCAGCCTTCTTTGCGTTGGGCGTCTAGGTGTTCGGCGTAGTGTTCGCGTTGGCATTGCTCTACGCCCTCGCCGCGGCCGAAGGACCAGGATATTTTGGCGTAGGCGTCGCGGACTTCGTCGCAGGTATTGCAGCAGTTGGGCTTGATTGCGTTTTCCGGGGAAGGGGCGCCGTAGCATTCGCCGCAGTAGTTTGGGTCGAGGTGGGTTGCGTCTTCGGCGTGTCTGTTTTTTTCCACGAGTCTTATTAGCAATTGAACCTTCCTATACAAGTTCAAATTGTGACAGAAACTAGGTATATATATCTAAGCAAAAAAGAAAACCAGTCGGACTCACAATTCCAAAGCCTTAACCTCCAAATCCTTCCCCCCCTCACTCTCAGCACTCAACCTCACCTTATTAACCCCATGCATAACACCCGTCTGCACCTCCCCACTCACGTCCATCACGTCCAAAGTAAGTAACTCGCACGGTACGCGGGGGAACGTAATATTCATATGTATCTCCATCTTTTCCCCTCGGCCTTTATCGACGATGAGTTCCGGTTTCACGATCACGCGCCTGTAGTCTGCCCATTCGCCCCAGACGAGCCAGAGGATTATGAGGAGGGAGGAGAGGGTGACGATGCCGCCGGAGGTGGTGCGCACGCGGGCATCTTCTACCGTTTTGGTGAAGGCGTCGAGTTTGGTGAAACGTTGTTTTAGAGGCATGGTGCTGGTTGTTGTGGTTGTGGATGGTCTAGAGGGATTGAGTGTTGTAGGTATGGTAGAGTGAGGTGTCTAATGGTAGGCGACCCCGTCCGTTTCTTCGATCTGTAATTGAAGGAAGTGTAGAGCTGTTCCGCTCGAGTATATGTATTTGTATATACTGCCTCAAAAAATTCAGGGACCTCCGAGTTGTGGAAAAAAAAAAAAGGTGTCTAACAAAAAGAAGACATCAGGAGAAGGGTAATTCCTAAAAGAGAGTGGGTTTCCTCGGTCTCTAAAGTTACAATGGGGGGTTCTTGGACAATGTTGGGTATATTCGGACAGAAAGGCAATCGTGTCTCGAAAGAGGTGTCCAAAGCGCTAACCAATGGAATCGATTTGCCGTGGAGCCCACGCCAAGCCGACAAGGCTACATCTACGGTCATCTGGATTGCGGAGGTGCCATTGAATTAGTAGTACAAAGATCGGAATTCTACAATGCTCAATGGGAAAGTCTTTGGTAAATGCCAATTCTAGATGCTCTCTAATTCTAAGAGAACTAGTGCGTAAATTGCGTCGCAACGCTCTCTCGGGAGGTATCGTATCGTAATATCTAATGGAAAAATAAACGCTCCGCTCAAAGAAACCAGTTCTTCCTCCAATTCAAATCGCTCAAATAACGCCTATCGCCATATTCTATGTTCATCATCATCTCAGTCAAACAACGTCCGGATGGACCTGGCCGTTCAGCCAACGCTAGAAGGAGGAGTATTGGGCGTTCTATCACGATGTCCACTCTCCGAATACTGATCCATTGGCTCAGTAGAAAATCCCGAAAACGCCGAAGTCGATGTCGTTCTCGTCAAACTTTGAAGAGGAGCTTCCGTCATCTCAAGATCAATAGTCTCCTGCTCCCTGCCTTGCTGGATGGATTGCAAAGGTCGAATAACAGCAGGATTAGGCACACCAGCACTATTAACCTGCGTCTGCGCAAGTGACGGTTTGTCCGCCAAATTCTTGAGCATGGAGCGCGAAGTGTCAAGCATCTGGACTGCGTAGTCGAGAAATTCTGCGCGTTCACTGCTGACGCTAAGGGTCCATCTGTACTCCCGCAAACGCATGCGGTAGAAATCGGCTTCTTCTCTAGCTGGAGCAGTGGCCTGTAGAAGACCACCGAAAGTGCTAATGAGGGTAAAATTAATCTTGGACGGAAAATACCAAAATGCTTGGAGGTGTTCCGGCCTGAGCCGGTTGACGAAATCCATGGCGGAGATGAGGCGTGTTTTCGCAGCTGAGCGGCAGATGTAAAGGAGGTAAGCATCTGAAGACTCGGCACTGAGTGACTGGATGATGCGACGATGGAGAGTGATCTCGGTCGCAAAATAAGCGAGATGGAGAAAGCCTGAATTTATTAGTGTCAAATTCTCTAAATTAAGATAGAACTGAACGTACCAGTAGATGAAAGCTGCTTTGGGGTTACATTATCCATCCGCACCGGCGCTGGCAACTTCGCAAACCAATCTTTCAACTTGATCTGCACAGGCTTGGCCCGCTCTAAGATGATTCTCGTCGAGTTTTTTCCAGCATTGGCAAACTGTTGAATCGCCACTTGAGTGTAAAAGGTATCCATAACCTCTGCCATGATACCAGTCAAAGAAATCATTTGAGCAAATAGCATCTGCCCCTTTTCATTTTCAGCCCTTTCTTCTTCACTTTCGGTTCCGAAGTTTGGATTGAGAGAAGCCTCCTCGGTGATGTCTTCATCGGTAATGTGGGTTACAGCCCAATTTGCGCTGAATATGTGAGATGGACGGCCGTGGATCAGGGAACTCCACTTATCCTGCATGTAAAGGGCCCATGCAATTCGCTTTCTCAGTCCCCGCTCCCACAATGGGATTGACCAGCTCGCAGAGTCCAGGTGAAGTCCCAATTCTTGCCCAATGGCGACAAGTTGTGTTGTTAAGCTCCATGAGTCAGCGTCCGGTCGCTGTAAGAGAAGAAGGCCTGCTTGAACAGTCGAAAGCTTCGGTCTTTGCATAGCCGCAGCCAGTGTCCGTGAAGCGATAGCATCAAGCTGATTGACATCGGGACGGGGGTGTTTTGACAAGTGTGGATCATGTGACCACCAATTTAAGGCGAGGATATACATACCGGCGAGTAAAGGTGGAGAGACATTCTGCCCGCTGGTGCGGTAGCGTTCCAAAAAAACATGCTTTTGAATAATGGGAAAGCTTGGATGCACAATTCGAAAGTAGATATCTATCAAGGCGGGACCGTGTGGTGAAACTAGTCGGTCGATTTCCGCGTTAAACTCAACGTCAGTACCATAATCCTGGGCATTTTCGTCGGGATACATTATGAAAGTCTCATGGTCATTCACTCGTCGCAATGTGCCAACATCAAGATTGCTCTCGTGCCTTGAGTCGAATTGGGAAAGTCCGACCAATACGGGATCGAATGGTGATGTCAGGCCAATGTAGCGACTGTGTTTGCTTCGCTGGAGTCCCAAGGTTTCTCCGAGGACATTACTCTCGATTTGAGCTATTAATCTTTGGTCGCGGGGAATAGATGGCCTGGTCGGAAGTTTATGCAATGGTTTTTGCAGCGGTTTTTGCAGCTGCTGTGGGATGGTCGTGGGATCAACAGATCTGATCGAGGCATTAATAACATCCACGTGCATCACAGAATTTTTCTGCTGCACCAGTGGCGACCAAATAACGCACCTCTTTTTGGAACTGTCGTCCTTCTTCTCGACCTCAACAACTTTCCTCTTCCTAGGTTGAGGATCCTGGACAAAAGTACAGTCTTGCTTGTGGAATTCGCAAAGCACACACAAGAGGGCACCTTCGTGAATTACGCACCGACTCTTTCGTCTCCGACAAGCATCACAGGGTCTTTCCCGTCGAGGACGAACGCTGGTGATACCGAATGAGGCTGCTTTCCCTCCTAGCAAATTTTCCTTGCCAGAGATACGTCTTTGAACCTTGGCTTGTTGAGGTCGGGCAGCTGCGATGGGCACAGGGACATCAGAGGGACGCGGCATGGGACTGGGTTGGATGGCAACCGCCATACTCCTGTCGATTGGCTACAGCAGTAGTGTATGAGTGGTTGATAGGTTCCCTCGGCGTGGTGTACCAGCTGATAACCCGGAGATGCGTCTTTGGATTAATCCAACCTTATGCAGGTGATAGTCTATGCGGGAGAATAGTATTAGTGTCCAACCTGAGGTTTAGAGGCTGATCGATTGAACATACCAATCACACGACGTCGATTTGAGCGGATTAGGACAAGTGCAGCAAGGCTCGATAAAGTAAGAGATTCCTTATCGCGCAGGGGGAGTTGACTCGAATATATCGACAAATCGACAAGACCTTGACCGTAGGAATTGAAAGAAATAAGTTGACGGCGAGGAGACTTAGATAATGATGCTAAAAGACGAAGGCCGCAGTGATTTTCAAGCACCTAAGGTACTACCTGCAAGAGCCTGGAGGAGGATGAGGTAGTGATGGGCCTTGGGCGTCATTGAACGAGTTCAGGAGGAGTTCAAAGCACAAGTGCAAGACGCTTACGAAGGAGAAGAAGGATTTCAACGAAAACAGCGCATAGCGAAAACAAGAAGTAAAACAGTGGTGTTTGCAAGAATGGCAACTATGGATATACCTCTCTGTATTTGAGGATGGTAGTGGTTGTGCCATTACCTAAGTAAAATCTGGAAGTGTACTCTGGGACCAGGGTGTGAGAGATAACGATGACAGGCCGGCCCTGAGCCAACGATTCATCGCCTTACACATAACCACACATAACGGTTGGCTAAAATCTTGGCACTCGTGACAGCAGACCTTTCCCCTTTCGGCAGCGATCTTTCTGGGCTGAGGTGAGGAACCGTTTCTCTCAAGTCATCAATCCGGGATGAAACGGGGTTACAGGAGGCTGTGTAATTTGGGTCGCAGTTACAGTGGTACGCATGCTTTGTACAGTGATATTGGAATCGTTGAAACTCGTGAACGTTAATTCGTGAAATCAAACCCCACGCTTTTACAACACGATTGCAGCGATCTTTACACCAGCCCAACGAAGCCCTCGACATTAATAAGGTGCTTGTGCTGATCCGAGGCTGCACACGACATGCTAAGGTATAGCAATCTGATACGTACATGTACATGATATCATTCAGCTTTTCTCGTACATAACAGTGACCTTTTGCCTTGCAATTTTAGAAGCTTGACGAGGTAGATCGTACGGAGAGAATCGGAAACTATACTTTTCGAACGAAAGCTGACGAAGCTATTCTGGCGATGTGAGTGGATGGAAATCCATTTTGAGAGAATTAAATCCGATCTCTCGTGCTCACATTTCATTTCCACATTTGTTGGCCTTTCTCCTATTTTGACCCTTGGTCGTGTGTCAAAAGATACGTCGAGGATTGTACTCCTCAGGTTTTTAAAAAAAAAACTAACCTGAGAAGTAGTACGAGCCAGTTATCAGAGGTAATACGAGACACCGTTTTACCATATTGTTGTACCACGTGCTCGGCCCGTTTAATAACACATAAACGATCATTCGACCGATACCCATGCGATTGTGCGGTTACAACTCCGGTAGAGAGGGTCAGGGTATGCGGGGAATCCTCCACGTTCAATACCTCCGCAATTTGTATCCGCACTGAACAATGATCAGTTCACAGTGCACAAAGATGGCAGAAAATGTATAATCTCTGGTTTCAGTGGCCCAAAAATCCATGGTTTCAGGGCACACCATAAGGCGTCTTGATCGACCCGCCAGATCCATATCTATCTGTATCCCCTCTCTGGGAGATAAATAATCGTACCAATGCAGAAGGTATTTACATTTTGACAGAGTCTGCTGTTTGACATCTGAAGAGAAACATTCTTGGGGTATTTAAAACAGAAACGATTGTATATGGCAAATGAGGTAGAAAAGGCAGAAATGCGAAACGCTGGACTATGTCCCAGCCTCGCTTTTTTTTTAGCGAAGGCAACACTATAAATTTGCGCAATCATTTCTTACCCCAGCTAAAGAAACCACCGCCTGCCGCTCCCCAGGTACCACTCGCTGGAGTGGTAGTCTTTGAAGAATCGAATGATTTGGTGCTTCCAGGTGTGAGGACTGGTAAGGCATTCTTCTCGTTGGGAGTTCGTGAAGAAGCGCGTGGTATCGGTTCAGGTGATGGTGTTGACTGAACACTAACATTCAACATCTTCCGCATAGCTTCAAACTTCGCCCTCATCTCCTCGAGTTCCTGCTTAGCCACAGCTTCCGCTGTTTTGGCGTTGACGAGTTCGAGGAGGAGGGTCTCCTCTGCTGGAGGTGCATGGTTCTCCGTTGCGAGAATAGCTTGGGTGTTGAGGCTCGAAGTGCGTTTGGAAAAGGTAGACTGTGGAGGTCGTGGTTGATCAGGTTCCTTCGATAGCGATCGCATGAGACGGAACTCTCGTAGACCGCCGCTATTGACAGATAAATCAGATTGGCCAGTATCAGAGCGGGAAGGTGTGTAAACGCCTTCACTGGTCGATGTTTGAGAGCCAGATCTCGAACGTGCACTGAGTGTAGTATTGCGAGAGGCCTGCCGCAGTTCTTGGACCACCTTTTCAAGGCGCTGCTTCTCTACGTGGCCATCTTTGATACGAATGCGTGCCCTTGACAGGTCTTCACGCAGTGAAGAGCTCTCTTGTTCCTTTTCAGATACTTGACGGGACAAGTTCGAAGATCTGTTCCTCTCATTGCTGAGTTGCTCTTTCATGGTTGCGACCGCCGATCGAAGTTGTGCTTTGGTTTCATAACCAGACGAACGGCGCTTATTGGAGACGAGACGGGTTTCCACCCGCTCTACCAGTGTCACAATCATTTCGGGGAGTTGTATGGAGGGTGAAGGGGAGCACTCCGAGACGGCCCTTCTGGTGGACTCTTTCGATGGATCGGCCGTAACATCCTCACGCAAGCCATTAACCAATGTACGAACGGCTCTGTGGTCCTCCGTCCGCTCTTCGCGCTCTTGTTGCAACTGCTGAGCCAACAATGCATGCTCTCGTTGCATCTCCGTCAATGCAGTAAGTAGATCCTCGATCTGCGTGTGCATCTCTTTATCTTTGCTATTCATGGTAGTGCGAAGAGAACTTGCCATTGACTCTGTAGGCATGGACTTGACCGATTTCATTGATATGCAGTCGACCGAGGACTCCCGTGACATTTCTGTGAGCTCAGTCATGGCAGCACTTGACGTGTTGGATGATCCATCGGAAGACCCTTCAATGGAATTCAACGTGATGAGACTTTGCTTTGATGGGGTTCGTAGGAGGTTGCTTTTCGGTCGATCCGGTGCGGTCAGGCCAGGGCTAAAAATGTTTGATTTGGATGGTGTATGAGAGTGTGAGGAGGTCCAGAGACGTCCAAGAAACCGTGATGCTGTTGATTGAACATCAGGAAGGAGGTTGGCTTTGGCCCCAGCTTCACCGCTTTGAGCTCTGAAGTCGGCTTCCAAGGCAGATAGACTCTCTCGTGTAACCACGCTTGTGAAACTGACAAGATCACTAACCATATCATCTGCAGAAGTCGCGCTGAGTCCATACGGATCCCAAAGTGCGCGGGACAGCAGGAGCTGCATGGCCTCCTCAAACTCAGTGAAGCCCAGCAACTTCTTTTCGTTTTTGTGCATAATTGCCAATGCTACACGCATAAGAGTTTCGGAGGCGCCCTCAGCGAAAATGACATCGTAAATGCGGAAGAGTAGGGGCAGTGGACAGGTGACGGCGAAAAAGGACAGAAACCACTGCGAGAGATAGGCTCCCTCAACGCCTAATAAGTCGAGATGTGCCGCAACTTTTGGGACATGTTGATGTAGGAGGGCGTTGAACTGGTATATGCGAAGATGAAGACCGGATAGGTCGGGCAGAAAGCAACTCCTCAGATCGTAATCTTCCATAAGGCTAAGTACCATTAGTTTGGTGGCTCGACAGGCTAATGTGATCACAGGACTTACCGGACTAGCACGCAAAAAGCCTGCTTGTCACCCATGTTCATCAAAAGAGGACCGACCAGAAATCCCAGACCCTGGCAGTATCCGATCTTATCATCATACAAGCTGAAAGCCTTAAGCACACGTCCGAGCATTATTTGACCCTCGCCATTGGGGTCTCTAAACATTTCGACGCCGGGAAAGCTCCGTCCGATGTCCTTACTTATAATGTTCTCGTACGGACTTGACTCGCCTGAAAGCCTATCATACTGTTCCTCGATAGTCAACTCTCTCGCTCCAGCCATGCTGACCCATACCACACCTCGCAATGGTGCTGGTATACCAGCTCGTATCTTGTTGGAGGTTATTGTGGGTAGTCGCTGAGCTGTCGGTAAGTAGTCGCGTACTAGTGCGGCCCAAAAGTCGAGCTCAGTCATTGGCGCGGCGGCGGGTAAAAGGGAGAACCGAACAGAACGCGCTCCTTGCTCCTGAACCAGCTTCTTGAGCTGGTGTACTGATGGCGGCCGCGATTGGGTTGATAGTCTATTGTTTCGAACACCAGCCTTGGGATCTATGGCAATCATATTGTTCTCCTGCTCCAACCGTGCAAGCAACAGTCTAGTTTGCTGAATTCAACCGTTAATAGCTGCAATTTCGTGTGAAACTTTGATACATACCTCGTCCGAATCAGCATCAGCATCTTCTCGAGCTTCTGTCATATCCAATTGCTCCCAGTCCACTCCTATGCTCTCGGTTGAACTCATACTATCAGTTCGAGCCCTGCTTTCTGGTGAAGTACTTGCAGAAGAAACAACTCCACTATTCTGACGTATTTCCTCCGCCAGAGTCTCCTTTACCGACCCTTCACTGCTTCTCCTGTCATCCATCTCTTCCGAGCTATGATTCGAGTCTCTCCATGAATATCTCTGCTCTGAATCTGTTGCGGTACTGGCTCGGTATTCTGAAGTCGTTTCGTCTCCAGCAATAGTGGGCGGTCTCGTCCGATCCGTATCAGACAAAGGAATACTAATGAGCGAATCTGTAGGCAGCGGCCTGCTATCAATGTGCTTTCGAGGAGTCGAGTTATTTGAATCGGGCTCGTCTAGATGAGCAGTAAGGACTGGCGATTCCATAGCAATTGGTTGTGCTGCCTCTGCTGGAACAGACAGAGGCGCTTCCGATATCATCATTTCAGCATGGAAATCGTATGTTTTTTGATGCAAATGATGAAACGATTGTTGGAATATAATGCTGTTGCTAGAAAGAAGAGATTTTCGTGCTATTTTATTAACTTGAGTGTGCTGTCTCAGAGTATCAAGTTTTGCGTCCGCTCTAGGTCTTCAATAGCTCGGGCTCGGGGTCGTGCGTAGTCGAGGGGGCTAAAGTTTGGTGCAGTGTATTAAAGAGAGACTGGCTAACGAGTGTGGTAAATAGAATGGCAGAAACAAATATCGACCAGCCCTTCTGCTATAGATTCGAGTGATATGCTGGCCTGCACTCGGGGAGGTGGTTAAGAGCAGGCATTTGGTTTATCAAGTTGGCACTCAGGAGGGCTGATCGTCGCCGATGGCTGAACGCTAGGATCAAGGAAGGTTTAGCGACTTACGGGCAGCAATTGCGCGATTCCTATTGGGGAATCCTGGAGATTTCTTGCCCTTTGATAATTTGCAGCATATAAAACCACCAGGAGGTTGGGTGTAAGAGTATCAATCGATTTGTTCTGTTCCTTTGGTGACCCTCATTGTTGAATTGCATCATAGCCTGATTCCCACGTTGTGCTTTGTTTAGGTTTGCATGGAAAGCGCGATGCATGAGACGTGCATGGTACCCGCGTGGCTGAACCAAAAAGTTCAACGACATCAGACGAGAACCCATTTCGTTACCAAACGCCAATACGTGCGAAAGCGAAGGATAATAGTAGTCTCCTAGAAACCAAACCGAATCCACGATCTCATATACATCGTGTTCTTTAGTGTTTGATCGGTCAAATGCTCAAAATCACTTTTTGATCAGGGGAAGTGTAAGTGCACCCAGTGAGTGCGCGTAACACTCGCAGAAATGAAGCCGAAGACAAGAGTACGGATTGATCCACTTATAGCTTTGAGATGGTATCATTGGGCTTTTTAACTTCGAAAACCTCCGCTCCAAGATTTGGTGATTGTAGCCTCATCATGCCTCGCACATATTCATGTTGCAAATAATCAAAGCTATATATTTATTAAGTCTATTTGTAGACCATTGTATCGCACTCATAGTCTAATGTGTAATCCCTCAGGGAAGCTGTACAACTACGCTCCTGTCCTACTCATTTCCTATTTTGTGCAATTCCCTATCCTTCAGAACCCTTCTCAGCAGTTACCTATTCATACATTACTCTTTCCAGCAACACTACTCCCAGTATTACTATTCAAGTAACCAAGGAAGAGATTCCAGTCTAATCATCGTAGTCGAAGTTGTCGTCATAGAACTTGACGCCAGGGCGTGAGTCAGCCTCATAGTGACCACCTTTGGTACTGGAGACCTCGTTCAGAATACAAGGCTTGGAGCAGCCACACCGTGGAAGACTATTACAGATATTAGTATATACTACAAGGATATTTTATCAATTGATCATGCCCATTCATCTTCTTGATGTCCTTCTTAAAGAGTTCGAAATCCTCCAAGACTGGTAGTGTATAAGTCTTATGAAGCTGGTGGAAAATGCCGTGCCATTTCGTCTTCACACTATCCTTGATGTACCCGCCCAACTTGACAGTCTTGATATCCTTTGCGCTCTCATAAATGAAGCGTCCAAACCAGTCAGGCAGAATACCATGGCACCAAACAGCTCGAATGCGCTCTGTACGCCCGATTGGGTAGCTTGTTGTGAAAGTGGGTTTTGGGAACAGTATTTCAAGACGACTCAACAACGGAAACTTCCTCAAAACGCGACAGTCTGTGACTGCACGCATACGGTTCCAATCCTTGTGGTCCGACAGGTCGGCTCTGAAGAAGTAGAGATAGTCGAAAGTATGAGCAAATTCCAGACTCAGAGTGGTGAGCATGGAGAAGTCCTTGGAGTTGATGGTCTGGCGCATTCCATAAGGGGAGACGAAACAGAAGACTGTCAACAGTTGAGCAACCTTGATAATCTCAGCCTTCACTTGTTTATTAAGGAAGAGTATTTAAGTAATTGGCTTATTTACAGCATGACGGTGGCCATGGATGATTGATGAAGAGCCGGAGGAGGTGGGATAGATGGGACCGAGTGCGTGCAAATAGAAATGTTCGCGAAGTTCTATAGGCAAGTCGAACAATCTGAAAGACTTTCCGTTCCCAGACCAGTACTTTTCGACATTCTCTCGTAACTTCGCGCCGACGAGCTCTGGGCGCAAGTCGTCCTTACCATCGGGTAGTAACTTTAGCCAATCCGCAAGAATCTGACATTCTTTATTCTTGGCCACGAACACGAAGCGACGCTTAGAGTCTTGATAGACAATAAGCTCGCGAGTTGCTGGTACGTACGCGTTTAGGACAAAACGCACGATTGTTGAGTTATTGTGTGCGTTTACATGGCGAGTAAAAGCGGCAGTGCATCGGGTATCATCGTGGCGGACGTCTACGCATTGACTCTGGTCTATAGATATGACAAGCGGGCCGCACTCCACGATACCTGGTGGCAACTGCTGGCGAGAGTCTTGAGAGCGCTCCCACAAGTGCGGTCCGTCGGCGGTGCTAGTAACGGCTTGGATATGCTTGGTGGAGATGGCCGCGAAGTCGCAACGCCGGAGAGATGCAGATGGGACATTCGAGGCGGGATCAGTGATGCGAGGGAGTGCTGTAGATACATTTTGGGAAGTGGCGGCAATCGGACGAGGTGGAGCGGCTGCTGGGGGTGCGCTGCTTGCGACTACGGTTGTGTATGACCTAGCCATCTCTGTGAACCAGTTGAGAGAGTAAGAAGAATACAAGAATGGGAGGAGGATATACATAGAGGAGGTGATGGAAGAGGTAGTAGTGATTTGGAGATGTGTAGTTGCAAAGTTATGAAAAAATCGTTGCCGAGCTGTGAAGGTCTTCTCGCAAAGCTGACACTGGACCCTTTTGCTTAACTTTAATGCCTATGCGGACCCAACGATTTCACGAATTTTGACCGGTGATGACTGGTGCAAATCGCCTGAAAACGACAGAGAACCTACTTGGCTGGTGAGACAAGGTCTTTCACTGAAGTTCAAAGGTATAGATCCTGCAAATGGTGATTTTTCAGTATGAATAAACACTCCGGAGCGTGCATGCTGATAAAAAAAGACCGCGAGGCACACACCGCCGATTCCGCGAACCTGATGATCCGTGAGTTGTTAGCGTTCCTGTTGATTGTTATTTGATATTGCTATGAGTGTACTACCCCTTCGATTCCAGTCTTTACCTCCTCGAGCATCAATTGAGGAGGTTTCTCAATCCCGTTGCTACAGGTCTATCAACCTCTGGCCCTATCAAAGCGTCCTTTGAGCATCATATGCGTCCGATAGTCTAGAGACAGATCGAAAGGACCTTGTGCTGCCGCTCCGAGTTCTATGAACTTCGTTCAACTACTCGTTCTTCGTTGGCTCGTCTCTCAAGGATTCGGTCTGTGGACTCATTTCTCTCATGCTCTCGATCCTCTGGATCTCTCTTTCAACTAATTTGCGTCTTCATACACTCTATTTCCATGCTCTTCCGTGGATTTTGCCTCGCATTATTGGTCCCGCGTTAGTGTTCTTGTTTTGTAGCATATACTCATATCTGTGCACCTGGAGTAAAGAGAAAGTCCGTTCGAATGTGTTCTCTGATGGCAGCCAATAATGAAGATACATGTTCGGCTCCCGGAGAAGGTCGCAATTGACTACTGCGAATAACATAGAGGTTATACCTGCTTCGAATATAAGGGATGTATGACTTATAGATACATTCTCATCAAGCAAGCCTAGTGCTTCCTCTGCTTGCTAGGATGAATACTCGAGCATTTCTAGCCTGCATGACGCATGGCGATGATAAGCTTGTGCAGCCCTTGAGTCAAAATCATCCTCGTACGGGAGTCGAATAAAGCCACTGGTCTTTGAAATAAGATTCTCAGACCAAAGCAATTTGAGATTTCTGAGATAGTTAAAAACTGCCGTGACGGTGAAGGCCGTTTCTGACAAAGGAGCTCTAACTCCAGATAAGGTAGAGGAGAAGCCCTTGGAAATAGATTCTCATCTTACAAAAGGGATGCCCTCGGCTGTTGCTCGGGCATAGAAATCTTGCTGATGCTCTTAGTATCGAAACCAGAATTGTGTTTTTGTTGCTGTTAGCAGCTTTCACTGCTTGTGCCCACGAGCATGAGACCCAACCCAACAAGCAAGGAGACTGTCTGTGAGATTCACAGCCAGATCTAACATGACCAGTGGCCGTGGATATTGATGCCCGGTATCTGCACAACTAGTTAGTCGTTGTTGGGCTCCGTGAAAGCTTTGCGTTATGGCGGAAGCTCCACAGCGCGGCGTGGTTGAGCAAGGTGGAAGAACGCTGGCGTAGTGTTTTGTACAGGTCCATACCCAATGTTCTACTGTTAGATGGAGGCGTTCGGCGAGCTGAGGATTCACTGGAAATCGTCGTCGATGGTGAGGGAACTTCCGTTGTGGTCGTGCAGCCCCTGTTACAACGCTTGACCGTAAATGGACTATACCATTTGGAAAGGCAAAAAAAACTCTTTTGCGCAGAAGGGTTTCACAGGTTCTAGGAAGAAAATCTACACGCGTGATGGTAGAGAGATGCTTAAGCACTCTTGTAATGTTTTCAAGTTCTGCAGGAGAATGTCAAGAATACGCAGAAGGCCGTTATCAGAGCCACGTTATTGCAAAATCGACCGGTATTTTCTAGTCCAACTCTTAAAACTGAATGATGAGTTACAAACCCCCCCCCTTCTACTTTTGAACCTTTTCAATCATTCCATAAGACAAGCAGCAACGATATTTCCTATTCGAGCGAAGAGAACCTAAATCGATTTCGAACTAGCGGCATAGCTGCTGATGCCTTGTTACTGTGCAGTAAATATCCACCCCTACCCGTATGTACGAAGGTCCTTTTCTTTGCAATATGAGTCATCCGGAAGGTCTGTGGACGATTTGACATCGAGGTTAGTTACTTGCTGTTTGATAGGCCCCCGTCCTCGAAACCTAAACTAGTTCTAGGCAACATCGTCATCTAAGCCCGAGCTTGCAAGGCTGAGCTTCACTACAAATTATATTTCTTCTACAAAGAGTCCGTCAAAACGTGACACTTCTGACACCGCGTCACGCTGGAGCTTAAACACGGCTCACACTTTTTTTAGAGGCGACCACTCTAAAATTGTTACAAGATAGCTCCTTCCTTCTTCATCATCATCAACAACAACGACATCAACAATAACCACAACCACACCATGGCACCACGAAAAATTAAATCCGCAACCGGCACCGCCAGAGGCAAAGCGCGAGCAGAGACTAAAGTTAACGAGACTCCAATAACTACTCCAACGAGGCAGACATGCGCAGTCTGCGGATCAAGGAAGCTTGCCGAACAATATCCGATCGCGATGGCCACCAACCTACCTATTCTGATTACTTGCAGTGAATGCTTAGAGAATGTCGGATATGAAAAGACTCGACAGGCCATCGCCAATGACATTGGTGAGTACACTCTGAGCTCAAAGCGGAAGAACGTGTCGACGGATTCCCAGTCCACATCCAAGAAGGCGAAGTACGAGAAGCCGACTACCGCCGAATGCCGTATCTGCACAGAAGTGAAAGATCTCGAAGATTTCCCAAAGGCCACCGCGCGACTCAAGAAGGCGGCCCGTCCCACTAATCACTACTATCCACCCCCACCTGTGCGTCGGGCTCCGCCAAAAGATATTCCAGCGGAGTGTGCCTACCACCTATGTGCTTACAAGAGCAATAAGGCCGGAGCGATTTGCAAGACTTGCATTGGTGCCTCCATGTCCGGCAGTCTAAGCTACAAGGCTGCCCAACAAGTTGGATGTCCTGACGAGAACTGTGGCCGTGCATGGGATGCTATCGATTACGTGAGCAAGTATCTTTCTAACGAGGATTTCACGACCTTCTCCAAAAAGCTCTTTGACACGTATATTGCCACCAACAAGGAGATAAAGTGGTGCCCCAACACTGATTGTGGAGCTGGAGGGATTGTCGTGAATCGCTTATCTGCCAACCGCGGCCTGCCACAAATGGAGTGTTCCAGCTGCCAAACTCGCATGTGTATCAACTGCAATACTGCCTGGCACAGAGATCAGACCTGTCAAGAATACCAGCTAAGCAAAGGAGACGACAAGAAATCCGAGGATGAAATCGAATCGCTCAAGCAATTGGTCAAGCTTGGTGCTCGTCGCTGCCCGCATTGTGCCTTTGCTGTCGAAAAGATTGATGGTTGCCCGAACATGATCTGTAAGTCATCGTCAAGATTTGCAAGAATGTGTTAACTAACTTGTTGGTAGGTGGCTACTGCCATCTAAACTTCTACTGGGACTCTGCAGAGCAGGTGCTTTCTAAGCCCGCCACCAAGGGCAAGAAAAACGCACCAAGCAAGACTGGCGATGCTCCCGCCGTACAGGTTCCCGGGTACTACCAGCAACAAGGTTGCGAAGCTGATATATGGAGGGAGAGTGAAGCGACGAAGCGTGCGGAAGTAGCGAAGGGTACAAATGATGCTGCGACTGTTGCTGCCTCATCTTCTAAGCGGGCGCCTATTCGCGGACGAATGCACTAAACTGCCATATGTATTGGCTTCTTCTCTTCTAAAGCATGTTAATGGTTGCTCGGACGTTACAAGGCTCTTGGCCTTCTTGTGGCTTTGTCGACGTTGGACTTTATGGCAAATACTGCGTGTCAATTCGATGGGTTATGCATAGAAGGCGCTGGAGGTGTTTGGAGGAGTTATTCATACACAAACACAGCACCTTGTCACACTCCAGTTTAGCTTCTGGGCAATATTAGAGTGTTGGACATGTTTATTACGGCTCTGTTTCTTCATGGCTACATTACTAGTCTTTTGATGGTCTTGCTTTTGGTTGTCTAGTCATTGCCTTTTACTAGTGTTAGCTAGTAGTTCTAGTTTGGGGGGATGCAAATTGGGGATACGAACCAAATGCACATCAACTTCTGCACCTCCATACTCCCGCGTGTCAAATATGATTTCCCTGAAATGCTCATATCCGAATTTCTTATACAATGGAGCACCTGCTGAACTACCTTCCAAGTATCCCAACAAGCCTAAGCTATCCTGTTGATCGATCCCCCACTGCAGAAGCATACCTCCTGCTCCGCGACGATGGTGATCAGGGTGTGTAGTAAGGCTCTCCAAAATGACATGCGGCCTTGTACCCATATTCTCCCTCCTACTGTTGTATATTCCTGTAAGGAACGCTTTCCTAACATCAGCGCGGTCTTCGGGGAACATTGGCCGTGGTTTCAGTCCTTCTTCTACTTCTTCCCATGTCCTCTCTTTCGGATATACACTCCACTGACTGACAGCAATGATTTTGTTGTTCAAATCAGTATCGACACACTTGAATGCGTGACTATTTGGGTCGGATAAAGCTTTACTACGGGCTTTTGCCCGTTCCGCAAATGACTCGTCTGATGGTCTGCGGGCCCAGCACATACCAACAGTGGTACCACGAAACGCCTCGTAATGTATGATGGTCCATTGGAGAAGGTCGGCCTCAGTGAGATGCTGAACCTCGAGAGGCATTACGGTATCTGGAAGGAATTGAAGGGTTAATGTTCAAGATAGCTGGAAACGTTTGAATGAGACGACGACGGAAAAGTTTACTTGATCCATTGAAAGCGTCTTATATGCATAGAAAAAGCCTACGCCCTATACGTTCGACAAACGCAACTATGACTGTACATGGCGTTGGAGTAGGACGCAGGTCGATCATCGGGCTTACATTCTTCCCCCCTGGGAAGCCTCTTTTGCGACACCTTTCACCACTGTCATCAAACAGCATGATCATCCATGCTAGTAATTATGATTCATTCGAAAGTTGCTTCTCGTTTGGTCTGCTTCTACGATTCGATTGCAACGCCCTCATTACTTTCTCTGTTCTATGCCTTGCGAAACCTCCAGCTGCGGACACCGCATTGGACTTTGGACCTTAGTAATGATTACCATTGAGCTGCAACAATGACCGGATAGAAGCGCAGGGTTTCTCTCGATGTTCTAACGGATTAGTATGCGAATGTCGTTCTCCTACCTTCATCCGGGAGCAAGTCTAACGACACCTTCCATCACAGAAAATACCGCATTCAATTCCCATCTGGTTTCTTCAGGGTTCTGGAGTGTTTGAACTCGTTTTAATTCATTGGGACTAGTAAATCATACAAGCCTCTAAATGACTTAGTTAGATAGTAGTAGTGGTCATTAGTATCCTAGGTTGTCTAGTTTGAACATGGCTATATTGAAAATTTCATATCAGGTTTTTGGGAATGGCCAATACGACTTTCAAAAACACCTGGGGGAGTCTCCTTATCTAACCCGCTAATATTTCCTTAAGCCTTGCGTTCCAAGGGAATCAGTTTGACTCTATCTGATGGACTTATCCTACTTTCCAGCAACTGAAAAGGTCATACCACCCGCCTACCAATAAGTTCGTCCAAGTCCTTAAACAACACATTGTCATTCAGTGCGTCCCATTCCATCTTCTTCTCTAGCTCCTTGGCTCTCACTTCCATGTCTGATGTCTCCTCTGCCTCTTTCTCCACGCTCAGCTTCCCTTGCTGAGCTTTCTGGCTAACCTCGCGTTTCTTCCCATGGTCCATAGGAAGAACGATCAGTTCCTGCCTAACCTTCTTACTCTCATGTTCGTCACCCTCTTCGTCTGCCTTGCGCTTTTGTGCGGGCTTGACTACTTGTACGAGGGGAACAGCTCCATCAGACCCAACCTTGACACCTTGATTCACCAAAATGGGCCCTGGCACAAACTCAGGCACCGTCTTTGAAGAATTCCTAGGCACCCCAGGGTGGGAAATTGGTGAAGGTTGTGGACGAGAGTGTGGGTTCTTTGCTTTGGGACCATTAGGAACCTTAGGGTCGTCCTGCAAAGGATGGCGAGTGCCGCTGCGAGAAGGACCTACAGGCGGCATCATCATAGGAGGACATTGCGGCTTTCCGTTAGATACCTGCTTAGTTAGTCCACCAACCTTCTTATTCATCTTCAGTACCTGGTCCAATTCCCTACTTTCGCGCGCCAACTTATCCTTGCGAACCTTCAATCTCTTTCGCTCCACCTCAGCCTCCAACGCTGCAACCTCCTTCCTAGCCTTCTCATTAGACTTCTGCTCGTCTTCCTTAGCCAATTCATCCCATTTCCTATCTGCAAGTCTGCTATCTCCACCCCTCTGTTTCGCATGTTGAGCTTTTTCAACCATGCCGTTAGCAGGAGTCTTGACTTGTGCATTCTTGGGGAGTACAGTATATTCGCCCATACGGACTATAGGGATAGGAGATGTGCCATTTCCACTCTGGCCATTTGCGACATGTTTGCTCTTCGGTTGAACAAACCCACCACCATGATTGTACGATCGATGATGTGGATTCTTCTTCGTCTTCTTAGATTGCTGACCACCACCGCCATTCTTCTTAGGTTGTTGACTACCACCATGCTTCTCTTTGTACCGCTGCGCTCGCGCTTTCGCACGTGTCAAAGGTCCCTTAAAACCAGACTCCACTAGGTATCGAGCATGACGAGGAGACAGAGGGGGTGGTGGGTTGCTACGCAGACGCGGTGGTGGGCTACTATGGAAGTACCCCTGCCCAGGGCGAGCGCTTCCACCATAGCCCTGATCAAGATCTTCAGGTCTATCCCGATCGCGGTAGTTGCGGCCATATGCAATTCCGGGAGCTCTCGCGTGACGACGTCCTGGGGCTGCAATTCCGTCAAACCGCTCTGGATGTGGAGTCGGCGGTCCCACTGGGCCGCGATTCTGATTTGCTTGAATGTTGCCTGACTTGCCCTTGGTCTGCTTTGGCAGGAAGGACATCGGCGAGCTAAGAATTTCTCCTTCTTCCATTGGAGATGTGTCTTTCTCTTGTTGTTCGGTTTTGTCAGTCATCGTTGCCACGTTGTGAGGAACAGAATACTGTGTAAAAGTTAAAGGAATGTTATCCTGCTTTTCTTTTATAGAGAGAGGTGGTATTGGGTAATGCCTTCCCTAGCCTCGTAAACAAACTTCGCCTGTAACGTGACATTCTACTTATGTCTGATCCTTTGGGCTTGCCGGGAACTTTCACTATGTGGGAGCTTGTTCGTGGTCGCAAAAAGAAGTTAGGATGCGGTCGATGCGGGGCTCCAAATGCTGTGAAGTAACGTTTCATTCGTATCTCATTTAGGAAGGAACCATATTAAACCTCATATCACCAAACAAGGGCAACTATGAACAGAACAGACCCGGCCAACCAGCCCATACTCAACAGAGCACTGCTAGCCTCCGATCTTGAGTTCGTAGAGCCTGTAGAGCCACCGAACTCAGTACTCCCATTAACCCTTTCATATTGCTTTTGAAATTGCGGCACGCCGTCTTTATCACCCACAATACTCGTACTATTTTCCTTGACAATATTTCCCGTAAAACTAATCCCAATACTAGCGGAAACATTCCACATATATCCTTTATCGTACTCACTCGCATCCTTCCAATGCATGAGATTGAAACTCTCCGTAAAAGGCATTTGATATCCAGTACTCGACCGGGAACAAGTCGCTGATTGTGTATTCACAAAGGCGAGTTGATTCGTCACTGTATTATTCAATGTCAAGGACATAGTATCGGCGCCAATATTCGACATCGAAATCGAAGCACCTTCAGCGAGAAAGAGCGTTGGTGTCGTGCTCCACATGTTGTTGTTTCCCTCTGGCAGCCATGAAGTTGGGACGGTGGCTTTCGTCATCCACATTTCTTGCCGGTAGTTGCACACATCGCTGAGTGTGACGTATTGACTTGTGAGAGGTTTTCCGCCGGGAGGAGGTGTCCCAAAACTTCTTTGACTTAGTGGTATGTCTTTGGGTTTATTGTTATATGTAGCGCTCGCGGAATAGGTCGAACCAGTATTCTCAAACTTCGTATCCCAGTAAGTGTGTGTTTCGCGGTGAACTCCAGTTTCGTCGGAAGCGTAATAACTATCAAAAAAAAATATTAGCACGAACCCTGCGAGAGTTGAGGACAAGCTCAAATTGAAACATACTTATACTGCCCAAAAAACTTCTGCGCAAGACTCGTATCCGTAACCACAAAATCCGCACTTCTAACGTGTATCCACCTAGTATGAACATCCAAATACCCATCCCCGGCCATCTGCTCCACAGGTTGAAACCCTCTCAATGCCCAAACCACCTCATTACTATCACTCTCATTCCCCTTAGGCCCAACATAAAACAAAGCCGGATATTCATACGTCTTAACACCCCTATCATCATTCGTACATTTCTTACTCGCCGCACTACCAACAGCCTCAGCATCCCACGCCGAATTCTGCGTTAGCTGGTGCGTTACTTTTATTGTGCCGTTGTAATATAGACCGGGCAGTTCGTATATATGTTCTCGCTCGGATATCTGGGAGCAGACGCAGAGGCCTTGGTTACAGGGTGGTTCGGGTTTATAGGTTCCGCCGCCTGAACTGCCACTGCTGCCGCTGGAAGAACCTGAGCTTGATGAGTCTGAGGAGCTGCCACCGCTGCTAGAGCCTCCGCCTTCGCCTTTTCCACCTTTGCTAAAGGCGAGGTGGGATAGGCATAGGAGGATGAGGGATATTGGTAGGCTGCGCATAGTGCATAACAGGTGAAAACGATGGACTTGAGATGTTATAAGATAATAGAAGTAAATGGATCGAAGCTGTGAAATTGTGCATGAATTAAGAAACTTCTACTAGTACGACGAAGATTTTTGGAGGCAAAATATCGAAGAAAAGACCGGAACCAAACACATTACAACTCATCTTCCTCGTACTGAGCGCACTTCTCCAAAATTAAACACGCCCATCCCGCTTCTGCAAAAACGATATACGCCACTATGCCGAGATATAATACACGACTCACCAGTAGATCTTCACGATAGGCGTTGCCAAGCTGTTGGTGGTGCGGCTGGAAAGTTGAATACGAGATGAGAAGAAAGAAAGCATGGCGCTAAAATGAGAGGTTCTTAAAATAGGAATGCAAAGGATAGGGGCCTAATGGAAGGAAGCCTTGGTGCCTTACAATAATTTAATCGAGAGAACGACAGTCGGGAATGAGACCTATAAGACGCCCAAAACAGAGTTGAAAAACAAAGAGTAGTTGGGGGTATCTTCAGATTTAGGCTAGAGTATAGAATCAACGTACGTCTTCGTCCCTCAGTTCTTCATATCCACTGCCTTGTTCGTTTTGTTCCTCAACTCAAGACCTTGTACTACAATATTAGGATATCGTTTTCAATGTCGAAAATCTATGCTGCTCTGTCGACAACTTCTCTCGTGTACCAAACTGGTCGCTTATTCAGATACCTTCACCATCCTCCCTTTGCCAAAGCTTAACAGTCCGATCTCTTCCACAACTAGCAATCCACTTGCTATCCGCCGAAACATCCACACCAGTAACATTCCCAGAATGCCCCTTCAGCGTCTTACAGATAGCCCAATCATCCGCCGAAAAGATCTTGACTTCCTTATCAAACCCAGTGCTCACGAAGAAGGTACCCGCGTTCTTCGGTATGCATTCATCCTTGTCGTCTTTGATCGGTGATAAAATATCGAGGGGACCATCTGTGCCTTTAAACCAGCGTACTTCGGTCACGCCGCCTGTGTGCGCACCTATTGATGCTACTTCTTTGACTGCGCGGACGTCCCAGCATTTCACAAACCCGTCTAGCGAGCCGGTAAGTACGCGGTAGCCATCGACGCCCCAGTCGAGTGCGTAGATTGGTTGGATGTGTGAGTCCAGATACATGACCATACGTCCTGTACGCACGTCCCAAATACGTCCGATGCTGTCGTATCCAGCGGAGGCGAGAAGTGAACCATCGGTATTCCAAGACACTGTGTGGACCTCACGGGAATGTCCTTCTTGTAGTAACAATTCCGTACTTGTCTCAACATCCCATAATCGCCATGTCATGTCGTGAGATGCAGAAGCTAGATATTTACGCGATGGATGGAATTCTACTCGTGATACGCGATTTGTATGGCCAGAAAGAGTTGCTAGTGGAGTGTCCTGCTCAAGGGACCAAAGGTTGATATTGCCTTCTCCGCCTCCAGTGGCAAGATTGACAGTGCTAGTCGAAATGGCTGAGCCTGGTAAAGTGGCACCTGGCATCCAGCTAAGTCCACTGACTACTTCGCTATGCCCTCGTAATACGTGCTTGTCCTCAAGGTTAGGGATATCAAGAATCTTGACTGTACCGCTCCAAACACCCGCTGCCAGTAGCTCTCCATTTGGCGCAAATCGTATGTTTCCAATAGGTCGATCTGCCGCTACCTGGGAGCCAAATAGGTCAAATCCTTGTAACTTTTCCTTGATGGTTTTCCTGTGCTTGACGTGTGTCCGTATCGGAATGCTGGCTTCGACCTTTTGATATGCTATTCGCTTTTTTGCTCGAGGTAATGTGAATGCCGCTATGGCCTTCCGCGCACTCAGTAACTCCTGAGTGCCTTCGGTGTAATACTCTTCATCAGGTTCCTCGTCCGCGCCATCACCCATTTGAATATCTCCATCTTCCCCACCTTCGGCAATCCTCGTGAGAAGCTCTCTTAAACGATCTCGTCGGTCCGCTAAGCTTTCGCCGAAGAGTGTGATAGGCTCACCCAGCTCTCGTAGGCGAGCTCGTACTTTCTTGTCATCTGTAGGTACTGCGATTGTTGCCGCGAAGCGCTTTCGGGCAAACTGAGCGAATACTGCAGATGCTTTCTCTGGGTCGACTCCAGGTGCTGTACTTATGCTGTAGTTGTGGTCCTGAGCTAGAGAGTGTAAGTTGGAGACTTTGCTGAGTACGCTATCCAGACTTACGGAGCTGGTCCAAGGTGAGACCCCCCATTTCTGAGTCCTATAATCCCAAACATGGCCATCAGTTTCCTTCCTACCGGTAGCAGATATAGTATGCCCATTCGGCGTGTTGCGACTGCTGGACGAGGGTTGTAAACACCTCGAGATGTGCGAGATGGGAAAGTGCAGTGTATTGGAACTCACCTCTGGCTCTGCCTCCTCGACATACGCCTGCCGCGACGGGTGAATATTGCCCGCCATCTTGTTCCCTATTTCCTTCGGCTTTGTTGGTCGGAATAAGTGTGTTCAAATGAATGCAGGTGGTTTTAAGGTTGCGGTTAATCCTCTTGTGAGTTATGAAGTCTTGTGGAAACTATTGATTCACGCTCTTTCTAACCTGGAGACCATTATCAACGCGTGTGAAGAACTGAGAGCCGAAAGGAACCTGGAAATATAGCACTGTATTGTGGGATATAGTAAAAGTTGAAGATTAGAAGTTGAAGATTCGAGCTTTGCGATTTGATGTCTTGGCGATGGAAAGATTCCAATGACGCGCTACCAAAAATATCTCAACCATCTGTTGCTTGCTACAGTAACTCTCCTTTTCTTCCATTTCAACAACTCTTTGCCACCTTATTTTCTAATTCACCATGTCTCTAATACTCTCATAATTCTGTCTCTTTCAAGTGGAAGCATATTCAACCTATAATGGCAAACGTAAAGATAATACAACCACATATAACAGCCAATATCTTGTCAAGAAGATCTTGCGCCAGTTTCCTCCGCCCACCAAATTATACTCCTACACCCGTAATGCCTTCCTCAGACGCAAAGAGAAGGCTCTCTTCTATATCTTCCCATCTTAATCCCCCAACGCCAACTCCAAGCGCTGGCGCATCTCTTATCAGACCATTTTCTTCCTCATCGCGGACTTCTTCCGCTTCTCCCACATACACCTACAGCATATCAGCGGCATATTGCGACAAGAAGAAGTCTCTAAACCCCGCGAAAAATGTATACACATTCAATCCCTTTCATCGCGTCACAAAAACAGCAAGCGAAATCTCAAGCAAAGAGAGGAAACTAGCCCGTCCAAATAGCGGGCAAGATGCTTTTTTTGTGAGCAATATCAACGGTACTGGGAGTGTCGCATTTGGAGTGGTAGATGGTGTGGGGGGATGGGAGACTTCTGGAGTAGATCCTGCGGATTTTGCGCATTCGTTATGTGATTATATGGCCAGCGCTGCTGCGTGGTGGCCCGAGGGGTTCAAAGATCAGACCAATGTTGTAACGTCAAAAGAGCTGTTGGATGTGGGATACAAAAGGGTCATGGAGGATAAAGATGTGTTTGCAGGAGGAAGCACAGCGTGTGTAGCTACTGCTTCCCCTGAAGGTGTATTGGAGGCTGCAAAGTAGGTCTTCTTTCATGAGATATAAAAGATATAAAAGACGTCTGACGCTGTACTAATTCACCATCCAGTCTTGGAGACTCCGGATACGCCCGCCTTTCTCCCTTTCGACTGAACTATATCTCCCCCCCACAAACCCACGCTTTCAACACTCCATACCAGTTCTCAAAACAATCTCCCAAGATGCTCACCCAAGTCGCCCTCTTCGGCGGCGCAAAACCCTACTCAGAGCTCCCCTCGGACGCAGCAGTAAAGTCCCACTACCTAAACCACGGTGACGTCCTCGTCTTCGCCACAGACGGTGTCTGGGATAACCTCTCCCCGGAAGATGCACTCAGAATAGTGAGCCGCTTGATGGTACAACTCAATGCCTGGATAGTCCCAGAAGAAAATTCAACCACAGATGTGAACCCGGACTTCCCTACCGTGGTCAAAGAAGCAGTCATGAAGATTCCTGGGAAATCAGAAAGTATCAAGGGATTATCGGCGCTTCTTGCTGCAGCTATTACGCATGAAGCCAAGGAGGCGAGTTTGAATGAGAGGAGAGATGGTCCCTTTGCAAAGGAAGTGCAGAGGTATTATCCAAAGGAAAATTGGAGGGGTGGGAAACCTGATGATATCTGCACTGTCGTCGCTGTGGTCATCAAAGAAGGTGTTTGAACTGGGGTACTCAATCAACTTAATCATTGTATATGGCAATTATTTGGGAATTGGATTGCATGGGAATGCTGCGGAACGGATCTTGTTGCATCTTTTCGATTATAGAGCATGGCGCTTTCGGTTGATAGACTTGGGTTTTGCTCTTCATTGAGCCTGGTGTGATGCAGTATAATTTTGGCTTCAACACTACAATCTAATATGACGAACAGAACTTAATACTATCAATCGTCTCGGACGTCGTTTTTGATCTCTTAGATTAGTCTTAGGCTCGTTTACTGTTCTCGTAGCAGACGACTCCTGCAGCCTTGATTCATGTGAACAAGGACCTGGAATACTCATCAGGGTTATCTATTCCGCAAGTTTCTTGAAAGCCGGATAAGTTCAGGGTTTTTGAGTGTTTGAATTCGTACAACCATAGTAATATTAATTTAGTATACTTACTCACTCTTATAACAGATATAATGATCATAGTTGGGCGTCATCAGTATACTGACTTGCTTTTATAATAGCTAGGAAGATTTTCGTATTTTACTGTTCCGGCGATAGCCCATCCGGCTTTCCGAACCTGGGTAGCACTTCGTACAATATGGTAATTTGAAGCCCACCACCAGGACCCATAGACCAAGACTGCAGGACAACAGGGATCGGAAAATAAATTTCGTGATAGAGCACTTTATTACTTTTTCTTTCAGGACTCGGGAGCACGTTTTACATTGCAAGGGATGCGTACGGGACTACGTAAAAATATCAAGGGTATAGATATGCAAACACTAAGGTAGCGACACCGATTGGAAGTCAACAGTCGTCTCTCAAGATTCAAAACATTAGGCTGAAAATACTCTAGCTCGGTGGAACGCTGACCTGGGTAATTATAGAGCGAGCATTTCTTTTGCTGCGAATTGACGGGAGCGCGAGTAAATGAGGAATCCGATCCGCGACAAGCCTACAGGGCAGGCAGCTGTTGCATATTGCTCCATGATGCTCCCAAAAACAAATGAACAGCCTATGTGAAGGAGAGATAGCGCATGCTGAAGATTCGAAAAAGAAGCAGACAAAAGTCATAAGCTGCATTGAGGAGAAGGTTGTAATTTGCATAGCGGATGCAAAGGAATGACTTGCGCGCACGCTCAGAACGTACTAATAAAAATAAGGCTGCTAATACAAAAGCGAGATTGGTCTCGTCGGCCGTCTACGCATAAAGGGTATGAGTATAACTGAATTATTTCCTCCATTACTCTCTTCCCGAACCTTATACCATGATGCCCTTCCCCTCCGTCCGCATCATTCCGCAAATATCGACATGAACTTTTTGAAAAAGCAACGGTCTATACAATCAAACGCTTGCTTGTCTTGTCTATGATCGGCGCGAGGAGGGAACTTCCAATTCCTTGTTGACGTACACGACTGGGCCCTTGTAGACGTAGCGACCTGAGACGAAGTACATGATTGTGGAGGCACCGATGATGACACCCCACACAAGGACGGACCAGTTCATATTAACGGGAGTGACAGCCCTGACAATGGGGAAGAAGGACATGATGAGAGCAAAAGCGATGTACAGCAGTGCGATAATGTTCAATGGGATAGCCATACGACCCAAGGACCAGCGGCTCGGTGGAAGCGGTTCCCCACGGAGACGCTTGAGGAGGATGCAGGCAATGGAGATGAAATACCCGGTGAAGAGGGACGAGACCAACAAGCTAACGATAGAATTGAATGCGGCTGTAGATCCAATATTGACGAGGGCAAGGAGAACGGTGATGCTAAGCGAGAGCAGAATAGCGTTGAGAGGGATTTCAGTGCCGACCTTGACGACTTTTCGCCAAACTTGTGGCATTGGCATTCCCTCGTCTCGAGCGAAAGCGAAAGCCTGGCGGGAAGCAGTTGCTAGGATCGAGATACCAGCTGCAATGAGGAGGATGACGATGATCAAAACCATGGCGGTGGTGCCACCTTTGGATCCTGTAGCGGCGTAGAAGACCTCAATGAAGGGGTAGCCGGTCTTGCTGGAAAGGGCCTTGTCGAGATCGGTAATGCAGAAGCAGTATGTTACGATCATGACGAAGCCGAGGATTCCATTGAGGACAGCTGTGGCAATCATGCTCTGTGGAACGATCCTAGAGGCGTCACGAATTTCCTCGGACATGTGTGTTCCCGCATCAGGGCCGATGAAGGAGAACACAGAAGTGAGCTGCCCAACAATGCAAGCGGTACCAATGCTGCCCCACTCTCCACCATCTAGGAAGCTGCCGAAAACATCCTTAGCGGCGGCCTTTGGTGCCATGACCCAGAGCGGGATCAAGATGGCGAAGAAACCGAAGACATGCAGACTGAGTACGAGACCTTCCAACAATGGCAAGTGTCTGGCTCCGTAGGTGTTGAAAAAGGTACAAACACAGCCGACTGCGATGGTAAGGAGAGTTCCTTGCCATCTGGTTGGCTCGTAAGTATCGGACCAAAGGACGATAAGCCCCTGAATCATAGTCCCTGCAAGGTAAGAAGCGCTGGCAGTACCGGCCTGCCACCCCAAAGCACCAGTCCAACCGACGATGTAGCTGAGATAACGTTGAGATCCCTTGGGCGCGAATTCGGAGACCCAGTGATATTGACCACCAGAAGTAGGCTTAAAGAAGGATTAGCTACAATGTTCTGCCCCTATTTCCATTGTACTGCAATGGTAGATCGGGGACAAACATACCGCCATTGATGCCATGTCGGCCATTGAAGCGATCACACAAGTCATCATGAGGACAGTGCCAACATAGGTCCAGATGATACCAGCTCTGCCTCCATCAGTAAGACCAATAGCGCTCGACCTGAAGAAAGTCAATTGAGGACCGATATAGCTTATAGGCTGAATACATACGCAAGCATAGCCTCCCAGGTGCACATAAGTGTGCTGGTAAAGCCGAGAATAGAGTAGAAGCGGAAGTTTCGCTATCGTATTTTAGTACCTTGACGCTACCAAGGTACCATAGAGTAACATACCATGAACTCCTGTTTCTTTCCCAGCCGACCCATATCACGAACATCATGATAAGTCCCCTGGTGACGGTCACTCAAGCTATCATCACTCGCACCAGGCTCTGTGGTGGAAGTGGTAGGCCCACTTTGCACATCATACTCTTGCTTCTCAATCCTCTCATCATGTTGCTGGTGGTGTAAGCCCATCTTCTCGACCGTCCAGGGATTGGACTGAAAGCCTAACAAGAAGAAGAAAAGAACAGAACCAAGGCTCAATTAAGAGTCTTGATAAATCCCAAGTATACAGAATGTCAAAGATACAGCACAAGAAGAGAAGGAGACCAGAGAATATGGTCAAGAGAATGCGGTTGACAGGTCAATGAGATGCAAGTCGAGTAGTGTGGGGGACCACTGCATTTAACGGGGCATATCTGCAAGCTCTAGTACCTGGGCCCTGGGGTTCGCTTGCTCTCTTAGACTTTCCTGTAGCAAGGGTACATTGTCCTGGGTCCAGCCTCAAAGCCTGGCCAAAAGCCAGAATTGTGCGCCATGCCACGGTCGACAGAGTCAACAGCCATTTTTTCGCAGTATTGCTTTTGGCAGACGGGAGAAAAATGATACGGGGCTGGGAGCTAGAGAGGTTGAGGTCAAGCTGCAAGCCAGACGTCCAATCAAGGATTGGCTTGCAGGAACCAGTCGCCGCAGAGTGCCCTGTTCTCGGCAGGGACCAGTCCAAGCGAGAGTGCCGGCCCGCTAATGTGACAGTTTGATATTCGATCATTCGTGTGATTATGGCTTTTGGGTGGATATAGAACGTGTTCCAAGTCACAACAGAGTTCGAGAACTTTTGTAATGACGGGAGCCGCCAGTTGGTTCCAAACGCGCAGTAACAAAAGACGACCATTGTACTGCCTTTCCATGGTTGGTCCTGTTCTCCCTCGCAGATCTCAAAGCAGCGCCACCTTTTATTGTCGGATTTACTTTCAACCACAATTGTAACAGACGAGAACCTGGGCTGAGTGGAGGGCTCGATTCAATGCTTGTCAGGGTCCCTTGAGAGGCTGATACAACTTCGTTTCCGTGCGGTCCTGTGATGGACTCGGATGATTGTACGAAGTAGGAAGCATCATCAGATAATGTTGTGCGTAAACACATAAGGGTCTGTTTGCTGCGTTCCAACAGGTCTTTCGTTTAATAACTTTTCCCGAGCTCGCTCTCCGTAGGCCCAATTACAGTGGATTTGAATAAGAGTCTACAAAAGATGCATGTACATGCGGACGCAGTCGCGTCTATGTAGTCAAGCATTTGAACCAGTTATGATAATTGTTTGCCGTGCGTGAAGACTTTCCCGCCGTCCCGAGTTTAATTTAGCGGTGGACAGTGCTCCACGCTTGTGCGTGGCAGCACATTTCAGACGATCCATAGAGAGCCCTGTATCTAAGCCAGCGTACCTTTTCCCTGGGTCTCCAGCATTAGTGCGTCGCGGAGACGGGAGCACAAGCATTTGTAAACCTCGAGGACAAAAAGCAAGATCTCATGCGAGGTTTGGGTCCCTGGTTTGCTTGCACCCGGTTTCCTTGCACGACCGTTTCAATATCAGGCGTTGTGTTATACTTCTGGGTTATGACAGGCTTTGATGAGGGGTTAGCCGACGAGATGAATGGTACAACAACCAGATCAATCCAACCAGAGCCTGTTGAGGTGTAGAGGAAGTTGGTTCTCGTTTTGTTTCTCGGTCCCTGAAAAGCGCGGCATGGAGTAGCCCCCGCGCGCTATCTGCGGGAATTTTTGACCTCCGATTGGCACCTGAACCCGACTTCAACTCTTCTTCATACGAACTCTGTGAACAAAAGTGAGCTTAAAAAGACATATGAAAACTATTTGAGATGCTTATCTTTAGCTCTCTATAGCAGCACAACTATATTTCAGAACTTGGCTGTCACACTATCTCTCCTTTTACCCTGCTTTTCCCACGTTTTCGTATTTGAAATCTTGCACATGTATTGCTTTTCTTCCCCTCAAACTAATCGCAAGTGTTGGCAGTTTGTCCCTACAGTTTTGGCTCCACTGTTCGGGCCGCTGCGGGAGAGACCCGTCCCCATCTCGAAATCCACAGTCAACTTTGTCAGCCAACATCGCATCATCCCATGAAGAATAGAATGGACGTTCCAAATAACAATTCACGAACTATCTCCAACGACTTGTGAAACACCGGTCATGCTTCGAAGACAAGACAATGCCTGGAGTCTCGAAATGGAATTCCAAATCGCACAAATTGGCGGCCTTAGGTTCTTACAGTCTACCAGTTGTGCCTTAAATGGATATGCAACTCCAAGCTGTGGCTTCATTGATTTGGAGATAAGCGAACCAACCGCACCCATATACCGGCTCCTTGTGTATCGGAATGATCAGCGCTACTTACGCCATTGGGGGACACCTATCGACAAAAGCTAACAGTGTTTCCAAACTCTCTGATACGTTTGGACTTTTGCGTAAATACTCCAGCTGAGCCTTCCAATGCGCCACGAGCCAATACTAATAGCATTCCTCCAGAAAGATTGGGTAATATCGGAATTTTGGTCGATCGTTTGCTTGACAAGGCTATCACCCCGTTTTTCTAAAGTGCGGACCGGTCGATGAAGTTTACTCTATAGACTTTTTGGACTCTTCTTCAGCCTGGAATTTGTCGAAGTATTGATCGTCCAGTCAGATCAGTGGCACCATCAGGGCTCGTGTCACATGCGATGGAACAACTCTTCAGATAGACTGTTCATCTTCCAGCAGCATGGTTGGACTTGCAAAACTCTTCTTACAAACCTTCCACAACTATACTACCACGTGAACATCCCACACTTACACAGAGCGGCGCATGACTCAAAGATGTCGAACACTACCATATCAGCTCAGCGGTCTCAGCTGATTACTTCCGAAAACCATGGCGGTTATGTTACTATAGTAGCAGTTATGATGATGGTTTGCATGGTACGTTCCAACTCTGTTTCCTCTCGTTGAGCAATATCTAATTCTTGCAGATACTATTTTACATTATAAGAATTGTTGTTCGATATGCTTTCAACAACATATTTGCCTATGATGATATTATTGTCACTGTTGGGACGGTAAGGACACAAGGCCAAAAGGATTCTCTACAACAGATACTGACATGCGCTCAAGATCATGGGGATTGCACATTCAATAACTATCATGTTCACGGTCAAAGCCGGTCTGGGAAAGCACATCTCTAAGATTAGTGCTGATAATCTTCAACACCTTGAGGTGGTGAGTAGTTGAGACACTCTGGATGAACAGAAAATAGAAGAGCTTATGACAATTAGATGCAATACGCTGCAGACTTATTATTCATAATGACCATCACCATCGCGAAGATATCAAGCGCCGAGCTCGTAGCCCGGCTTACACGTCAGAAGAAACACATGCGTGCCTGTCGGCTCGTGTCCTTTCTGATCATCGTATGGGGAATTGCTTCCGTGTTTACGATAGCAATCGGTTGTCATCCGTCACACCCGTGGAGTACAGTGGACAGGTGCTCGAATCTAGTAAGTCTTGTAGAAGAAACTTTACCGCGAACTTCAGCTTACAACTCTTTAGGCAGCATCTTGGATCGGAATAGGCACAATCGATGTTGTCCTTGAACTGGCTTTGATTTCTTTGCCAATCTACCTTGTTATGCCTTTGCAGATGAACCTAAGGGACAAGAGCATCGTGTTGTTGGCCTTCTCTTGCCGTATCCCCATTATGCCATTAGCAGTCCTTCGATTAGTCAGTCTAAGCGGATTGCATAGGTCTTCCGACTACCCATGGGATGTTATACTGGCTACAGTCTATGCCCAAATCGAAATGCATTACAGCCTCATAGCCGCATCAATACCATGTCTAAGACCCTTTCTCAAGGCGTGGAATACGGGCTATATGGCAACGCAAGTCGGGCAAGTTGATCGAACTGGTTTGGAACAGGATAGGAGCAGTATGTATGTATTGCACTCCAAGAATTCGACGAAAGCCACAAGCTCGTATGCAAACTCACGCCTCTCGAGAGGCTCATTTCCCAATTCTTCAATGGATGCCAAGTCACTACCGCAACGGTTGACACGCTCTCTGGTTGCCACAATTGCTCCCACACCGGACAAGTCAATCGAAAGAGCCATCTCGCCCTCACCCTTACCATCACCAACGTTCTCGAGGCCCAATCAAATGTCTCCTAAATCCGGCCCACTACTGCCATCGCCAACATTCTCAAAACACACCCGCCCATCTTCTAGGAAATGGAAATGTCCCGACGAACTTCCAGTTCAAGATCCATGTTCTGCGCCAGCCATTCCCTTCATCCAACACCCAAGGCAATGGAGGAAGTCCAATGGGTACAAGAGGTCGGTACCCGAAGCCATCAGCTCAACTCAAGAAGCTGAGCGTCGATCCCGCTCGACATCAAACTCGCCGGACAGGCTTGTTATTCACATGACGATCGATTATACAGTGACCCATGACCCAATCGCATTAGTTTCGCTTTTGCCCATTGTAACGCGTTATGGTTATGGTTATGAGTGAAATTTCCTTTTTTTCAAAAGCCTCTATGATACCAAATTCGCTTGGCTTTTAGTTATATCATATCAGCCGCCGAGGTTTCTTTCGGTGTTTTAGCATTTCGGAGGATTTTCGTGGGTTAGCGGGCATTTCACTTTCCCTTTCATTTGTGCAGAGATAAGAATATGTATGCTATGAAGATAGACGAGAAGAATCACCTAGGAAACACAAACCTCGCGTCCAAGAGATAGACCGAGATGATACCATCCTCTGAAGCGCCCCCTCTTACCGTTTTGTTCTTTTCCCGTGGTCTACTTTGTATGGTGTCGAAAAGTCCATTTCCGCTGCCGCCTTCAGTATAGGAACCTGAAACGCTAGTTTCCGCATTCAACACGGTTTCCCCTCGACAGTCGAGACTCGCGGCTGTGCTCACCTCATGTTTGCGCTCCTGATATTCCAGGTCTATCTAGACGAGGTAAGCGAGCAAATCCCGAACAGCACGAAATGCCTGCTCACCACCTGCATACCGTGCTCAAGCTACATGGGCACGTGCATATGCAGCAACAAACACAAATGCTTTTGTGTAAACGAAAAAGGAGAGATATGATTGTGGCGAGTTTTTCATGTTCCCATTCAACTTGCTTGTTAAGTGAATAATTCTTCTTTCCACGTTCTGTTGACGCATGATTTCAACGTCGTCCAGGGTCCAACCAGTTGTCGGAGGTAGTTGTACTCGTAGTCCAGATTCCTGCCCCAGATTACTACCTTGTTTAGGTCGCTTGCACACAGGCAACAAAACCCTATCTTGTAATGCACAGTTGTGGGGTACTCTACCGCTGTAGGAGTTCCCAAGTCATTTGAGGTTATTTTTGCTAACACAGTTCGCTCGCCTGTCGGCTATGTTGTCAAGATAGGGTAATAGCGTTCTGCGTTGAAACTGTCGATTCATGGCTTGCTTTTCTTTTTTCACACTCCTCTTCAATCTCGAATTCCAATATAATTGGGTTTTACACAGAGAATTCTATCCAGCTTCAACATTTTGCGCATGTCAATCGCTCCGTCTTTCACTTTGACGGATAGAGTCATTTTGTCTCTCCTACAATTCTATTTCACTTTGTCCTGCTGCCAAATCAGTTCCTTTGTGTGATTGATAACATAACTCTTTTTACCTCAAATTCAAAAGCCAATACTTTGAACATCTCACGACCACATCCTCCCAAACCCAAACTCACAAACCCCCAAAACACCAAGATGCATTTCGTCCTCTCCCGCGTCGTCGAAGCCGACCTGGACGAAATGCTCGAAGTCCAATACCGCGCCTTCTCCTCAGTAGACATCCACACCGCCCTCTTCGGCCCCAACACAGAAAAGCAACGCACTTTAACAAAAGCGCGCTTCCTGAAAGAAATGCGTGAAGACTCCGCCGATTTGTGGATGAAACTCGTAGACAAAAGTAACAACAAAATTGTTTCTGCGGCGCAATGGAAGATTTACCCATCGTGGGCGCCGTTGGCGGATCATCCCTTTGAGGCAGACTTTCATGAGGATCCTGTGGATAGGGAGGCTGCTGAGGAGATGGTGGCGGAGTTTATGGAGAAAAGGACAAAGAGGATGCATAATCATGCGCATGTTTGTGAGTATTTGCTTTCATTTTTTATTTCAAATTTATAAATTGGGGTATTTATCATGCTGACTTCTTGGAAAGTACTGTATATTTTATTCACAGATCCGACGTATCAGAAATGTGGAGCTGGTTCAATACACGTCAAGTGGGGCACCGAATTGGCTGATCGATTGCTTGTTCCAACTTGGGTGGAGGGAAGTCCAGATGGCCACCGCCTGTATGCGGCAAATGGTTTCAAAGACGTCGAGTATGTGCATTCGAGGAGCGAAAAGGGACAGAAGTGGTTAGCCGAATATACAGTCATGAAGCGAGAGCCGAAGACAAGTTTCGACGCCGGACGGTCAATCACATTGACATAGACTTAGATAAAAATGAGGAAAGATAGTTGTGAGAAGAAAAGAACGAGTGCAATGTATTGAAGGCTCAATTTCAGACTATTGTGCAAAGCACAGAATACCATTTACGTCAGCCCCAAAAACCTGAGCTGGAACAAGATGAGTAGAGCCAATGATGGGTATGCAGATGGAACCAATGCTGAATAAAGACCCAAACTCCAATCTCCAGCAGCCGTGTGTGCTTGCAAAGTCCATATGGTAAATATCGTTCATCCTATCTCGTAAACATGACTTTCATACGCCTGGCACTGACCCGTTCCTGTCTATGTAAAAAGACAGTAGTCATGATGCCTTCCGTGGCTATCCCCATCATTAAGTCATGCAAAATCCCTATCCGTCGTATATGACAACTAAATGTGTATGCCAATCTAGCTAGCAAGAATTCAGCCCTCGACTTTACCGGCGAAGTCTCTTAAACTCGAATACTTGAAGCGGCATCCGCGAGTCTGAGCCGTTGGAGACCTCGACCTGCTCCTTTGATAGCATCGCGACCACATGCCCTTCCAGTATCGCTGACATCTGCGCCCATCCCAGCCAAAGCTTCGACATGACCAGCCTCCTTTCCAACCACATAGCCTGCAGAAAAGCTTATTGCACTGACGAGAACGACAACTCCAGCGCTCACAACCCAGGTCAGCAAGGTAGGGCTAACCTCCTCCATAGTGGCAGGAGTCCAGTTTGAGGAGGTTCGTTTGACCTTTTTTGCGGCACGTCGGTCCTTGCTACTACTGCGAGGGGGTGTTGTAGAACCAGTCGTAGCTTTTCGCTTCGATTTGTCGGCAGCATCAGGGCCGATTGATGGTGACGAGCCAGGAGATTGACCCGCTTGTGTGGGTCTGACATTGGAACTGCCGAAGACAGCAGATTCGGGGACCATGCCTATAGATGTAGCATTGATACGATTGGACGGCCCACCTCGAGTTTGTAGCTCAGTACCAGCCTTCCCGGACTTTGGAAGGCCTCGAGCTGCAGCTGCGCAAGATAGAAGTGTCGATAAGCTCGCTCTCAGCGCAGCATCGTGGTCGGCTTGGTAGGATGGTGAGATCATATTATAAGGCGAGTGTTCCTCTCGTCCCGCGTAAGAATGTCGGTGGGGTGCGGGTCGAGCCGGTCGTTGTGGGAAGTATGACGAGTTGTCCTGCTGAGGTCGAGTAGTTGACTGTTGGGTGAAAGCGTTTGGTTGAGGGGTGAAGCACGGATTGCCTCGAGATACTCCGACTGCAGTCGCGTTCTCGTCATCATCTCCCTCATTTCCTGATGCATGAGCATCCCCGGAAGATGCCGATGAGGCTGTGAAACGGCTCGCAGGTGGCCGCCATTCCTCCCCTAGAGGAGAGCGTTGTAATGCCTCGTTGGAAGATGTCATAACCCTATCGGACTCACTCTCGCTCTCTTCATATTCCTCTTGACTACTTCCACCTCTATTGAAATTGCGTGGAGCGACGTGACGGTTATCCATAGTGGATCGACGCTGAATGCGTCGTCGTCGTGCGTTGGAGTCGTATTGTACACGTAGACCGTCCGTTATAATCTCGTCTGCGACAGAAGAGAGTGAGGAGGAAGAAGGTTGGGAGGAAACCTCAACCCAAGACTCTTTACGCAGAAAGTAAGCGATATATTCGGTAATATTAGTTGCCATATCCGGCAGTTACATGCTTCGAATGTATTGAAACAGCACGCAGTGCTTCAACAAATAAACATGTTGACAAGATAATACTAACCATCTGATCGCGCTCTCGGCAGAGCATATGCGCTCAACGGCTGACCAGGCGGTGAAGGTGTCTGGCGCTGGTTTCGGTGGGCAGGAACCGATGGCTGGCCCTGATTTGAGTGATCCATGACTGGATATGAAAAAAAAAAGAACGGCAAACGACAGTAAGAAGGAGTAGAGCTGAAGAAAATCAAGGAAACAGAGGTTGAGTTCAGCGACTTCGCTCTGGGGGGTGGATTTGGCAAGACTCGGCGTAGGAAAGGTGGGGAGGATAGGGCGGAATGAAGTGTCGTAAAGCGCCGCCTTCTTTGTTTGTTTCACATGACCATGAGAGATAGAACGAAGCAGATCAGGTCATGACAGATGGCGAGATGTGTAATGGTGAGACAGCTGTCTTACAAGAAGAAGAGCATAAGAAGAAGTGGAGGGTGACAATCCAGATCCAGATGTCATTCATCAGGCTCGGACCCTTCCCTGCCAACAATAAGTCAAGTCACGTTTCGAACGCCGAGAAGTACACCTGATTAGACAACTCGAACAAGCATTGCGCACTGCACAGACGATAAGTACAATCATTGTGACTTCCCCCGCAGACAATCGCAGCAGGCCCCCGAAAGAAACGTACAGCTCCAGCTGTACCCACCGTTGCTCCGTTGGCTGTCACAAGCAGCCAGCAAGCCTCAGTGTCCACGTCACCACAATGCCATCCACGATAACGTTTTCGGCACCTCTTCAGCACCTGTGAAAATTGTAGCTACTTTTATAGCCAGGGACGTGAATGATAAATTATATTCAGGGTCTGCCCCTCCTGGTGATCAACCCACGATCTTGCAATCAGGCCAATCGATAAAGATGTGGTATGTGGAACCTGCATATTACTTCGTAGAAATGACGCGAATGGCTTGTCGGGGTTGTTGTTTGTACTTTCTCAATATATTGGGGGAGTATAACTGTCAGCATCGATGGTCCATTAGTCGGAGACTTTGGGATGTATATGTTGATCGAAGGCATGCGACTGAATAGTCAGAATGCTGCGGCTGGGTGTTTTAAGGCTTTTTCAACCCAAAATCATCCCATCACTTCGAAGGCTTCATCCAAGCAGCATGTAGCTTTCCATTCTTCGACTTCTTTTCGCCGTCCTAGTAATGATACATCTCCCAAGAAGGACTTTCTCTCCGCTATGCCGTGTCTCATCATTTTATTTCGTACCAAAAACTAGATTTTTTGCAACTCTTGAGCAGACTACAAAGTTTGAGGAAGAGCAGCTACCGCACTATGATGCAAATGTGTATTACCCCGTTCATATTGGACACCTCCTCCACCAAAGATATCAAGTTCTCAGCAAATTATGTTTCGGTGCAACCTCGACTGTCTGGTTTGCTATGGATTTGCAGTAAGTCACTGTTAATCTGCTCAAAAGCTTTGCTAACTACGATTACTCAGAGAACACAATTATGTCGCCTTGAAAATATGTATTAGCAGCTCAAGACCCAACCGGGAAGTTGAGGTGCTCAGGCATCTAGCAGCCATCGAAATAGAGCACACAGGATCAGTCTTCATTCGCACTATGAAGGACACGTTCGAAGTCGAGGAACCGACTGGTCGACATCAATGTCTGGTGCAAGAGCCACTACTAGCCAGCCTAGCTGACCTACGAGGCCTTCTCAAAGATAGACGCCTGCCAGAACAGGTTGTGAAGACGGCTATGCAACAAGTTTTCGCTGGACTGGACTACCTCCATACCCAGTCTCATGTCGTACATACAGGTATGGCACATTCCTCATTTTGGTCTTAACTAGATTTTATTAACACGATGGAGCCAGATCTTCAGGCCACGAATATCCTGTTTACCTGTGAGGATCCAACCATTTTTGAAGATTGGGAGAGAGTCGAGCAAGAAGATCCGAGTCCCTGTAAAGTGGACGGTAACCGAGTCATTTACCAATCTCGGGAATTTAACCTCCTTCAGAACATGCGCGGCGTCGGCCGGTGCGTAATAGCAGACTTGGGAGCTGCAAGAATCGGCCTCGTCCATGAAGGCTTCATTCAGCCCAGGTTATATCGTGCCCCGGAAGTCACGTTGTGTATGCCGTGGGGACCACCAGCGGATATTTGGAACGCTGGAGTTCTGGTATGTGGTCTAAGTAATTCCGTTACTGACTGTTGCCAGTGCTAATTGGTCGTGTCGAATAAAGATATGGGATCTGCTTGAGGGAAAGTATTTGTTTCATTCGGAAGGAAGTGACGAAAAGTCATTGCGGGCATGATATGCTTGCTGAAATGATTGCCTTTATGGGTGCTCCTCCATCAGACTTTCTGGAAAGAGCTGATGAGACTTTGACTTATTGGAATATGGAAGGTAAGATTCATGGTCTCTACTCTTCTGTAAATGCTGTTCCATATCGCTAATCGCAACTCGAAGGCCAATGGAGAAGCTTTGCAGATATACCGAGCTACGGCCTAGAAGACATTGAGGTGTGCCTTGAGGGTGAGAATAAGCAGTCATTTATCAGATTCATGCGGAAAATGCTGCAATGGAAACCGGAACATAGGTCTACAGCTTCGGAGCTTCTTCAGGATGAATGGTTGAATACTGAGTAAGGGGTACCATTTTGCATACATTCAAGACTAGAAGACAGCATGGCAGAAATTATGCAGCAGGTAGACTATCCTGCTATTCACGCACAGACTCAACTTCCATTGGCACACTGTCCACCTTTGGCTGTCTGGGCTTTTCGCAATGGTGGAAAGAAGTCGATTATGTTCATCCGCAAGATCAAATTCCTGTTCTAAGTGATCAGGAGAGTATCTCTATCCTTACTGTGCTCCTGTGGGAAGTTCTCTACAAGGCAGAGGATGACGACTGGACAGTTAGTGTGAAAGTCGAACATTCACAGACGATTGCAGACAAAGGCTTGTGTGGGCGATTTGAAGGCAAAAGCTACTCTACTTTATCTATTGGCAGAATTTACCAGGGGCCCTAAAAAGCCCTTCCTTTGAACGTTCGCAACAGGAAGCTGTGAACAGGCCTATGACTTTCGCACTCGAAATCGCTCCGATTCTACTCTTGGTATCATTCAAACCGCTGAAATACAAAAGGTGTATCAACACCAAACAAAGGTTTAACAATCCTCCCATAAACTTCTCGTAAAATACCTCGTTGATACCTGACCATTCCCATCACTCATAAAATGAGGAACCATCTCATTTGATTTCGGTTTGACCCAAAAGTTCCGCTAGTTGGTCAACCTCTTTCGACTCATCCTGCGCTACATTCTCCTCCTCAGCCTGATCCACCCTCTCCAGCTCCTTCTCGTCCTCGTCATCTTCCTCAGCAGCCTCCCCATCCTCTTCATCACTCTCCTCGTCCAGTTCATCCAACTCATCCATGCCCCAATCATCGTGTTCGCCATCTTCCATGGGTGGGCCGTCCGCTTCCCTCCGAGCATCGAGTGCCTCCTTCAGCTTTTCGATACTAATATCCTCCTCGCTAAACTTGTTCCCGTTGAGTTCGACGCGTCGTAATTTTGGCAGGGCATCTTGCGCGTCTGCTAAGGCCTTGACACCCTTCGCATCAATGTCGTTAAATTGCAACCGCAGTACTTCCAGTGTCTTGTTCTTGCCAGCTGCCAGCGCTTCCCCCAACATGACACCTCCACGCGCCCCTAGCAGGCAATCGCCAACGCCCAACTCCCGCAACTCCTGCCACTCGTGTATGACATCTGCCAATGCCCGCGAAGCCATAGCCGTAAATGTGTTATCCTGCAAATCCAGAACCTGAATCCCCTTTGTGTGTTTGAGCCCATCCTTCAATAAAAGTGTAACACCCTCTTGCCGTATCCCATTCTGCACCATCTTGATGTGTGTGACATTATCGTGTGCTGCGTACGCCTTCGCCCAAGCCGCCATACTCCCGTTCTCCAACCTGTTCCTCCCGCATATCACAGTCCGTAGAGACGGGGCACCAGCTTCTTTCTTCTTCTTCGCCAATTCTGTGAGCGCGTCCGCGAGCAAAACACCAGCATGCGGACCCATACCATTGTTATTCAAAATAAGATGTTCCAGCGGTGTATGAGCCTCCAAGAACGAAACGAGCGGCGCGACGGTATTCAGCCCAAATGCATTATCAGAAAGGTTTACGGTATGTAATTTCGGAAGGGTGAGTAGAGCTTTGAGCAAAGCATCCAGTGCGAAGGGAATCTCAGAAAGCAAGCGTCCAGTGTAGATATCCGCGAAATTGGCGACCTTCAGTTCTTTCTTTTGTTTTAAAACTTCGGCGAGAGCTTCGCAGGCGCCTATTCCGAGTGTGTTTCCGAGAAAGTGCACTTCTTCTACTTCGTTGTTGGATTTGAGGAGTTCGATGTGGGGGTTTATGTCGGTTTCGCTGTCGAGTTTGAGGCCCTTGCCTTCGAGGGAGAAGGTTTTTGAGGAGGCCATTGTGTGGAGCTTTGTTTGTTGAAGGTAGGAAAAAGAGTTTGAGAAGTGCTACTCTTGAGGATTTGGGTGGTGGTGCTGTTGCCTTTTAGTTGTGTTTGTTTTGGCGCCACACTTTGTGAAGAATCCACAAAAATTGTCGAGGTCAACCACTCCTCAGGCAGGTCTGTGCACTCTGAAGAAGATTACTGCATTGGGAATGTTAGTCGTTGGGAGTTATTCTGAGAAGATTTTGTTGATATTATGGAGTATTATCGATTGCCAGAGCGCAATAGTAAACTTGGAGCATACTGTTCGGCCACGAAATTAGAAGAAGTCGTGGCACCAAGTCAATTTTCGTCGTAGAAGCAAATAGTTCATTAAATTAAGAAAGGTTCATTCCCAGAGTCGTATTCAACTCCGAATGCTTCCTATACACAGCATCACCCAAGACATGTACAATATAAACAAAGAGCCTATGCAGAGATGCATAGTTCACTAGAAGCAGCCGTCAGGCAAGCAACCCACAACCGATCCCTTAGATTCCCCAGACACCCCAGCAACTTGTAGAATAGCATTGATGACACCACCAATACCCTCACCAGCGATGAGACCAGCGGCGATGGCATAGCAGAAGATGTCGTAATTCCTAGGACTCTTCTTCGCCCATATGTAGGCAGATCCTGAGCCGATAACCATGGCAGTTCCGTCTGTTGGGATAATTAGCATAACTTGTCATATTTGTTGTTGGTTTTTGAGATTGAGGGCACTTACAGTATGTTTGGGGGAGCACAAAAGCCAATGCTACACACATCATATTGGGGTGATAAGCCCTCACCCACTCAAGACGACCCACCCAGAGGAAATGTCGAATCAATACCATGACGGCACCAAGAATGGAGAAGACGATGGAGAATATACCGGATGACTTGGGAATAGGGAAGTTGGGATCTGTGACGGCCACAGCGACAGCACGCCATGCCTGAACGGAGGGAGCAGAGAAGGAGCACTTGTCGGCGTTCAGGTCGATGACACAGGGGTATGCGGTCATGAAGAGTCGGAACATGAGAGGGGCAATGAAGACCGCGACCAAGGTACCGACACCTTGAGCGATCCACTGTTGTATTGGTGGTGTTCGGAGGAGGAAGCCAGTTCGGAAGTCCTGTGTTAGATCGGTAGATTGATTTGCGCCCATATTAGCGAGGGCACCTCCGAGTAAATTGAGACGTTGAGCTCTGGTAGTGTCCCAGTGCTCGCCCTTGGTGGCGCCACCCAGGATAACCTGAGATGCCTTGGATGCTGCTGTCAATGGAGTGATATCTGTTGAGTTGTCAGCACAGAGAGATGGAGATGAGGAGGTATGTTCCTTACCTGTCACACCAGTACATTGAATAGCAAGGAATGAGAAGAAGAAAGCAAGGAAGACGGAAAGCAAACTCATTCCCACCGGCATCTTATACTGAACACCAAGCACGACGCACATGCAAATAATGACGACGATCAACCCTGGCAGCCACATCCACATCTTAACTTGTTCATCCTCTGCCGCTGGGTCTTCTACCATACTGTCGTCCTTCTTTTCGGTCCATGCTCCAAGCTTCACCATATCTTTGCCACGTGCCTTAGCAACATCATAGACAGCCCGGCCAATGGCTCGACCAACAGCTTTGAATGCAAAGAAGATGATGTTCCACTGAAGTAGTAACTCGGTGAAAGAGATAACAATCATGGCAAGCACACCAGGCCACATGAGCCAGTATCGTGGAGATGGAGTTGCTTTGCTGGAAAACTTCCCGCTGAAAGAAGCAAATGAGATCACATCATGCCACTTTTCCTCCTTGGGATATAGTTGTTTTCCAAAAGCGGCGCCGTTGTGGACCAGAGCAGGGCCAATAATTCCCCAAGCTAAGACACTTCCCATGAAGAACGAGATGGACACGTTCAGACCGACAAGCATTCCGGAGCCAATGAAAGCGGGAGTGAATTGAATGTACCAACCCCAGTTCTCAACATGGATAGCTGCGTTCTTGTATCCACCCCAAACGTAGAACCAGAGGAAGAAATGCCATTCCCATAGTATTCCTAAAGCGTATTGAGATACGACGCGGAGAATCATGGCCGCGGAAAAGGCGATACCTAAACCCTTCATCTTCAATTGACCAATGGCTTCTCCATTAACAGCGTCGTGCATTGAGCGAATAGTCATTGCAGTTGCTGATGCAGAAGGGAAAATGAGGCGCAGCTCACGGGCGACATAGATGATGAAGAATTTTCGCACTGAATATAACGTTAATTGAGAATTTCCAACGGAGTTTGAGATCACATACGTGGGGTAGCGAAGAAGAATCCAAAGTACCCGCCCACAGCAGTGAGGGAAACAATCCTCCAGAAATCGTTCTTGGGCGTATCTAACAGCTTCAATTGGTATAAAGCTGGGTATGCTGAGATGAACACATTGGAGAGACCTCCAGAGGCCATAGCAGCGGTCTGAATGATGTTGTTTTCCTTGGGGCCAAAGCTACCTCCGAGTAGTGGGAAATTCTCAGCAAAGGTCTTCGAAAAGAACTTGACAATAGCGAAACCAGCGATTGCCTTTGCACAGCGTTAGCTTTTGGTCTCGGTGACATGGTAGCCCAAAATTTACTTACACCAAACAAATTAGCACCAAATGTCCAGCCTGATTTCAAACCTAGATAAACATTGGAAGCATTGACGATGGCACCACAACACAGTCCAATGAACATGGCTCGGAAGGTCATGACCCAGTGTTTCTCCTCTGGCAGGCCATCAAAAGGGTGAAATGGGTCCCGAATGAAGCTGTCGACAGGTTCATCTTTCTCGTCCTCCACACCTACGAATGAATCACCGTTGCTATCATGACGAAACGGTGCCCGCGCAGTCAATACATCGTCCTTGCCGGTCAAGTTCCTGTAGGATGTCAGTTTTCTTGTCTTCTTTTGCCCGCTTTGCAACCGTCACTTTCACATACGAATCGGTCAACTCTGCATCATGTGCTGTCGCCTCTACCGTCTTTTCGTCGATTGATTTCATCCTTTTCAGCTGCTTCGGAGCATTCAACTGACGTTCAGTAACAACAGTTATGGAACGGTCGTGCGAGTGTTTGGCGCCGTGAGAGTGATCGTGGGGGGTTAATATAAGAGAGACAGGTAGTGCTTGGGCAAGCGAGGGCCTCGATTTCGACCGTGGCGGAAACCCTAAAATACCATGTATAACCGTATGCAAACGCAAATGCTTTATCGTGTTCCCTGTCTATGGTTCCCGAAATTCAATTGGTCGGATAGTTTATAGAAGACTTGGAATCCTGTTGTAGAAGGTGCACTCCTGCCTCATTTGGCAAGGATGTGGTCACAGTCGTTTGTGTGCAAAGGTTTGAAGATCACAGTCCAAAAGAACTGTCTGATTGTAGGCTGGGTCAGCTCGTTGGTTTACACATGGTAGTACCACAATGCTCCATCTCGAGTCCAGTGCACCCCATGTAACCTGGTAAGGAAGCATGGACTCGACATAATCGTACAGGGTCGATCTCATATCTATTCGTCTCCATTATTGGTGCGATACGGAAATTCCCCAATCGCGGGGGCACCGACTTAACCTCATAAAGGTCAAGGCCCCGAACTTACTGCTGCGAAACCATATCGCGACGTTAGCCACGGTTGCCAAGCCTCCGGGAGTGGCATCTGCAGAATGTGAGATCGGTGGCGTTGCTTGCAACAATGCTTGATTCGAGCTTCTTTCTTGCGATAAACAACCTTCACGTTGATGATTCGATTATTTGCATTTCGACATGCTTATTGCCCCTTACCGCAGAAAGAACTCTTTCGGTCCCTCAGGGTTTGCGGCGAGCGTATTCACAAAAATTCCTGTCGAGAGCAATAATGCGGAACAAAAAGTGCCCAGCAAAACTCAAAATAATTCCGGCAATCACAACAGAGGGCGAATAAAACCCCACGAAACAATTTACCTGCCGGATTTGACATCTACCGAAGAGGGATCTTCACCCAAACTTTCTCAATGCGCCGGTTCATGTCCGGGTTTGCATCGGTAAGCTTGGACTATGCGCGGCAACAAGCTTGCCAGCGTGGATTAATAGACTGTATCCCAATTAACAAGGCTGTGATGCTGTGGTATGGAATGGTATCGGTATCAGCGCACACTCTTAAGACCTGGCAGCGATGCAATATCTATGTAATGCTCCTGCCAGGACCTGCCCAATTCCAGTACGATTCCTGAGAATTGGAAGCCCGATACCAAACCTGTGGTGCATCTTATTTTTAGATTATGACAATGCGCATCTTGTGTCGCGTGTCCCAGCATCATGGATTGCGCGAATTCTTGAGTTCACAGTAAGGGTGCAGTGGACTCGGTTCGATAGGGGAAGATTGTTACACCATTTTTACATAGTTGTTGTACAGCTTAAATTAGGTGCCTCAGGACCAGAATGGTCTTATCTGACAAGGCAGCTCTTAAAGGATGGGGACACTGGCATGCAAATAACTAGTCCATCTTTCGGGGACTCTTGTCTAAAGGGCCCGTCCAGTCCTTGATGTGGTCACATATAACTCGAGCCGCTTGACCTGCTGTGAAATTACGACCAATCGCCTCCACAAAATCGCCTTCTGGGTCTACCGAGTAATCTGTTAGTGAATGCAGTTTGAGAACACATTTGCGACAACTGGAAAAACGTACCCATCAAATAGAAGTAGATGCTGTGATCTACTAGGTAGTCCTGACCCGGCTTGACGCTTGGCGGTGTAGAAAAGTATACGCGATACTCTTTGCAGGTACTCTTGATATTCTCGTAGTCCCCAGTAAGACCTATTATATCCGGGTGAAACTCTTTCAAGTATGGCTTTAGCACCGCTGGTGTATCTCTAGCTGGATCGCAGGAGATCATAGTTGCCAGTAGCACATCACCGCATTCAGCCTTGACCTTGTCAATCATATCAGACATCTTGTCTAGCTCATCTGGGCAGATGTCAGGACAATGCGTAAATCCAAAGTAGACCTGTAGTTTTGTCAGCTCCAACTGGCCATACCAACACCCGCTGTGGAAGGCAAATTATATCCTCTCTGCTCATCCAAGTACATACCAACGAATATTTCCCCTTCAAATCCTTCTCCGTAAACTTATTCCCATTATGATCCACCAAATCAAAAGGTCCTCCAACCTTGGGTCTCCCAATCCCCTTCGTCTGCTCCGCAATCCTCTTCCTCTCAATCTTGGCTCTTTCCTCACGGAAGAACAGTACGATAGCCGCACCGGTTACGATGAAGAGAAGTCCTGCCTTCAATGTCAGGGGCTGGATGAGAACAAGTCAGCACACTGGAGCTAGAAAACGCACCTCTTATGAGTGCCTGGGTGGGGGAGATGCTAAGTACCCCTAGACGACCTCTTGACCTTGCTTCTTCTACTGTTTTGAATGCGGATGTTCGTGGTGTATTGGAGAAGCCTTGATGTGTGGTTCTTGGTGGTAACGATGCCCGTATTGATGGAAGTTGCGTCCGAGATATAGAGTAGGATGCGATTGCTCCATTTTGCTGATGGCTAATCCTCTTGGGAAGCTGTCCTGACCATGATGCTATGGAGCGTGAGGAAGCTGTCTGTGTTTTCGAAGCGAGGTTTGATGAATTGGGGATATTGAATATCCTATATAGCGAGTCTATGGGGCTTCCCCCATGCCGAATCATGCATCTTGATGATGCCATGCTGTGTGGGGTTGTGATTGTTAAGTTGCGATGCCTAGTATAATTATTTTCTGTAGATTTACATGGAGCTCGGACCTTTCGGCATAAATCCATCATCCCGAACCAGAAATACCTCAGCGACCTGATTTCATCCCATCTGATAAGGGAGCCACTGAATCTCCGATATTCATGCTTTCATACGAGACCGTTCAGGCACAGGCCCGATTGTTGTCGTAGCATTGGCTTTGTGCACCAGAGGAGCCACTGTGTGACTATTACAAGAGTCGGCACAAGGCTGGAGCTCCTCATCCCCTAGACATTTCTGAAATTGACTCGCTCATCCTTCAAATCTGATAATCCTGCTGTGGATATCATGGTCCAAGACTTCAACAAAGCACAATGCCCGATTCTACGATCTCCGATACTACTTTACTCATTCCAAGCACCTTGCACCCACTCATGCATCTGGCTCAAAGCCACCCAAACAGCCTCTTCTGTTCTTATTGTCCTGCTACCTTGACCCGGACATGCATTGACCCAAAAGTCAAACAATTCACTGACATTCTCCTTCCCAATACCCTTTTCCACAAGATCCGGATCCGCAGCCGCTGCAGCTTCCAACCCAGCTACACCGCCAAATACAACCAACGCATGTTGGAAGGTCTTGTTCAGCCGTTTCGCTCCAGGGGCAGACGAAGCCGTAGCTGTAGGAATGACACTCGATAATGCAACTCCCCTTTCTGAGGTCCCTACGCTGACGTCGTAACCATCATCGAAACCACATTCTGTGAACACAGCACTGAGACTTGATGCTTGTCGAACAGTGTAGCCCCAATAGTAGCCTCCTGTTTCCCTTGGCTCAGCTGGGTCCACTGGATCTGCTGTCAGGAGTTCACTCTCATCTGCAGGCTCTCCATGTCTGCGCTGACGGAATGGAAAGTTCGGAGGTGCGCGAAAAGAATCAAACTTGACAGTAACCCGGGTATTCGGGGGAACATCAACAGGTATGGCGACTGTGGTCGGAAAGCCTACGTCCACTGCCGTACCGTGAGAAATTGCAACGCCATTAGTATCCCCCGATTTCTTCTGCTTCTTTGCCGACCGTGGTGCTTCCGAGACCTGCCCATTCATAGCCCGCGCTGTCTTTTCATCTACAGTAACACCCTCCCGATACTGCGTCCAGAACTCCCGGCGTGAATGATGTGGCATATCTAAACTAGGAAGAGTCCCGGCAGTCCGGAGATTCTCGTGTAAAGGGAAAAGTTTTTGGCGCAAGTTTGGTGGGCATTCCAGATATGAAAGAACGTGAAATAAGAAGTTGTCTGGATCGGTATCTCCAGTGTAGCCATCGTGATTTCCAAAGTTGTGCGAGTATTGCTGTTTTGTTGGAGGGGTGAATTGGCCATCATTGTATACGATGATTTCGTCAACGCAGAAGACGGCGGCCGCGCGAGCTATTCTCCCAACTAGATTGTTTTTGGCGTCATGTTTTTGGCAGCTGGTTATGTTAGCCCATGTACACCTTTTGGACTATCTGGAGTCGACGCGAAAGAAAGGATCAAAGAGAAAAATTCGAGTTGTGACTTAAGGAGGTAGAATAGTATTTCATTAATTTCAATTTCTTGACAGGGATGAAATGCAAACTTGTGCTTACTTTGCAATTATACTCCCAGGTATAGCAATACTCAGCGTATGCGATCTCCCCTTCCCTGTAGGTTCATAATGCGCCGTCGGTTTCGAAGTATCTAACTCTTGATGAACGACCACATTTCTTTTCCTTTTCTGGAGTAGAACATGTCAGCATCCAAGTCACTACATTTGGGCTGCAGTCTTACCTTGTTTCGTTCGTCGCCCATATTTACAGATTGTTGTTGTCCAGTCTCGGAAATTTATCGAAAACCTTCAGAAAAGACGCTAAACTTTTTGATGCCAAGGAGACCCTGATATTCTATATTTGGAAGGATATTGATCCTTGTCGAAGGATTGCGGCTCAGCATGAACCAACATTAACTCTCTTCTTCCGCTGCCTGGACATATCTCCTCACAGGAAAAGAGAAGATTTGACTAGAGTAAAGATGACCTCAAACGCCTCCTCATCCGGCTCTTACGTCCAAGACAGTGATGTAAAAGATGCAGATACAGCGTAACAAAACTCCCATTTACAACAATCCACCTACCTACTAACACATACATACACAGTACACCCCCCACACAACCACAACCACCACCAGCAACATCAATAACAGAAACAATAACTCGCTTCGCCACACTCTACCTCACAACTTTCTTCTCCCTAGACCCATACACAGCAGCGCGCCGATCACCACACAGTGTACCCGCTCCCAGTATACCAGATCATTTGAGACCAGCTGGACGTGATTATGGCGAGGGGGAGGGTATAGGACGGAGGTTGGACCCCGGTGGACCGTGGAGTAGGCAGGGACGTATTCAGAATGACGGGAGGAATATTACCATTCCTGCTGGGTGTAAGACTTGCAAGTATAATGCTATGCCGACAATTGGTGGGTAGATAGCTGTATTGAGATGGGAATATGCAATAGGATGGAGTTGGCGGCTTGGCTCTAGGAGCTTGATATGGAATTTATGGTGGAAATTGGCTATGGAAATATCAGAGGCGTTGGTTTGGTTGCGTGAGCTGCTCGGGAAGAATTCTACATGGTAAACTTGACTACTTATCATTTCCCATCCTCTGTGAAGGTTGAGTACATCAATTCAGTTCAAAGTGCTAAGATTTTCCGAATATGTTTGTCAGTCCATCAGGAGTGGGGTGGCATTGATCATGAACGACAAACTTGAGTCCTGCATAGAGCATATTGAGAAAAGCCCAAGACATCGACCCTACCGTTCTCATGCCTCACGCCAATACGATCAATGACCAGCAACCCAATTTCCAGCAACCAAGCATCCACTAACACTTGATTTAATTTGCAACACTCCCTTCCTCAACAGCCATAACACATACATCCCCCCTAACAAGCCCAACCCGCGACAATATGCCCCCTCTGCCACCTCTCCACCCCCCCAAACTTCTCCACAAACTCCCCCGCCTTAAGCCTATCCGTAAATTCTACCTTCCAACTGACCCTCCAATCAGTACCGCCCTCCAGAATACGAAACGTATCCCTCACATGCGCCTCAAACCCCATAAGCACCTCCAATAAATCCTTCTCGCAAGCGACAGGTCGAACATACACCGTCAAGCCGTCGTAGGTATGAGGAGCGGGGAACCCAAGGATCTGTCTGGGAAGGCTGTAGTCGAAACGGAATATGCTGGCGAAGGCGAAGATGGACCTATTGTTTAGGAGGGGGCATTGCGATTTTGGGTAGTTGTATTTGCCGCAGAAACGGCAGTTTCCCTTCATGGAGCGTTCAGGACATTCCTTTTTAAAGTGACTGAGGCTGGTGCAGCTTGGGCATGCGTTTGGATGGGTTGGTTGTGGTTGTTTGATTTGTTTGCTGTTCTTGCGTCGCTTGCCGTTACCGCTGTAGTTGGGTAGGTCCTCATCCTTCATTACTGAACCGCCTGAGCGGTCATCCTCCTGCATGAGCTGTGATCTAGAATCCTGCGCGACTGGCTCGCCAACAATGCTTGACTCGTTCTTGAGCGATGGAATGGAAGCATCGGCAGCAGGAGTGCCCTCACGATAACGCTTCGTAATGCCAGATTCGAAAGCACCATCACCATTATCCATGGAGAGCGAACGACCGCGCTTGGCTATCACACGCTGCTGTGGTATACCGTTCGCTCCACTCGCCCGTTTTGCATCATCGCCAAAGTAGTTTGCTAGTTTGGACTCCTCTCGGGCAAGCTTTTTCTCCGCTCGCCTCTGCGCCTTTCTCTTAGTGTGGCGACTCTGTTTTGCAGTACTGTTGGAGTCGTCGGGCGAAAGGTCCATCTTGTTAAGCGCTCTCATTGCTTGGTTCCTCTTGCGAGCGAACTTGCCATCGATGACCGCGTCCTTGATAGGTTCAGCATCCAGAGCATTATTGGTGGCCTTGAGCTTCGAAACGCCTTCATCCATATCCAAATCATTATCCGCATCATTATCCGCATCATTCGGATCACCATCCCGCAACACAGCATCGGTAGGTTTCCACTCCTCCATCTTCGCTTTCCCTTTGGTTCCCACAGGAACAAAATAATTCTCAAGCTTGTTGCCCCCATTTTCGCGTTCCATCTCCTGCTGCTCCCGCGAAGCCTTCCTCTCGCGCTCGACCTCCCATTTTTTCTTTACCGTAAGTGTATTCAGCGCCTTCAATGCCATTTCCTTCTTCTGCTCTGTTTGTCTCCTAGCCCGGCGCTCGGCAGGACTATCGTTGCGACGGGATTATTAGACAGCTGTAGCGGGTGTTGGCAATGGCCTCGTCTTCGTCTCTTTTTCGTCCGCGTCAAAATCATAGTCGACGTTGTTGTTGGGGTTGATGCGCGGCGCTATGTCGGCAGGCTTCCATTCTGGGGCAACTGGGTCGGAGAATTTGAAAGGGCTTGTGAGGGAGGCGGTGGTGCTTGCAGGATCCATAAGCATGGCAGTATCCGCGGCGAGAAGAGTGTTCTCTTCCGTGTGCGGGTTTTGCTCTTCCATGTTGGTGGTTGCGGTAGTGATTTTACGGTGTAGTTGGAGGGTGAGAAAGGTATTTGGAGATAATTATCATGAAGGAAAGAAGTGAGGTCATGATAAAACAAATCCTTGCACATGATTTCGTGGATTCCGAGGATATCGTGTTAGTTGTTGTGTTGCTTTCTTACCTGCCAGGAATCGAGCATTCGTGGCAACAATTATGAACAGGAACCTCCCGCTTTTCCTGACCCGACTCAAGCATATTGCTTTCCCAGCCGAATTCGATACTCAGAGCATTTGCATGCCTTGAACGTTCTTGGGTAGGATTACTATCCTCTCGCGAGCTTCGTTAATAACCACAGGACCCAGGGTAATCAAAGCAAAGACGTCCATTTTCTATACACTGGACTGTGAGTAATCTATCCCGAAAAAGCAGCACCCCTACCCAAGAATGCAAACAAAAAGCTCCATGCATCCAAACTCCAAACCTTGCTCTTTCTATAAAATCTATTTCCGCTCATCCGCAACATCCGCGTCCCCATCATCAAATATATCGCCCACTTCCTGCGCATCTACATCATCAGAGAGATTGTCGCGATAAGGCTCCCCTTCCGCACCCTCCTCCTCTTCCTCATCATCATCATCATCATAATCATCATCCCACCCATCTCTCAAACTAATATCATCCTCATCCTCTCTCAATTGTTCCGCCGCTTCCAACGCACCAGGATCGTCCGAGTAATCAGATCTAATCGTATCTCTGCTATTAGTTCTAACATGCTGTCTTTCCTGCTCTTCCAACTCCGCGGCTCTTTGTTTAGTTTGGCGGTATATAATCCACCCAGTAGCTGCACCTGCTACTAGACCAATCCCGATGCTGATGTACGAAATGGCTTTTGTGCGTGCGTCCATTTCTTTTCCTTTCTCGGCCAGGTCCCCCAGTTTCGAGCCGACGAATACGTGCAAGAGGAGTTTGGGTGATACCAATGCGGTGGCTAGCATGAATTGCGCCCAGTTGACTGTGGGAATAGTTGACAATGCTCCATTGGAGAGTGAATATGGTAGGGGGCATAATCGAATCATGATGAGTAGTTTCAAACCATCGTGCTTAATTACAAGAGCGAGCGCAGCGAATCGCGAATCATTCTTGATTAAGCGAGATACGAAGTTTTGGAGTAGATGTCGTGAAAGGAGGAAGGAGCATGTTGATCCAATAATGGTAGCAGACGCGACGATAAACCATCTTTATCACGAAATGGGTAAGATTAGAGTGTTTTGCCAGCTGGGAAGAAGGGTCAAGCATACCCGTGGGGAAAGCCATAAACAAAACCAGCTATAGTCACACAAGACGAATACCCAATAAGCGGCGGAAATGAGACAATAAAAGTCATAATCCATAATATTAGCCAGCCAGCGGGTATATCTCTCCATTTCTTCGCCCAAGGCGCCAACCACGAGAATATCCGTTCATTATAAACCAGAAATAATATGCTTAGAACAAAAGTGGAGAGTCCTATCACCACGAACAGAACTCTCTGTACCGGCGAGAGCTTGTTATATTGTTTTAAAGCTTGTTTGTTAAAGTCGGTGTATTTGCGGCGCATGCGGCCAGCAAAGGTCCGTGGAGGAGGCCGTTGCGAAGATGTAAGAGAGGCACTGCGACGATATGTTGTTGGACGTGACCAGAAGGGGCTTGATTCTCTCGGTGGTCGGGGTGGCTCTTCTGAAGGGAAAGCGAGGGCGTCTCGTGCTTCCGAGTGATCCATCTTCCACTAGGCTACCTTGGAGATGTGGACAAGGAGCTTGCGCAGAGGATGGGTACCCAGAGCTTCAAAGGAGGCCGGAGGCGTAGTCTGAGGTGCAAGTGCCGGTCAAATGTATTACCTCATTGTGTAGATATGTGGAGAGTATTATGGGACGAAATGCGGAAGTGAGCGGAGTAGTAGTGGAGTGTATGTTTTGGCTGCAGTTGTAGTTTGAGATTGCTTACGTCAAGGTCAGATCCGCGGGGCTGAAGCGCCAAAGTTAAGGCTGATCTGGCCTAGAGATCACGATTGATTGGCATAACTTGTGCAAAATATCTGGTGAACATATACGCTCAGCCAGGTAACTGGATACCTAGGGTTCTATATTGATCGTAGTGCATATATAGCTCTCGGGTATAGTTCTACCGGTTTTTTTTGGTTTTTTTCAAAAAGCGGTTCCACTTGCGCCTTCTTTTTCTATTCTGTAGAGTGCTCGGTGAAGATTATTTAACTTCCGTCACAGTAAGCTTAGGTAGTGCTTTTAAGTAACCCGCTAGATTTAGTATTTGATTATGGTACAGAAGAGACGCGAGGGACTACTTTGCTGGGACCAGAAGTGGTTACATGTGACGAGTAGATAGCTACCAAATACAATAGTAAAGCTACCTAAGCTCATTTGTTTCCACAGCCCCGATATATTGACTAGTCCGACCAAACACAGAAGGTGCAGCTACCTTCACGTAATGCTTGAAGAGCGAGAAGCATGATTTGACAAACGGGCTTACGGATGCGGCTCTCAAATCAAGGGAGGCGAAGGCGAAGAAGGGCTCTGCCCGAGCAAGGAATGGCAAAGGCAAGGTGAAGCCATTGGCCGAGCACACTGAATTGGCAAAGAAGCTCGAGAGACATGACCCTACTTCTGCGTGTTCTTTTACCCTCTACGCTTTTGTCGCTAAAGGAAGATACGTCAGCGCTGAGGAGTCCTCGAAGGCAAGCGCTGCAGAAAGGACACGGCGAGCAAAGCAGCAGGCAGAGAAGGAAGTAGCAACACCTGAGGAAGAGGAAGAGTTTGGGGACTCCGAGGTTGAAGTGTGCCCTTACGGTGCTGACCTCGCCTTAGTCAACTTGGAGGACGTATGGCCCAATGCCATCAAGTACTTTAGTAAGTTTGAGGGTGTTCTATAGTGGTGGCCAAACTAACAAAATTCAGCCCAAGCACAAGAAGTCGATGACGAACAGCTCTCCGAGCTTGACTTCGAGAGAATGAGTGACAACAATGACATGGAAGTTGACATCCGCGCGCTCGTCAAGGGCAAAGGTTCTAAACGCGAGGAGAAGAGCAGCGATGGTGATTAGCCCCCACCAAAAGCGGGAGAAGTTTAAGCATGTTGATAATTATGACACCGGGGGTAGGATCAGTGTGAGTAAGTGGTCCGTCCGTAGAGCTTGGAAGTGGTATATTCTTGGCTTTTACTTTATTTTGCATATACTTTGGGATGCAATGAATGAGGAAGCTCAGTACTCGATTTTACTTGAAATGATTTTGAGATGCTGCCTGAACGTACGAAAAAAATGTCAAACCTGATGGTTTGTAACGACCAGTCCGCCAAAGCGATTACTCCGAGTCGAAATTTCCGCCAAAACCTGGTCACGTGTGCCATTACGTGGTCGGTGATTACTCACTTGGCACTGCGGAAAAGTGGGGTTCATCCACCGACTTGAAGATCCACAACCACAACTCAACCACAACGTATACTCCCTACAGATTCATCGCGTGATTCATTCTGACTTTTATAGGCACAGCGCCGAAGTAAACAATAATAAAGGTATCACCAATTGTCTTTTTGACTAGTATTGTTGGCCAAATAATCGACTAGAACTTGAGCATCTCGTGTCTCGATTCTTGCTCATATCTGCGATCAAAATACTCGTACTGGCCGGCTAGAATGCACCTGCCTGCACAGCCTCAATTGGGAACCTCACACCAAAAAAATTCACGTCAGAGTCATTTCCACTCGTTGAGCGAATGAAAACCTTTGGAATCGATGCTTCATCGTGCGGCTGAAGAGGCTCTGGCGGTGAGTGTCCTACGACTATAAGTCTTGGCAACGTATACAAGCACCGCACTCCGACATATTGACCACAATGTTCTACGCTGAAGTGCTTTATGGTGCGGATACTAATTTTGTAGCAGCGGCCACGCCGCAGTGAAGGTGAGAACTTTAACGAAGTCGGCGAGGAGGATATCTGGGATGAGGCCATATAAAGACAGTGGTGATGCAAACATTGGGAAGCATCTCACTCCAACGCCTCTACATCTATAATCTGTTACATTGTCACGAATTTTGATTGTCTCCTCGAGCAATACTAGTCCTTAACTTTCTATCCAACAATATGCCTTCCCTTCTACTATTGGGCTTGATAGCCGCGCTGCCATTCACTCAAACTTCTGCCTTCCCCAATATCTTAACTCGAGATAATTATACACCTAAAGAACATCTCGTCCTTGGCGACTGCGGCATAGGCAAAATAAAGCCAGGCGAGTCAACCTCACGCCAGATGTTCTACTTCACGGGCTGGCCTTGGGCAACTGGTAGCGTCTGGGCAAAACCAATGATGGTTGCCAACGTTGCTTGGGACGGTTCTTATCCATGGCGGCCTTCTGGCGTGTCTGCCAAATTCCCGAACGGTGATATTTTCACTGCCCAGATCAACAAACCAAACGTAGCAGATGGCGGAGACACAGTCGGCTCCGCATCACACACCTATGATTCCCACCCTTTTGAGTGTTATCCTTATCACAAAGATGGTCTTTACACCCTCGATGACGGCACGAAATGTTCTGCCGCGTACGTATGCTACCACAATATCGACGATCCAAAACCACTACCGCCACCTGAACAACCAGAACTGGTCTACATGGCTTACAAAGAGAAAATCAAACTCATGGGATCCTGGACAGCCAACGACATCTTCAAACTCGCCAATTTTACTGGTGCCAACTACTGCGACGACGAGGTAAAGCACAAACTTGAAGGCGCAAACGAAGCCGGTGGCCCTGCCTGCACTGTCAATTTTATATGCGGCCCGCAACACGCTCAAAAAATGGTCTCGGCCATGTCCGCCATCGTCTCTGCACGCTCCGAATTTCTCAGCCAAGAAAACGAGAAAATAATAATAAATTTTAGACAATTCTAAAACGTAACATGCTATTTTAGTGCAAAGTGTGTGATCGATGTGGCTTACATGCTTCTTTCATCTGTCGACACAGGTTTCGCTAATTGGAAGCGAAGTTGATTGTCATCACCAGAAGCGCGTGTACGATCCACTAGGTCTTTCTGGTAGAGTAAAAACATGTCTCCAGCACGGTGGCCCCTATCAGCTTATTCTGATACATGTAACCTTTTGACCTAGTAGAAGACATAGACTGGATGGAATTAAAAATCAGAGTCAAGCAGCAAAACATCAAGACACAATTCTAAGAAGCACTGAATCAAAACTCACGAACATACGAGACATCGTCGGAGCTCTTTGGAGTTGGTTTCTCATCCCGAAGAGTTCTCGTGGAGATGATGCCTTATATACCTTTCGTATCGCGCTTTGAATACGACCTGACCTACCGCTCACGATTGAAGCCATGGAGCCATGGTAAGGACATGAAACCAAGACATCAGACGTGGCCCAAATCACGTTCCGAGACGGCACCGCGCAAATCAAATTGGAAGACAGGTCAATGTGGTAGGAAAAACAGTGATTGGAGAGTCAGAGTCCACTTTTCCTTGCTCTTCGTTTGTGAAGTTTCGACCACGAGAAGTCTCTGCATTTATGTGATAAGGGATATCTTCATCTAGCACTTGCAGTGCTAAAACATCCATTCCGGGAGTGAAACTTGACATCACCACATGACGATGAGTGCAATCGTGGAATCCACTTTCGATCTCCTTTCAAGCATTACATCTCTCCCATTAGCATTTACGAGTATTACAACGTGAGGCGTTCACAGAGAAAAAAAAAGGAAACATCAACTCCAGAACGCTAAAATTTCGTCACTCCCAAAGCTATCTTTGACTTTCCTTTTTTCTCTGCTCTTTCCTTAACTTTCTTTTTCTTAGAATGTACCAATCTATACCTGCACCCAACAAAATCTGAAACAGCACAGGCCAATACTGATAACAATGTAACTCACTTCCCGGGTCAGAACTCTTGTAGGACGTGACAGCGTGTATGCGCTTGGTCTTCTAGCTATGAGTAGTGCTGCTCCTTCTTCGTATCAAAAGTCTAACAGTACTGTAATTTGCAGGATTGATCAAAGCCTGTAGTCGACAAGATCTACTACATATGAGCTCCCGTGAGATAAGAATGGCAAAGTGTAGCAACAAGTTCAGAGACCTCAAAAAGCGTAACATAGATTTGTGCCATGCTTTGATTGGGTGATATTTTACCAATTTAAACTCTGCAATAACAGGTTCGTCTACGGTGATAATAAGCATCTTCTTCATTTGGAGAGAATCTACGGACTTCCCTACCGCCGACGATAATCATCACCAAATTGGGAGCTGCTTCAATGGTTGAAGAGTTGGGAAACAAGTACCTACGATCCGCCTTGGGGTTGTGCAGAGCGTAATATTACAAACGCGTTCGAAAGCAACTCTCATGGCGCACAGGAGAGGCGGACTGCTCCATGTCTGAAAATAGTTTATCGCCCATTTTTATAATTGTGCGAAGTTGTTGGAAGTGCCCTCTTTCAGAAGATGAGAATATTGGTACTCCTCCGAAACCAGTAACAAACAGCAATAGCTCATATGAACAAGATCCAAGCAGAACTGAGAACGGCAAAGTTTGAACTAGGATGTCACAAATAGAGGCATAATGTATAAAAAAGCTAATCTGCGGCATGGACCTTGGAGAGCAGTTCCTCACATCTACATGATATCAGGGTTATGGCGCTGGTTACCCTACACATAGAATAGCTAAGGATTTTAAGGAGACGTCAGATCTTGAGGACCTCAACACAACGTAAAGCAGACATACTTGGCTTTCTGAGATCTGGGTTTTGAACACCTCTCCAGATCAAACAAACCAAAACGTATGCGCCATACCCCCCGCACGGCCAGTATATCTGCAAGCAACCAAGTCGTAGAATGCTACGCGGCTGCATTGCTTGATCTTGCTACTCAGCTTTGGAAGTTTTCCCACCGAGTCGATTATTCACCCCAACACCATAGTCATAAGTCATCACGCCACCCAGATAACCCGAGAAAGATATCCCAACCAACAAGGCAGCGCTGAGGATGACGTTCAAGTTCGTAGGAGCGTTACCAACTAAAGTGCTCCTCGTCCACCAATTGTACACACTTCCCGCCACAGCAATATCGTTCAAAGCTGCATGGATAAAAGCTACCTTCAATTTGGGGTGCATCCTCTGCACAACCGCGGTCTTGTTCTCTGACTTCTGAAGCTTGTTCGCGAGATCTTGCTTCTTAATCATGTCCAGCAACTGTGATACACCTGTAGCCACCGCGGGAACAGCAGTGATGATACCGATGATATTGAGGTAGTGAGAGAAACGTGCGATATCTGCTAGGAATGGAGCGAAATCATAAATTGCGTGCAGTAACTTCGAGGTTGATGGGTGAGTTGCCGCACCATACGTGATGTCCAGGAAGTTGGATAGCATGAGAAATGCGATTGGGAAGTGCACTGTTGCAGGGTGGATTGGATGACTGTTGCAGAGTGAGCATTTCGCTGCCTTTGTTATGCATCGCAAAGCTGAATACACGTACCTGTACTCCGGGATGAGTTTGGTGCCATCAGCGTTCTTGGCGACGTCACTCATGTTGAAGGGTTTGAAGTAGGTGTTGTTACTAATTGAGGTGAAAATTGATGATTGCCTTTGGCGAACAGTGTTGGAGCTACGATGAAGGAGAAATCAAAGGTATTTGGTTCCCCTGAGCACTGCTGAAGAGGCAAAATATAGCTTTCCGCCTTGCTTTTTGTGTGATTATTTAGAGAAGCGCTGATTGGACGCCACTAAAATCGAATTGTCATAGCTGTGCTGTAATTATATCAGCAATTCCAAACATATCCAGAAAAACGGCTCAATTGTCTCACGGCCGCCGCGATCGTCCCCACCTTGCTCGCCAGCTGCCGCTTCAAAAACCTGGACCCATTGGACTTGAGGGCCAATTAAGCATTAGCTATCGCTATTCTATATATCTATGGGGCGCAAAACGCACATGCAGTATCTACAGTACTGACAGCGATGCAAGTCAGGAAGTAGGCATTCGGCAGGGCTTATCTCCTGGATGTGTTTTAGTTTCTTTGAGCTCCGATTCTAGGTTCTTCATCCTTCGGAGTACAGGGGAGTTTTTACGACCGACCTCTGATGGCTATATTCTTCGTCGTTTCTGAACACCAAGTTTCGAAGGGATGTGAAGGCGAACCAGCTTCCAATCTAGAACAAGTACCATTCCTTCATACGCTTTGCCGCATGGTATGCAGATGATCATTCGCATAGGGAGCAAGACTAGGTTGTCTCATGAAGCTGCCTCAAGTAACTATTCCACCAGCCCCTCTTTCACGGGGCTTATTCAAGCAGTATTCTCATGCCATCTTTTCGATTACGTTTGCTATTCGATCGATGCGTTCCATTCCCTTCACGTGTCATCTCCCTTTTTAGACTTATCCTTCTGATATCTACACTATCGCTTTTTTCTGTTTAACTCTCGAGGCTTATCCAACAAAATTTTCTTGTCTGCCCTTTCTTTGTCCAGGAACGATCTACGAGAAGGTTTCGATCCTGTTCATTGGGTGAAACATTGGTAGCTTGGCATGTTTCCCTCCTTCATGGTGTGGAAATAGGAGTTCCAAAATTTTTGAACCATATCGTGACCTGTTATAAATTTACCAAGTCTTTCTTTCGCCTATATCTAAATAATTGTAGGATTTGATCCTGTAGTGCCTCAATAGTTGGGGTACATTGGGGGTTGGACATGGGTCACGAACATCGCCCCAACCCCAAGTATCCTCGAACTCCAAAAATGGGGAGATCTTCAAGCATTGCCGCAACCAATTTCAGCAGCATTTCTTCTCTGGGCGTATACCTCGCCCCTAGTGATGATCCTTCTGGCCCCGGATGGAACAAAACGTAGAGGCAGAACGGTTGACCGAACATAAGACCTGGTATTTGGGGCCTTTGCCGTTGCCACTGTTGGCAAAACGACGAGTATGTCCTACGACGAGAGCCTCTTTAAATCTAAGAGGGATTCGTTTTCAAACATTTTGAGGCCTCTCATATACACTCATTCAAAGCCCGCGTTGGTTTGCTATAAGCTTTCAATATGCACTCTTTACTTTCTGTTTTGGCTATTGCTTTCTTCTCAACACGCTCACTTGCTCAAAGTGCCTGTACTGCTGCCGCTCTTGCGGTCCCATCCTGTGCGGTAAGCTATCACTCTTCTTATCGCCTGTTCAATATGCTAACGCAAAGTAGCAATCATGCCTCATTAGCGCCGCTTCAGCAGTCGGATGCTCTTCATCGACAGATCTTGCCTGCCAATGTACCAATGTTGCAGCAATCCAGTCTGCCGCTCAATCATGCGTTCTCGCAGCTTGTGGTGCTGCAACCGCTGTCGATGTGGTCTCTAGCGCTGCAGCTGTGTGTGCTTGTGTTAGTTCAGCTACGCCTGTGGCCGCACCAACTCTGTCATCCTCCGCAAAGGCTACGAATACTCCAATACCAGTTCCCAAACCAGGTAGCTCTCTTATCCTGCCATTTGCAAGCGCCATTCCTGCAGTTCCTGGAGGAAGTTGGAACGCCATCCTGAATGTGACTGGTCTCCCAGGGACGACTTTGTTAACCGTGCCAGCCACACCTAGTGGACCCGTTGGTACAATCATCCCCACTGGCGGTCTTGTCGTCAATGCAACAGGCACATTATCACCCCCAGGAGGTGGCTTTGTCAACCCAACTGGCGGCTTGGTCATACCTGTGAATAGCAGCTCGATAATTGGAACGGGTGGTGTTGCACCCCCAACTGGAGGTGTACCTGGTATCTTGCCTATTGCTACGTCCTGTTCGCCACCCAAATCGGGACCGACCACTCCAGTAGAGGCCCCCCCATCGTCGCCACCAGAAGGACCACCAAGTAATCCACCCACGACACCACCAAAAGCACCACTTGGGCCTTGCCAGTCACGCTGTACTCAAAAGGCCGGCTTAAGCTGTGAGTTGGCTCATGCTCCTTGTTATACTCTACTAATACATTGCCCAGATATGTCATGTGCCATGGGGAAAGTCTGGCGGCACGAGGTTTAAAGCGCTTGTTCTCTTGCACAAGAGTGCAGCAAAGTGGAAAGGCAAGGCTGCTGAATAGACAACACTTGTCAAAGAGCAAGTACTGCCTCTGCACATTTATTTTGAAGTTATGTATGAAGGACCAGTGAAGGTCTGCTGTCAGGCGTTGGCTTGTAGATAAACACATTCTCCCCCTCCAAAGACGAGGCAACATTTCCGTTCCTTGACCTTGTGTGCCAATCCTGCCAAATCCTTCGCTACTAACAAGGTCCCCCACCTATTTTCTCTTGAGACTCCGCCACTTTCCCGCGTTGGCCCGAGCCTCTTACACCCTGCCTACTCTGGCCCTGTTGCTAGGCTTCTGCCTCATGCGTTTCCATTTAATACCCTCCTTCCGACCCTGAGCATGAAAATTCCTTCGCATAGCAACACCAACAAGCTTCTCGGACGATATCAAGCACGCGCACAACTTTACGGTAATTGGCTTGGCCGAAAGCGCTTAATATACATTTGAAAAGTCACTAATGTCTTAACTCTAGATGTTTGCAACCATAGCCAAAGACGACGTCCAGAGTCATGCCGGGCCATTGATCTCACCCAGCGGTTACGATCAAATCTCAACTACCAGTCCAGACTGAAACAGTAACAAGTCCCTTGACTTCCTCGATCTACCCGGCGAAATCCCAAACAATATTTACGAAATGCTTCTTGAGAGTTCTAAATGGATAGTCACCTACCCAAAGTCATGCCTCAGTCCGTACCACCTGCAATCAGACGAGGTTGTGTACTCGCGATTTCTCGCGCACAATAACATAAACTCCCGCTCGAATAATAAAAATGCCATTCTCTCACTTCGCGCTACCTGCTCTCAGATCGACAAAGAGGTCAAGACACTGGACACATTTCTGTGGGGATTTGCTATAGAGGAAAAGAGTGGGGGTTTACCCCATCTCAAAGCATACGTCGCTGGTCTCTCGATCCAATTCGAGGAATAGATTACGATATATTCATTTGAAAGGGTATCTGTTCCATGGACGTCTTCACAGAACTTGGAGTTCTCGTACAACAATCGCCAATGACTATAGATATGAGGAGGATGCTGTTGTATGTGCACTTGGCACTATCAAAGGTCTGCCGGTGGAGTGTTCGATCAACTATTGGTATTAAAGTCCTCGGGTAAACTCATCGGTGGGGCTGTTATGCATCACTGTCTGGTACGAATGGTTGTCACCGCCAGTATATGTTCCGAAATCTTAAAGTTGAGAGTTTGAGCTATACTGCTCAGAATCAATCTGATACGAGTGAACACCAAGATGTACAAGTACACTTAAAAATAATATTGACCTTTTCCTGTGGAGTTTTTGCACAAATGCCTAAAATCTTAAGCATATTCACCTTTCAAAAACTTGAACTTTTGAAGACACCCTTCAATGAATCATCCAACACTTCCAGCCGAAGAGGAAACCTGGAAAAGATAGTGGTTGCTGGCCTGGTTTCTGCTGCCTAAAACGGCGCTAGGGCTCCTTTCCTATTTGAGCCGGCCTGAGATACACTTCCACCTTCACCTTCTGAGCTACCCCGCCCCGTGTGAAAATGCATCACAAAATTCGTTAAACTGCTAAATCTATGTCATAACAAATAAAACTCGGTTAATTCTCCTACCCAGCAATATTATCTATTATACTAACTCATTTTCCAGGCCAGGTTTTACCGTCGCAAACATGGAAGAAAGCTTGACCACAGCAAATCATGCCAGGGAGGGCAGAAGTCAGGCATCAAATTGCCAATCCGAGTACAAACAGCACGTCTCTACCAACGAGTGTGCGGATGAAATATCATCCAAAAACATTCTGTCGAATCTGACTCCGCACCGCCAAAACGAAGGCGTGCATTTCCTGCAGCTCCCCGGCGAGCTGCGCAACCGCATCTACAGATTGTGCATTGAGCGTTACCAAATGCCGAAGTACAAAGTTGAAGTCATGAGGAAGAGACCTTGGTTTGATGAACATGTCCGAGACTACACCAGAGCCACTGAGAGCTTGTTGAATTGCAGAGCTCATACCGGTATATGGACGAAAGATAACAAAGCGCTTATGGCTACATGCTCACAGGTGAAGAACGAATTCACCAGCATAGTTAAAAATTACAAGTACCGACAAGTCAAAATTCTAGAAGATGCAGACGATTTCGAAGTTTTCCAACGATATGTTGGGAATGATCCCAGTGAATTGAAGGATATAAGATATATTCTCTTCACGGGCAAGACGCTGCATTTTCTGATTTACGATAAGCTTGAAGATGGCATTGCCAAGTTGGAAGAGCATATTAGATGTTTGCATGAGGATTGTTGGGTTGGGATGCAAAATTGGAATGTTGATGTTAACAGGGTCGAGTTTTGCATGTTTAGGATATCGGATGGGAGATTGGTTTTGATGCCTGGAGAGTATGGTTCGAAGTGGTGGGGAAGACTTGCGGATTCAGAATTGAGTTGTGAATTCTCTGCTGCCTGAATGGTAGTGCTCGATTATAGTATAAGAGCAGAAATCTTGTATCGTGTGGAGGGGTTGTACACTGATATGTCTGGTACGGATTTGGGCCATGGTAACGGATGCCCCCCCTAGGAGCTTTCAATGCTCTGGCTACACATCAAGATTTTGTTCGAAGAGCTTTATGATTACGAAATCGATGATGGTCAATAATGAGTGTGGTTGATCGTCCTCTAGCCTAGATTTACAACACCTTTGTGGCTAGCTTTTCAATCGACGGCCATGGCTTGCGTTGATGTATTGACATTAGTCCTTCTTCGGACCATTAAACGACGCCAATGAAGCGTTAAAAATTGTTCATTAGATTTGTTGAGAGGTGAAGTAGAAGGATGGCTCTTACAACAAAGGTATATTCAGGATACTGACATCGAAGTTGGCACGAAGTTGCCTATATAGAGAAAAAGATGACAGGGGAGATGTCGTTGACCGTGCTAGCTTTTCAAGGATATTACAGCTTGTCCGTTTTAGGAAAACGGGTTAAAACGATATTAGCTCCCGCTATAAGAAGGGTTTATGGCGCCTGTCAGGCATTGTCCGTGATGCTGACATGATTGATGAAGCATTCTGTTACAGTAAGAATTGTAAGGCAGGTGGAAATGATTTCTGAACAAGGAGGAAAGAAGAAGAAGGAGAAAAGGATTTGGGCTTGGTTGTCATGCAAGTATCCGTAGCTACTGCAAGCTGTCATCTAATTTGATGGGTGTTCCTGACTGGCGGTTAAGCATGCCCCACTTTACTTTCTTTGCTGCTCCCTAAGCGGAAGCGGACCCTTCACGGGAGTTGGTGTTTAGAGCAGCCCCCTTTCCTAATTGTGAAGCTGAAGCGCCATCAACTCCGCATTTATCATCGTTTGTAGACCCTTCGCACTGCATGTCCAGACCTTATCCCTAACACCAAATAATTGTGTGTCAAACTGTGCAGAGAAAAGTTGCAGCGCTGTGATAGGTTTTGCTTAGATTGGGCGCGCGCAATACCTCAATTTCGCTCTCCTTTTAAATCTCACCAGCCACTTCCGTTACAACAACATCAATTACAACAACTTATCAAAGTCGCACTTCCCTTCGCCATCGACAACAATGTCGGAGCAATTGACACCGCCAGGCGCAATCAACGGAGAGCGTCGTTCCTTCGGTTTTCTGCGAAGGCCAAGCACGGAAAACAAAATGAACAAGAAGCAGCGACAGGCGTCGGGGCAGCAACAGAAACCGAATCTACCCAGAGTCGCTCCCCAACTACCAACACACAATCCGCTTCCTAACATTAACTCTTTCGGAGGTGAGAACGCAGCGAACCAGTACCGCAACGGAAATCATCCACAAGATCAGCAAGATTACCACGCGCAGACTGGAATGCACGCCATGCCTTCACCGTACCACCCTATGAGCCCTGCCACCTCACATGTGGGCAGCCCTGGAATGGCCTCGAGCTCGCCCGGACATGATTCTAGCTTTGTTGATCCGTATGCGAGGACGGAGAGTATGACACATCGTGGTCGGTACAGCTATGCCAGCAGCGCCATCAGCACAGCTACTGGTATCAACAGCCCCCGCCGTGTGAGGAGGAGGAAAGATCCAACACCATTCAAGTGAGTAAAACTGTGCAATTGATCAATTATGATCTTCAATTTGATAAATGTTGGAATTATTGCAATGGTCATCATATTTCATTGCAGTCAATTCCGATGATTCTCATTGGATCTCTGTTGCCCGTCACTACTTTTAATCGTATTTTAATTGCAATTCGATACGTTTGGTGTCCCACGGCTTCCGAGACCAATACTAATTCTTCCGCAGCATTCTCGTAATTGGCGAGCAAAACTCGGGCAAATCCTCTTTCATTGAGTTCCTCCGCAATGCGCTGGCTTCGCCAAACCGTAAGCATCAACAGACATCATCACCACCACAGACTGCCCTGCTAGGCGACTCTCCTTTCACCCCACACTATCTTGAGACCGATGTCGACCATGAGCGAATTGGTGTAACATTATGGGACTCCCAAGGCTTGGAGAAGAAGTTTGTTGACTTGCAATTGAGGGAGATGTCCTCCTTTTTGGAGTCGAAATTTGAGGAGACATTCACAGAGGAGCAGAAGGTTGTGAGAGCGCCAGGTGTGCGGGACACCCACATCCACTGCGTCTTTCTGATTCTTGATCCCACCCGTCTTGATGCGAATTTAGCCTATGCGCGTAAGCTCCGACAACCACCAACTAAATTTGACGAAGCTGTGCGATTAATGGGTATTCTCGATGAAGACTTGGATATTCAAATTCTTAGGGCCCTCCAAGGCAAAACCACTGTGATTCCAGTTATCAGCAAGGCCGACACCATTACAACGACCAACATGGCAATGCTAAAGAAGGCAGTCTGGGACAGCCTTAAGCTAGCCAAGCTGGACCCACTCGAGGCATTGCACATCAGCGAAGATGATGAGGATGAGGACAAGGACTTTGATGAGCGTGACGAAGATGCGTACATTCAATCTGGCGAGGAGCACGATGACTCGGATTTAATTGACAACCTCATTGATCGCTCTTCCGATGACGGAGAAGAGCACCACCATTCCACTCCTCCTACTTCACCACCTAAGTCTGGAGAAGTCAAGTCACATCGCCGCAGCATGTCCGGAACCCTTACGGCCACCGCAAATGACGAACTTCCCTTCCTCCCACTCAGCATTATCAGCCCCGACAGTTACGAGAAGGGTATCGTAGGCCGCCGCTTCCCCTGGGGCTTTGCCGACCCATACAACCAGGAGCACTGCGACTTCGTCCGCCTCAAGGACGCAGTCTTCTCCGAGTGGCGTGGCGAGCTTCGAGAAGCTTCTCGAGAAGTATGGTATGAAGGCTGGAGAACGAGTAGACTCAAGAGGAGGGATCGTGCTCCAACTGCCAAATCCGTGGGCGGTGGCCGTTCATCTTCCAATCAGTACCGTACTAGTCCTGCTCCAGCGGTGCCATCACCCGGTCCTGGTAGCCCGGAATTGGTACCAGGACAGCGCTATCGTCAGGGCGTGAATGCGTTTTAACAATCATAGAACGCTCGCTTCCTAACATTGATGGGGTTGACACCCAGGACCAGGATGTGCAAGGTCATATGCGTATGGCCGGTTTCTAGGATGAGAAAAGTTCGAATTCCCAAGTGCGCGAAACGGCTTAACGGCGCATAGCGACAGCATCACTTTTCATCTTCACTCGCTACGACTGGACTGTCATTATCCTGGATTTCGCACTTTCATTCGCCTCTCTATCTGGCTCCCGCTTATAAGATACATCCACAACAGTACAGCACGGCCAAGGAATTTGGGAAGTTCCTCCCACATTATCAGCATGGAAAATCAACCCCAACATCCACTTCGACACCTATACCCACCCGCGCCCCTTACTCGTCCTCTTTTCGTATGTCGCGTTCGCGTTTGCACGATCATACCCCCAAAGCTGTTTTTTCTATGTAATCTGATTTCTTTGATTTTCATGTTCTGTTAATTCGATTCTGCCATTCCCAATACTGCCTCTTCCCCTTTACGTCTCTGGAGACATATCACACGCTATTCTGGCCAATAAAACAGTGGGGTTTAGGTTAGCAAGGGGAAATTTCACAAGGCGAAAGTACAAAAAGCTTTTATTCTCCTTCTTATGTGGGATCAATCTTTCTTTTCGAGTTTCTAGTTTGAATGGGACAAGTTTGATTATAGGGATTGGTACTGGTTTGATTTATTTCGAGAGATGTTTTCATAGCGATGGAGTGGGGACGGTGTGGTTTTTCTTGTTAATGGGTGTGGTTATGTCGATAATTGTCTCTGTTTGTATATATATATATCGCTCAGATTCAATCGAACATAGCGCTGCAGGGGAGAGGGAATGAGAATGACAATTTTGTTGATATGACTTTCTTTTCCTAATGTGGCGCTCTACGTGACTAATAATATGTATGTGCGAACTAAATGTATTGATACAAGCATGAAGTACAAGCAAGCTACAGATCCTCCTCTATATATATGGTACTGCGTAGACTGTTTAAGTGTGGGAGACTTTCCTGCCCCACATGATATAATGTGATGAAACCACGAGAAAGGATACCCTTCTTTTCTCGTGTAAGAGGCATCGATAGACCAAAAACGACAATGCAAGAAACAGAAGTTGTAAAGTGTAATGTACAAGGTTTAAAAAAAAAAAAAGGTGGTGCCCATTCCCGGTGGTTCTCATCTTACAAAAACCCCATTCGCTTCACTCACCCAGCAATAAGCACCCACAGCAAAAAGAAAATCATAAGCACGCCAAACATCTTAGCAACAAGCCACCTATTCCCACTCACCCTATTCCAATATTTCAGCAACTCCCTCTGCGCCCCCTGCACATTCTCAAGCACATCCTCCGTATCCGCATCGATCCTCTGTATTTGCTCCCCTTGCTCCGAAACCATCTGCGCCAACTGCGTAAATATACCACCGAGTTCATTCATGGTACGCTCGATCGTTTCGATCGCGTCACCACGTTGTTGGATATATGTGTTTGAGCCGCCTTCTTCCATTAGCATTAGCTGTTGTGAGGAGGCCGGGGCGTTGCGTGTGAGTGCTGAGGAACCGGACGAGGGCATCTCGAGAGAGAGGATGTCGGATTGGGCGGCTTGGGTAATTTGGTAGGGTGCTTGTTTTCCATTGGCATTTGAAGACGGGCCCGCTCGCTGTTGTTCGCTCTGGTAGAGGGGGGAATCTGTTCGCGAGGGGTTGAGACTGGAGGGGTTCGAGTGCGATGCCACGGACGATATAAAATTCTCCGTCCGAGACCGCGAGGCTTGTATATTCTTCGTGCGTAACTCGAGGGTTTCTTTGAAGTGCGTGGTTACGTCTCCTAATTTGCCGCGGAGGAGGAATAATACATTTTTATTGTGTTCGCCTTCTTGATCTGCATTACCGCTTCGTTGGGGATGCTGCGACGCTGATAACGATTGCAGTGCCCTGATATCCTTATCCAGCTGCGCAAGGTCTTGTTTTATTATATACGTCAACTCGTTAATCTCCACGGGTCTATCGTCGAAGAGTGTTTTTCGTCTCGCGAGTTGGGCTAGTCTTTCTAACTTTGCCATCGTACTGCTTATGCCCCTCCCTATCGTCGCGGCTTGCTTTGCAAATTCGGAGCGTTGGCGCGCGGTTTGGGGTTTGCCATTGCCATTTGCGGCGTCCTTTTCTGAGGAGGAGAGGAGGGACTGTCGTTGTTGGGATAGTTTTTTGGAGGCGTTCTGGCGGGAGGCGTGCTGGAGGATGGAGTGGAATTCGTTTGTTCGGTCTTGGATGTTGATGCGCGCCATGGTGTGGTGGTGGGAGAGCGTTTGGCACAGCTCAAGAGTGGTTTAATGGTGGTTTCTTATGGGGACGGTGGTTAGGAGATGCTGCGAGTGGCCACACTGAGGATCAGGACGTGATGGGACGGTTGCCCATGGGTTCCAAAAGAAATATTGTAGTTGTTGATGAGGGTTTGAAGCGGTGGAAGAGTGGTAGAGTGGAGATTTGTAAAGTCGGAGTGTAGTTGTAGGTAACTTTGTTCACGATGCGCTTTGGGTCTGCTATTCTGGCCTTATGCACGGTAAACGCCGCTGTGCCAAGGCCGATGGTCCGACCAGCTAGAATCTGGAACTACCTCAACCTGAATACAATACTCGATAATTGGTCATCATTCTCGGTCTATCAATGGAGTAAATGCTACTAAGAGCTTCGTTGATAATGAACATACTTCAGTACCTCAACAAGATCATTACAAACTGAAGTCACAGTTGATGTGACTGATAGGGAACGATTTAGAGGTTCGGAGGCACGACTCAGCCACACTTAGAGCGAGGGAGAACAGTCCCTTGGTCCCCATTGCTAAGGTGAGCGAAGTGATCAAGACGTGAGGAAGATTAATTATGTAGGATTGAAAGTATCTGTACAACGTATAGTATATGTACATGGCATACTCCTTAATATCTACGACTCATCTTCCGACATCGCGCTCGAAGCATTTACCAGGCCACTTCTGCTTTGAACCTCTTCCTCTTCCTCTCCTCTTCTTGCTCAACAACATGTTATTGCACCTTCTTCCCAGCAGCCCCCTCCCTCTCCATCTTTTCCCTCTCCATCTTTTCCCTCTCCAAATAATCCCCCACACCCCTCCTAATGCCCTCCTCCAACCCAACAATAGGCGCATACCCCAACCTCTGCTTCGCCTTCGAAATACAATAATACCTCGTCATAACACTATACCTAATCTTCGCATTCGTCAAATTCGGCACCTTCCCCAATAATCCCATGACAAATTCCGCGAGCATGGCAATGAAAAACGCAAACGCCGTAGGTAAGACCCATATATTCTTCTTATCCACCGCGACGGTATCACCGCCCTCCTTCCACACCAAACGAGCGAAATCCCAAAAATAGATGGGGGAATCGTTGGTTATGAAGAAGGTCTCTCCGTCTATACGTTCTGTGTCTAGGGGTGTGAGGGAGAGTTTTGAGGTTGCGAGCAGGCCTACCGCGGCGAGGAGGTGCGCGTGAGCTATGTTTCCTACGTAGGACCAGTCGAAGAGGTTGTCATTGGGACCGACTTGGAATTTGGATTGCCCTTTGCGGGAAGCGGTGATGAGGCCCGGTATTGCTTGCACGTCGCCTTCGCCGAAGATGCCTGCTGGGCGGAGGGCGCAGGTTAAGAAAGTGGAAGTGTTGCGGTTGGCGGCTAAGACGCTGGTTTCGGCGACGCCCTAGTGAGACGCGGGGTCCATTAGCTCTACATTCGAATTGGAGGGATACGGTACAGATTTCATGTACCTTGGTATGGGCATAATAGTCGGGTTGTTTCTCTCCCGTCATGACAGGCCATCTCTCATCTGCATTGACAATCTCACTCTGCTCGCCCATAATCACACTCGCCGAACTCGTATAAACAAAAGCTCTTACTCCGCACTCTTGCGCCGCTTTCAGCAAGACTTGCGTCCCCGTAATATTGACTTTATACATAAGTTCCTTGAGTACAGCCGTAGCTGCCTGCGCCGTAGGACTAGCAGTATGAATAACGACATCTGGTTTTGCTTTTTGGAAAGCTGTATTTACGGCTTCTTCATCTGTGATATCGCATGCGTAGAATGTTGTTCTTTGCTGATTGCGCTTGGGTGAATCGCGAAGGTCTAGTATGGAGACTGTGCTTTGGGGATGGCGTAAGAGGACTAATTCGACTATGTGGTGGCCGAGGAATCCGCAGCCGCCTATTACGCAGACATTACCGAGGGATTTATCGAATAGGTTTTCTTCCGCCATTTTGGTGACTGGAAGGGTAGTTTTAAGATTGAGAGATATGCTTTGCGGAGAAAGGCTCGGAGGTGAGGTTGGGAAATTTATATGGGGTACCCCTGAATACGAATACGGAAGGTGCCGTGTACAACCCGACCCCAATCCCATTAGTTTTCCATTATCATCTTGAACACCAACATGTTTTCGACCAATTCATCGTCTGACGAGGAGGGCCATCAATGTTCAAGCCGACATGGCCGCGACTCAGTCCTATGGCGGATCGAATCGTTCGCAATTTTGTGAATTTGGGACCATTGTATTCAAAATCGTACCTTCGCAAATGTTCTGCATATCTGAAAGATGGAACGGTCGTTCTTTGGGATGCATCGGTGCCTTTGAGTGCGATGAGGCATGAATTAAAACTTCTCGCAGCATTTAAGACCGACTTCATGGAAAGGAATAGGATATTAGAGGATATAAATACTCTCTGGGTGAAGTACGCTACTTAAACATTTTCATTGTTGTGTATTTCTCTACAGACTGTGCTAATGTAATCTTTCGGAAAATCTTTCTCCCCAGTGGAAGTATTGCCATTTTGCCGAATCTATGATGTCTCCTCCGACAGTAGTCTGGATCCCTCCGCTCTTGTTGAGAAACCCTCGAATAGCATGATCGTCAGTGTGCACAACTCTCAAATAACAGCGTGGTGTCAAATATACGCCAAAGAAGATGATATCAAGAAGGGCTACTCATTCTTCGATGGACCTTTTGGGGTCCGTGAGCCGCACATTGATCCCACTGGAAAAGCCCATCGACTTGAAGCCCTTGCAAATAACTGGGGCGTTATCAAAGGTGGCCAATTCGGAGGAAGAGTACCTTCACAATATGCACCTGCTCCCCTCAAAGCAAACACAAAATATAGTTTTGGCACACGTGCCTACGTGCAAGCAAGTAAGACTACCCTCGAGGAGTCACAAGCCGCAGAGATATCTGGCAAGGTGCCAGCCATAGAACCTCGCCTTCAATCAGCAATGTGGAACATACCCTCCGAAAACGATCCCCATTTCGTTCCAGAACAGTTCCTAGTCAACACCACAATGCAGCGACTACTCAAGCGCACAATGAATGAATAGTGCAACAACATAGCAGATCGTATCAAACCGGACCATCAAGCCATAGTTGCTCACATCTTCAATATCACAAGCTTAAAAGTTGTACAGAGCGAGGTTGATTTCATTGCATTACGCTACTTGAAAGCACGGTGTCTCTTGTTCAAGAGGTTAGAAGATCGCTTGCTCAGTCAAGAGGGAGAGCATCTGGAACTTGACGCCGCTTTTGAATCTCGTGTCCTTAATAGACTACAATTGAGACCCATTGGGGCGGAGAGCAATTATCGGTGTGCGGTCAATGATGATGATAAGGTATATCGCAAATACGACTTTCCACACCATAATGCAGACCATGCTCTTGTTGCGGATGGGCAGGACTTGAATACTAAGAGCAAGGAGAATCAAAACAGAGTTCCTGACTCTGAGCGTGTCTTTCGTTTTCACACCGTGCTTCACCCGCCTGAGAGGTCGATCATTGAGAAAATTTTGGCAGAGCATCCTCTTGTTACGGATAGTCAGGACTTGGCTACTAAGAGGAAGGAGAATCAGAACAGAGTTCCTAACTCTGAACGTATCTTTCGCTTTAATACCGTGCTTACCCGCTCTCGAGGCCTATTCTCAACAAATGGGGGGTAAAGATGAAATACCAATACTCCGATCCAGGAGAGCCGCGGCTCGTGAAATACTTTGAATAAGGAGGGCCGCAGCTCTTGCACAACTACGGACCGATGACGGAGGCTCTACCAGCCACGCTAGACGAGGAAACGGCATCAAAACTTTCGTCTTCGAAGGTGTTGTTCGAACCTTATAAGATAAGGCAAGCGCATCCTCATCTGAGGGAAGGACAAGCTGTAGCTGTTGTTATGGTAACACTGCAACCGGGGTAAAGAGGGAAAGCAGATACAAGCGTCTTCACCCTGGGCTTCATCACAACAAAAAGAAATGTCACTCCTTCGGGAGGAATCATTGAAGCTAGGGGTATATTTTAACCAATAGCTTTCGCAGGCTAGATTATCAGTGGGTCGTGATAGGAAATACTACGACTTGAGGCGAATTATACTCGAGAATTACGGGATCGTCTTTTCTTGATATCATGTCTAGATACGCTATTACCCGTAGCGCAACTCTCGTACAGCTTCCAAAACTTCCCCAGCATCTGACTGTCGAAGTCATTACATCCTTTCTAGAGACTGAATTGCTTCGCCACTACTCGAGATGTTCACTGGGTTCTTGTTCTATTTGCATGGTGGACAGCTCAATGGGCTGGAGCGGAGAGCGAAGAGTCCGGCCGGTGAATTAGAGGGTGAACAAGTCTAAGAAGACTGGTCAGGCTGGGATGTAAAGTTTGGATTGCGGTGTGGTGAGTGCCTTGCAGATTTGATATTGCTGTTACCCACCTCTTTCGCATGCTGACTCTGATTGTGTAACAGTCCTTGTGAAATCCCTGTCCCGGGACATATTTGCAACAAGTATACAGTTATCAGGCACAGTTTGCGGGTCGGCAGTGACCAAAGAAGACATCTGAAATGCCGACTGCGTGAGCATTCAATCGACAAGAAAGCCAGCCTGGCATCATCGGAGTTGAATAGACTGATCATGTTCCAATGAAGTTTGAATTGTATCAATGCATGTGTTCGTGTTTTCATTTTCCAAGTTTCTACTGACTTAATCACCAGATGGATTGTAGAGTGGATGTGACTTGGTGCAAACAGTTGAGATGGCGACCCTCAGATTGACGCATGATGATCGAACAAGCCTGTAGGTGGTATAAGATAACAGCACACAGCGTTCTCTGGGATTTCTTTCTTCACAGCAAAGTTGTCTCACGATTTGAAGATCAGCCTTGCACTTGACATTAGATTCACAGATCACACATTCTCAAACTCGTCCACTGTTCTTTCCTCTGAACAATGTCACATTCTTCTGTCGTCAACGGGACGGCAAGCAAAAATCCGGAACCAATGGATACCAGTTTTGCAACATCTGGAGTTGTCCAAACCAGCCTCGGGATGTTCTTTGAGGTACAGGGAACCAAGACTATCTTCAAATACTCTGTTACTTTCAAAAAATCAATCAACCTCAACGAGGGATCTTCCGCTATTCGAGTAAAAGCCGGAATTGAGGCTTGGGAAAACGTTCGTGAGCAGGCACTTAGGAAAGACCTGTTCCAAAAGCTATTGAGCCACGAAGACTGGGCACAATTCAACAACGTTTCAGCAGAGACACTTTACGATGGCAAATCAACCTTCTTCTCTTGCGAATGTCTCATTAGGCACGAGAAAGACGTCAGGACCACCACAGTGGAACACAAGAACGACAAGTACGAGATCACGGTCAAACGCTTGGGACAATTCGAGCCCCAGGATACCAGTGATTCCAAACGAACATCCCTTGACCAATTCTTGCGTTTTCAATGCGAAAAACTTTCAAGCCGTGACACCACGAATCGTGGACTGAAAGTTGAGAAGGGTGCTACAGTCCATTTGGACACAACAACGAACCTCATTATCCGGCCAACGACGGTGGCCAAAATTCCGGCGGGCTTGTTACAAGACACACTAGCAAGATTGAGCAGCTCTGCAGGGATCGGCCACGACCTCTTGATTGGCAATCCATGGCTACTGAATGCTCTCGCTGGCCTCCCAATGAAAAGAACCGACCGTAACCAGTGGGTCTGGTTACCGAAGAACGCGGCGGTACTCAAGGCTGCCGATAGAAGCAATCGTCAAAAGGAAGCGATGGTGCAACTCCAGGTCTTGATTGGCAAAACCAGCAAGGGCCTTGAGTGGCTACCGGCCAATCAATTGTCACTTCCGTCTGATCAAGTAGTGTCCCGAAATTCGTATTTCGTCAAACAGTATGGCTTGAATGTGGAAACCCAGACTGCTTGTGAAAAGTCTTTCCGGGAGGAGTTCGACAACCTGAGAGAGGGGCTTCAAGTAAGAGAAGATCTCCCACCTGTTTGAGTCATGGCTAACGTGAGCTACAGAAAAACTTCGAAGTCAAGCTTCAGCAGCATGAGATGCATGGTGGCTGGATCACGAATCCGCCGGAGTTGACGTATAAGGCTCCGCCTGTTAAAACGCCTACAAAAAGGAAGGTTTCTGCAACATATGCGAAGCAAGAAGCCAATCTAGCAAGCACTGGCCAGTGGAGTATTGCGAAGGACGAGAATACGACTTTCCAAGAGCCTCTTCAATTAGCTCCTGAACAAGTCATTGAGTTTCGTTTGAAGAAGAGGGAAAGCGAGGAGACACCAGATCGGGATCTCGAGGAACTGAGGACTTGCTGTGAACATCTAAACACCTACTCTTTTAAAAACTTCGCGGACGCAGATCCAGAAATTCCGCACCGCAAACGAGAGGTGAAAGTGGCACAGACCAAGCTTCTTGGTTTCGGTCATGGGCCTCAGTCCGTTGAGGCATTGAATGAGCAGCTTGGCCTCAAAGTCAGACCTGGAGACCCCTCGAAGGTGCTCACTATTGTCCTTCCCGATAAGCAGCCCGAACGCTATGCTCAAGCTAAGATATGGGCCGACTGTGTTCTGGGTGTGCAATCTGTATGTGTTATTCGTCCTAACAACAAAGGGCGAATTAGACTACCAGAAAATCTTGCAATGAAAATCAACCTCAAAGCTGGAGGCACTAATTTCAGGAACGACCAACTCGAACTTCCGGATGAGAGTATGGTCGTTGGTATCAGTGTCTCCCATCCTCCTGACAACTCAGTCGCTGGCGGGGTCTATCCAAGCGTTGCGGCTGTAGTTGCAAGTTCAGACAAAGATTACCTCAACCTCCCTGGTTCATTGAGGTATCAGCCGAATGGCGTACAGGTTCGTTGCATTTATTCCGCTTGACAGTGCTCAGCTGACAAGTATCTCAGGAGGTTGTGGAGCTAGAGGAGATGATGAAAGAGCGATTGACACGTTGGATCGAGAAACGGAAAAGCAGTGCCACGGACAAGTCGATGGCTTTACCCCAACACATAATCGTTTACCGCACAGGGATCGGCAGACAGCAGTACGACAAGACGGTATTCAAGAGTGAGCTTACGAAGGTCCAACATGCGGTCAACTCTTTCGGTCTCCGACCGTCGAAGATCACCGTCATTCTTGTGGAGAAAAACCATCGAACTCAAGTCTACAAAGTTGAACGAAATAAGCCTGGATTTGTGGTCACCACAAAAGAGGGTTCTGACTCGTTGAACAACAAAGGTCTTAGCTTTTACTTGAAGTCCAATGCCATATTCGATGCAAAGGACCCAACACCAGCAGTCGTAACAACCACAAGCGATGATGCCAATGGCAAAATAGAGATCCAGAGTAATGGTTCAGCAACGAGCGAAATAACGGCATCGAAAGGTCCAACTCCTCAATTACGATGTCGTAGTCACTATGAAATATTCCAGAACAACAGTGGTCTTTCTAAGGAAGGTTTGATGCAGACGGTGAGGCATGGCCCAATAATGTGTTTCACCTGCTAATAATCTCACAGACTTACAGATTGTGTTGGAACGCGAGCCATTCCACTACCGCTCTTTCTTATCCTTCGCCGGCCTATCACGCAGACAAGCTATGTGCTCGTGGACTTGTGTATATGCGACCTGCGCTGAATGGGCGCTGCTCGATGGAATCTCTCAGGTCGCTTTGGACAAAAGATGGAAGGAAGAACCCGTGGCACCCATCTTTGGAGAACACCATGTTCTACATTTAGGAGTGCAAAATCTTTTAGGAGCATAGGGGTATGCCGGGGATTGATATGGACGGTTGGAATTTGAGCTTTTGACCTTCTATCCACACTCCGGAAGTTGAGTATCTGGCGTTGGAGTTTGCATTGTTCCTGGAGTTTTGCCCCAACATGTGCGGGCTGTTTTCCGTTTGTGTTCGCAATCTTTCTTCTTCCTCTTTTTCCTTTTGACTATTCACTTGCGTCAATTGCATGTTCTTCTTGGAGTCTCTCGTGCTCGCTTTCAGCTCGTTTTTTCCCTTTGGGACTTGCGAAATTCCGATGTTGATGTCTTTTCTTTTGGACAGATTTTCTAGATTTCAGGTTCTTCAAACGAGAAAATCGCTGGTGTAGTTTCATTTGGTATATATATTCTCCAATAGTACACTTTTGGGCCAGCTCTGGTGAGATATCAAAACAAGACAAACAAATTCAGTATGCAACTCTCATCTTCCAACGGCTACTGTTGTTAGCTTCCCGGTGCTGGTTAAAACTACCTGCATTCAATGGAGTCGCATTGCCACTTGCCATTGCTGTACGATGCTCTCGGGGTAATAACTGCATTCCACTGCTATGATTCGTGAGTATCTGCGGCGATCCAGCAGCAGGGGATTCGTCGTCTGCTGCCCCATGAGCGTCCAGCTCATTAACAATGTGGTTTCGTGATCTCATAAATGACCCTCGATTTTCTTCTTGCACAGGCATTACCTCGCTTTGGTTCTCTAGACATGATTCTCCATATAAGAACCAAAATCGGGGGTAAAAGAATAACCAACGCAAATGCCGAGACTGGTCAAACTTTGGCTAACAGTGTAGGAGGAAACGGCACTTATTGGGACAGCGAAATATTCAAATTGCGGTAGCCCATTTATTCATCGAAGTACTTTGGGAGCCTGGAAGTGCCATGGTTCCCAAACAGGAAAGGCGCGTCTTTCCCAAATAGGAAAGGTGCGCTGGGGCGTTAAAACAACTCCTCATCTCCGCAATTGTCATTCTACAACGCTCCTCCACCACGGCATTCCAGATGATCGACCGACTATGCCTAACTGTTGTCTGAGATACAACTGACTGGCGAACCGTGGGTCTAAACACAGCTATGACTTGAAGTTCGTGCCTGGCGATCAGATGTAACGGGTCTCAGGAACACAACCCTCTACCTCTTAACAAAGCACGCTTTTGTGTATATGAGCGCAGGCGGATTGTACTGGACATTCTTACACAGACTCCCATTGATGCAGAGGCCCTCGAGGAGTACTTTCGCTATGGGCGTATTTGCTCTGGTTGAAAAATATCTTCATTCTAAAACAACTGCAGTGATGCTTAGATTTTGTGCTTGGCTCGAACTGATTATACTTGAACCAGGTTGTATAGCCGAAGACAGACCAGTGCGCAGTCCTTGCAAGGGAATCGTCCCATTGTACCTGCCATCGCCATCCATGGGGCATTCCAGAGAACAATGCAACCAAAATCCACCTACAAGATTAACAACGCTGCCGACCTGTCTGATCGCAATCATGCACATATGCTCTTCACCTATTCATTTTCTCACAACAGCTCTTGCGCAATCCAAGTTCGATGAAGGATCCTTTTACAATCTCATCATCACTGGATAATCTCGTGTTAATCAAGTGATCTACAGCAGCATTGTGCTTGGTATGAAGCTTAATATAGCCTGTTCCACATTTCGTCTTACAGCTATAGAAGAGCAGTCATATTGATTCACCATTGCTGAGAAACCCACCATTGACTCGTAGCAATACCACACAAGTCTGAGCAAAGAGCCTTTTCGACGAATATGATTCCTGTTCTATCACAAGTGGAGCTTTCCTTGTTGCGCATTGGCAAAAGTTGGCAGCATTTCAAGTCGTTTCCGTCAAATCTCTGTCCCGATATGAGCATCAGTCTCGCCATCTAGATTCCACTATTATGCCATTACAACGCCACAAATTCAGCTTTGTCCACGTTAATGATGAGTGGCCCTGGCTCTATGATGAATTTCCATCTTGGCGATGTACGACTATGATGCCGGATAATGTATTTCTACCTTGTTTCCTTATTTGGCTAAAGTAGTCTCGGGTGTCTCCATCCCACACTTCACGTCAAACTCCCTGGTCGGTTCGATTTGATGAGCGTCCCAATGCAAGGCGTGGACGTGAGCTCACTCAGGGGTAAGCAGTGCGGCCGCAGAGTCAAGATTGTGAGTATAAAGATAAGAAGGATTCGCACCAAAGAAAGGAATCACACACAGCAATACAATCACAACAACACTATCAACACCACTTCCAACTATCACTATAACTACCATGTTTTTCAACGCCACAAAAATTGCACTCCTTGCGGTGATGGGCTTCAGGTAAGATACATCACTTACATTCCGGAGTGATAGGCCCCCAGTGCAAAGAGTTTGCTAACCTGTTCTCTGAAGTGCCCTCTCACTTGCTGCACCCGTTGCTGAACCTGTTGCTGCACCCGTTGCTGCACCCGTTGCTGAACCCGTTGCTGCACCCGCCGAAGCATCGGCTGCTACCGACAATAGTGCTTCTGGGGTAGGGGTCGGGTCAGGTGTCGCAGGGGGCGCTGGGTATGCCGGGGGCCCAGGAGGATACGGCGGCGGACGTGAGTACAGGCCTCTCATGAAATGGACATGGTAATTGACGATCCAACAGCTGGCTACGGTGGACCTCCTGGCTATGGCCCAAACCAAGGTTATGGAGGACCAGGCAATGGCGGAGGATATGGCGGCCCTCGTAAGTGCTCATTCCGTCCACTCTTCATGAACAAATAGGCTTACAGACTTAGCTCGTCCAGGTCCAGGCTATGGTCCAGGTCCCGGCTATGGTCCAGGTCCCGGCTATGGTGGTCGAGGCTACTAGAGACGGCGTCACGATTGATGATTCTTGAGGAGATTCTGTGACGGGAAGTGTTAATCGGTCAGAAAGCAACAAGGTGATGGGAATCGCTTTGTCCATCTGGATTTTAATATACTTTCAAGTGGTTTTAATTTGATGGCATTGTCTGTCTTGAATTCTCGCTGCTCCACTGTTCCAGTGAACATAACAGAAAATATGAATATTGTGGTACTTAGTTTTAACGCGCCTACAATTAATGTTGTAGGAAGCTTTATAAACGCTTGACAGAGGCTTCCGTATGCAGCTATAGCTACTACCTTTTGCAGTATTTCAGTTTGGGCACCCAATTCCAGTTAAAACCGCTGTCATGTGACTCTTCGGATAAGACCCCCGTTCCATTTCCATCTTGATACAACTTAAGTTCTAACCGGCTTAAAGGTCTACACCACACAACGGCTAAAAGGTTAAATCTGGGCATCGAATCTGAAAAATCAAACTTAGCCCTCATGGTTGCCACCACCTCATAACATCCTGATTCACCCAGATCCCCAAACAAACCACACAGATCCTCGTACTCTCCATCTGCTTCTAAAGTAGTTTCTTTTCACTTACCAAAGAGTGAAGATGACATCTCAGGATCAACAAAACCCGAATCCAATCGCTAGTGCAGAATTGGACTACTTTCAGACCAATCCTGCGCCAAAATCTCTCAAGCAGCATCTTACTCTCGCTAGAGCCTTTATTCAGCAACACGCCGAGGAAGGGCGAAAAGTTGTACTAGTAACATCTGGCGGCACAACAGTCCCGCTGGAGAATCAGACTGTTCGATATATCGATAACTTTTCCGCCGGAACACGTGGTGCAACTAGTGCAGAATACTTTCTTGAGGAAGGGTACGCTGTCATATTTTTGCACAGGCAGTTCTCCCTGCTACCATTTTCTCGGCACTACTCTCACAACACGCGTTCCTTTCTCGATTTCATGCGAGAAGATGAAGATGGGCGCATAGTTGTTGACCAAGAGCACCAGAGTGATATGATTGATGTTTATCGGAAATACATGGCAGCGAAAAAGGACAACTTGTTGTTGATTTTATCTTTCGTTACAATCACGGAATATCTATGGGAACTGCGAGAAGTTGCCCAATTGATGCAACCGTTGGGACCTAGAGCTATGTTCTACCTTGCAGCTGCTGTATCGGACTTCTTTGTGCCTCATGACCGTATGGTCGAGCACAAGATACAATCTTCAGAGGAATTCAGTCAGCAAGCCAGCACGGAGGGCGACGAAAAACGTCCAGCAGCTCGAACTGAGGGGAAAAGTCTCATTATTGACTTGGAGCCAGTGCCAAAGTTCCTGAAAGCATTGGTTGATGGGTGGGCGCCCGATGCTATGATTGTCAGTTTCAAACTGGAAACGGATCCATCGATCCTCGTCAAGAAAGCAAAGTATGCTTTGGACAAATACGCACATCACTTGGTGATTGGAAATCTACTGACCACTCGAAAATGGGAGGTCGTTTTCGTTTCGGCTGAAGAAGGAACAAAATGGATAAGAGTTCCGCGCGGCAGACGAGCAAAGAGTCTCTCAGGAGTCGAATCCTTGGTTGGACAAGCGAGTGGACAAATCGATGAGGATTCTCCTTCAGCACACAAGTTTGTTGGAGAACCACTAGTGGAGATTGAGTCTTTGATCATTCCTGAGATTGCGGCTATGCATGAGCGGCTGCTTACTGCAGGATCAAAGTGAAACTATGCGAGTCCGTGGTTTGGGAGTAGAACAGCAATGCGTCACTGCTAGGACTTGTCATCCGCATTACACATTATGTATGGCGAGTATATCTTGCTGAACTTCACCACCATCTTCGTTCATATCTCGTCACTGTCCACAATCTCTAATTTCGGAGAACAATTCTCCATTGCGCAGTCCTATGCCTCAAACGTGCACCATAGAACGCTAGAGGTATGGCAAGAGCTAGTATTGCAACGAAGACTCCCGCTTGAGTACCAAAAACATTGACGTAGCCCTCTTTCGTCACCCAAGGAACAACGCCGTACAGGAAACCAAAAGCAACAATGTTTTTCAACCCATTAACAAGAAGTAAAGCGTCGGAGCTTACTGTTTTCATAGTTAATGTGCTCGATGTGCCAACCAATACACATCGTCTGACTTACCTGGCAGGTAGGAATCACTGACATAGGCCATTCCTATAGTAGGCACCGCAGTCAAGCCGAGCGCGACCTAGAGAAGGGTTAGCATACCTAAGCAGGTTGTATCATCATCAGATGCACAGCATCTTCTTTCTACATTCTCCTCCGGTCACTTGTAAACCTCTACTTATGGTTTGCGTTTACATGGACAGAAGGAGAGTAGATTCAAAGACTTTGACATATGTGACCTAGTCTCAATAGTTTTACTTACGAAAGCGTATCCAAAAAATAACAATGTCCAGTTCAATGTTCTCTCAACGCCATATCCAAACAAGATACAACCAACGGGCACAATGAAACCTGGGATAATCAACATAAACAATCTTGTCTCTGGCTGGAAGACACCATGACTCTTTCGAGCTCGCCAATCGGAGTATTTGTCGACCATCCATCCACCAGTAAACGAACCGGCGAGGTTTCCCAAGAGTCCAGGAATGTTGATCAATCCGTTGATCGAAGGTTTCCATGAATAGGGAGGTGCTTGGAGAACGAATGTATTCCAGATGTTTATTGCCACAACCCAAGCAAGAATGACCGCTTATGACAAGAATGCGAAGATGACGGCTGGGTACACGATCAGAGGGAACGGTCGAATGAACATTTCCAAGAGATTAGTGTCGGTTGGAACTCCCGACCACAAGCTGAGCTCCTGGGAAAAGGTCTTCTTTGCCTCCTGCTGTACAGTATCTGAACGCATTGAGCTGGGGACCTCTTTCTCATCTAGACTTGCCATCTTTTGCGCAGGAATATCATCTTCTGGCCGCAATGAAAGGCTTTCTGGAGAAGCAGCGAACTCAGACCCACGATCAAATCGTGTTTCAGGTACAAAGAACAAAACAGCCAAAAAGTTGATGGCGGTGAATATAACAGCCATCCACTTGTGCCAGCGCCATCCGATACTCTCGACGACAAAACCGCATATCAACGGACCGATTGTGTTTCCACCCGAGATTGAGTTCATGTAAATGCCCATAAAGAATCCTCGCTCGTGTAAAAAGTACAAGTCATTTACCATTGCGGCTCCAAGAGCTTCTGTGGAGGATCCTGCGAAGGCTGCAATAATATTGGACCACAATAAACTTCTGAAGCTTTTGGCGCAAGCTCCCCAGATGTAGCTTACATACAATATGCGGGAAGCAATAACGAATACCGGGCGTTTTCCAAAGTAATTTGCTAGGGGAACCCAGAAGAAGTTGAAAACACCGAGCACTAGGATGGGCCAAAGACTTTACTTGTTAGCTCTATGATGTCAGAACCTACCTCTGCACTTACAGGAGGTTTGCTGTCTCGCCTGGAGTTTTGTTGAATTCTTGACTAAGGGTGGGAAAGGCCGGGGCGAGTCCACCGATAGCATAGTTGGTGAGGAAGGTGAATGCGCAGACGCTGGTGAATGCGACATGTTTTTTCCATTTTGGCCAGCGGAGCGGTCGTTCGGATCCGTTTTCGATGGATGTGGAATTAGAACCAAATCAGATGGCTCTCCGGCAGTCGTGTTGCCCACTGTAAAGAGTATAACTGCTTAGCTAGTGGCTCTGCTTCGAGAAAAGCATGTACTTACCTTCACGCAGCTGGACCGTCCCTTCTGTCTTGTCAAGCTCCTTCAACGCTATGAAACGCATTGTGCTTGGAGTCTATGCTGGATTTTAAGGAGTGGTGTTCGCTACGCAGATCCTAAGCTAATCGTTCGTATTGTCTTTTTTTGTTCCTATGAAGGCTAGATTGAATTTCAGATTCTGATCTGCTAATGGCCGCGGCTGTTAAGTAGACGGGAGGAGCCTACAGTCCTATCCTCGCGGCGTGAGAAGGCTGAAAACTCGATTGATTGATGGACACGTGACTTTGTCCTTATATGGTTCGACCACTAACCACGCTTGTCGGGAACAGAAATTGCTAAATTCGGATTTGCGGGGAACCGAGCGCCACGAAAGCCTTAGTTAGGTTATCCCTGAACGTTTTCTGACTCCTTTCTTTCTTCTTCATCCATGCGCTCCTCACGAGCTTATATGCACAACTCATGAGTGCATTGTTCGACAGAGGGATGTCAGTACATGAAGCATCAAGCGTCACGCATCCTGATCGGCGATCATCAGGTCTTTTAAACACGCGACGAGCATACGCGAGTAGAGCTACCACAACCTAATCTTCGTACTGTAATGAGCCCTTTCTGCGTAGTGTACCGGTATGAGGAATTATTTTCGTCCTATATCGATTTCATCTGGCAGTGAGGATCCGACCATCTCTGAAGACCAATCAAAAGGTAGTATAGTGGAGTAGAGCTATGATTATTCAATGGTGGTACTACTTCTCAGAACTTTTGAAGCCAAACACGGCGGGAGAACTAGTAAGTTATGGCAACCTCTTCTGATATCAACCAAATTAGATAGTACTCGAACTCGTGAGTAGGTCTACACCGTCCATATCAAGATCCTGGCAATGGCCTATCCGGCTTTCAAGACTCTGAATGGAGTACTTGCGGAGTTGAGGTCATTCGTTCCTCGTCGGTGATTGGGTCTGGTGGCGTAGAAAGTCACGCAAATCAATTGATGGGAGAATACAAATAAATCATAGAGAGTATCAGGTCAATCACTGCGGAGCGCTCACAAATAAAGGTTTTGTTCCGTGAGAGGGGGATCATTCCCAAGTAACGCTAAGTTTTTTCTTGTACTACTTTGCTGTTCTTCTAGCCTTTCGAATGCCCAATTGCCAGCCACATCTTTTTGTAAAAAGAGACCGCTCCTTTACACTCTAGAGCTAGCGTGTTAAACTCTCAGTATTCCTGGTCTGGAGCTAACGAAGAATGCTATATCGGCATCTAATCGTCACCGTCCATTCTTCCTTACATTACCCGACAACCTCACAACCACAGCATGTTTACTCGCTATTGACCGCCAGAAGAGCCAAGGGGGCATGTGCAACATTCAATAACATAGCAATGCACCTCACCACCCGCGCTTCAGTGAGCGCACCCTTGCGCTTAGGCACGCAAAAACGACAGTATTAGACGACGTTGTTGATACACGACAGCAGAATGCTCCCTTGCGAGGACCGCTCCCACCTCTCATATGGCATATATGAGCAATCCCATATCAGGTTATCGGGGGCTTTATCGATTGCTCCGTCCAATCTCCTTTGTCTTGCCCGATCCCTTCTCGTGCAGATATCGTCTGATTGATTCGGACCATGATGTATTCTTCACCTCATCATTCGTCAATTCCCTTTTGTGATCACACAATAGCTCACCACTCACACCAACGGACATTCTCACATTCCTCTTCACTGCTCGTGACGCTGCCACATCGCGCGTGTTATCTGAGGGAATCTGATACGCCACAAAGTCACAGACAGCGTTCTTTAGGTGGTAGTCCTATCATAACACCAAGCAAGATAAGAGACTATCCATTGAGAGTTAGTTCACGGCGCCAAGTCTCGCAGCCTCAAGCAGCTCCTCTATCAGCGGATACCGTGATACACGGGCGGAAGAAACGAATTACATCTGATCGCCATGGTGTCGCGTCAAGTAACGGGATCTTCCAGTTTGTTCTTAGCAGTACACCTCCGCCACAGACACCAATCGTCGAAGACTCGCTGCCTCGCCAGCCACCCAGTATCAAAGAGTGCCCAGACCTCATAGACAGCTTCATTGGTCAGTCTCCGCTGTTGCATGGCACTCCATGTCCAGTCGAACGTCGAAGTCTCGTAATTCCCAACAATGAAAAAACCCAACATGTTCAGCATCGGAAAGCTCAAAGCCTACCGCAGGGTACATTTGCAGCCCCAATTCCATACAGCAGGTCCAAATGCCACCCTTCGACGGACACAAATATATGTCTAGGCGGCGACGTCAAACGTTTGACAGATATACCAGAACTTCAGCGTTCGCCATCTATTTTGGTTACTTCCCAGAACTCAGCACAACCAAGACCGAAAGCACGACGCCCATCAGTACCTTTGCGATTATTTCCCCCGTCACCAACGAGCTCTGTGGGATCTACCAAAAGCGGTTATGCGGACACGCTGTCACCAACGATGAGCGTTTTTCAGCCTTCGCTCAATCTTCAACATCAGATCTCTGTGTTTGAGGATGACGATGAGAAGATGGGACTGATGGATTATTTTAGGTGGCCTTTACATGGCGGAAATAGGAAAAAGCGACGAAACCGTAAGAAGCATGGATGTAACTGGAAAAAAGTGTTTTGCTGGAAATAAATGATTAACTCTTCCGTTACGAACAATACTAGTATCCGCAAAGCTTTAAGAGCCAAGATCTCGAGGCTGCAAGCAATTACAGACTGGTCGCTTGCGGATCCATGTGTTTTTGATGATGCTATGATGGGAATGAGCTAATGAGATGATGTGGTTGGTTACAGAATCATTATGACCTACATAGTTGGCCAATGTAAATGCAATTACAACTCAAAATAGCTGTACTCATCTGGATATCTTCAATTCAATCAACCCTTAACGTTCATGTCTGCATCCGAGCCTCCTAGCCAAACGCCATACCAATCCAAAAACTCCGCAAATACACAACACCATCAAAGCAATGAGATCGCGCTTAGATTTCCACTCCAAGCATTTGGCGCAAAGACGCATCAGCAGCCCTATAGAATCGTCCCTTTTGCTCTAAATCACCGATTCCACCATCTTCTCGCCGCTGTCTCGCTTCCTTCGCTTGAGTAACAGCAGTCTTCTTCTGGTTCATCAGCGGCTGTAATTCAGACTCTAAGCGATCCAATTCACGAGCTTTACGAGGGATAGCTGCTTGCAACGCGCGTATTTGTGCGTCCAAGGTTGATATTTCAGATTCGCGTTCGTTGAGTAAGGACAAAGTCGCTGGAAGTGGTAGATTGAGGTTCGGATGTCGTAATTTTGTTGGTGACGGGTTAGCTTCGCGTAGATTCTGGATGTTCATCTCTAATTCTGCGATTTTCTCTGGTAGATCTGCCAAGGTCGCTTTTTGGAGGTGAATTTGTTCATAGCCTATGAATTTGTAAGCCCTAGATTTCTACCTACCAGCAGCAGCAATAATGTGGGTTGTCTTACGTGCAGCCAGCTCCTTTCCACGGATTTCAAGCTCTGCAACCATCTTTGCAACCTCTTCCTTTTGCGCTTTCAATGAGCTTTTTTCTTCCAGTAGTTGTGACTCCAATCGCGCATTCTCGCGCGGCTCTATGAAAAGTGGTGTTTCGGATGTTATTGCGCGTAGGAATCGTTCTTTCGTTACTTGCTCAATGTAAGAGAAGCGGAGTTTGGAGAATAGTTCCTGCAGAAAGTCAGACATAGAATCTTGAAACCTTTTTCACTACAGAACATGCTTTGTAGTGAACCAAGTCTACAGCAAGGTTGGCAGGACTTGTATCTCCGTATGCTGTATCTGCAGAGACATCGGACGAGCGTTTTTGACCAGATTCGTTGGAACCAGAGATACTCTCGGATAGCCGTATTATTGATAGTGGTTTTGATGCCTCCAGATCTTGCAGTGCCTTTAGAGCATCTTCAGATATTTGCGCCATGACTTTGTTGGTGTTTTAGTTTCTAAATGCACTCTGTTTACTTTTGTGGAAAACAAGATGCCGCTTCTAGCCACAGGCTGTAAGGCCGCGACATTAGTGCCTGAGGCACCTTGGACAGCCTCTTTTTATGACCTCGACTCAACATTTACATGCGACAATACAAGCTTGCCGAAAACAACCATCATGTCTGGAGAAGAGCTCACGGATGAGTATGTTGCTAAATTATTGGAGGAGGATGCAAAGAAAGCTTGTAAGAATTATGCTCTAGGTTTGGGTGGATTTCTTCCAAAAAGGTCTGCATATTTCACAATTAATTAAGCGTTAGATAAGTACTAATAGTTTCTGCAGACCCACAACGAATGCGCCCAGGGCTAATACAAGATTTCTTCATAATATCCTGAAAGAAACAAAAAACCACAATCAAGCTTTATTAGCGAAAGAAGCGGAAGAAGCAAAGGCCAGGCTGAGAGCCTTTCGGACGAGGGAAAGAGAGCAGGAAGATGCACGCAGGAATGGGCGTGATCGACGTCGTGGAAGGGATGAAGATAGAGAATACAGGTCAAAGAGGAGGCGCGTGGACGTTCTTGCCTCTGACAGGAATCGATTGAGCCCTCCGCGAGAGTCGGAGAGGCATATAGAAGACTCGCCAGAGCGCAACCAAGAGCGGCAGAGAAGGAAGAGAGCATACGACGATAGCGAGGAGGAACTTGATCGAAAGTCTCACCACAGATCTACTGGGCGGCATCAACGAAGAAGGACCGATTACAGTGATGATTCGGATGCGTCTAGCGCCAGGGATACTAGAAGACATCATAAAGGCCGGCGGGATCGTAGTGGAGGTCATTCGACTGAGGAGGGCCGTGACGATGATCGACGAAAATATAGACATTTAAGTAGACATCACAAGCGCAAAAGTCACCGGGATAGGAGTGCGAGTAGATCAAGAGACAGAGATATAGACCGGGACCGATCTGTCCGAAAACGGAGGAGGAGAGACTCTCCGAGTCCAAGATCTCGCTCAGCTTCTCCCAGGAGGGATCGGAGGTCTGGGGCAAAGCGAAGGGAGCACCCCAATACAACAGACGCTACCCCGCGGCCACGTTCTCCTAAGCAAGAAAAGCTGGTGGAATCTGATTCAGATCCTCTTGAGGATATCGTCGGACCTCTCCCTCCACGTCCGTCGAAAATCAAAGTTCGTGGGCGAGGAGCATTCTCGGCTTCCGCAATGGATACTCACTTCTCTTCTACATACGATCCCTCCGCTGACGTGGAAATGAATCCTAACGAAGATGGTGATTGGGAGCAAGCGCTCGAAGCTTTACGAGATCGTCAGCGTTTCAAGCAGGCTCATGGTGATCGACTTCGTGCAGCGGGTTTCTCAGAGGTGGAAGTCAAAAAGTGGGAGAAAGGTGGGGAGAAGACAGAGGAGGATGTTAGATGGGCGAAGAAGGGTGAGGGTAGAGAATGGGACAGAGGCAAAGTGGTAGGCGACGATGGGCATGTTGATATTAAGGCTGAGTGGGGGAGATTGAAAGATACCTGATCTGGTGTGCAGGAGAAGTAAGACATGCCCGACGTAAATAATCATAAATCTGATTTGCATAAGACGCATTGATCTCATGAGTTGTGGCTGATTATAATTTGGCAAATGAACATTGATGTTGGTGATCATAATTGCAATGGCCAGAATTTCTTAAAATCTGTATTCTGTTGGTGCCTTCTCTTTTCGATATACTACTATTTCGTCGACCCTACAAGCAAGGTCTTGCCCGCGTACCAACATCCAAACTCCAACAACAAATGTTTGAACTAATGGCGACTGCCATCCATCACGCCAGCACTCCCCGGTGGAAGGTCGTAATCGTATTCGATATATGCTTAGCATCTATAATTTTGATTCTCCTCCTGTATCGGATCGTCCGACTTCGAATACTTTAAAGAGAAGCGATTCTCGACAGTGACAATAATACTGATTACTGTGTGAATGGATTTCTGAACTGGAGTTGTCGAGACTGTTTTTTTGGTCACGTGGGCGAGCTGGATTTTGAGTTTTCGGCAAAAGGATCCGCCGATAGCACCACCAATTTTCCAATCGCGAATCAATCGACGCCGACCCGTTAACGACAGTTTTTCGACAAAAGACCTAGACTCGTTCCTGTAAGATAGACTTCTTTTGAAAAGACTTACGACTGCTAATTATTGCAATAGTCCATTGAATCAAGATGAGTACGTCGCAGGAGCTTCGCGAATCGATAACCTCGAACAAATTGCTAATGATCCATAGCGAAGGGAACGTCCTCCTTCGGCAAGCGCCACAACAAGACACACACACTTTGCAGACGTTGCGGTTAGTTTTTTCCCACGGAATTGAGAGAGTGGAGGAACCGGTATCACGAAAAAATTAAGGGATGAAACTGATTGAATACGACATTCTAGGACGTCGATCCCTCCACATTCAAAAGCACACCTGCTCCTCGTGCGGTTACCCATCTGCCAGCATTCGCAAATGTACGTTGCTCCTGTAATTTTGGGGTTTTACAGCTTGGTTGGATTTGGACATGTATTAACAAATGGATAGATAACTGGGGCGAGAAGGCCAAGCGCAGGAAGACAACTGGAACCGGACGCATGCGATCTCTCAAGCACTTGCCACGACTATCAAAGAACGCTTTCAGGACTGGCGCGCCAAAGGGTGCCCGCGGACCATCAACTTCTTCAACATGAGCGAAATAGAAATGGAGAGGGTCTGGGCGTGAGGTTCACTTGCATTAGTTGAGTGAGACTGTGGTGTTGGGCTTTTATTACGGATAAAACTACTCATTTTACGGCATACTCTGGTCGGCCATGGCTTTGTCGTGGTCGTAGCTGGCTGGAAAACAAATTGAGGATGATAGCAAGAATCAATTGCAGTCTTTGACCTCCCAAATGTGTCACATTCACGAATGCGAGACGACTCTGCGTTGCAGAATACCTTGGCCTTGTGGATATTGACGTCTCTCTTGTATATCGAGGCATCTGGTGGTGGGCTAACTGTCGTAGGACCATTGAGTTTCTGTGCTCATCCGCCCCATTCATCTGCGGGGCTGGGTTCTCAAGGAGACATATTCTTACCTCTTACTTCTAGTTGATCAGCAGTAGAGCCAGAGCATCTCCTTCGCAAAGGAGTATTCCCAATCTTTCCCCTTACGCTTGGACCTCATTCTTCCGTACAGTCATTCATTATATTTGTTGTATTCATGTTCGTAAATAAAGCAAGCGCAAGTGACCACGGAGGAGAAATTTGACAGATTTGAATTTAACGACAGCAAAGCGAACCTCTGTGCCGCTGTTGCCGGTCTTTCCCAATCGCAATTCTGGAACGCTCTCACAAAAGCAACTGAAAGGTTGGGATCATTGGTTGCGTGGGAACTCATTAGTATAACAATGTCTGTGGCCGCCATCGGCGCCATTGTCGGACTCCTTAGTCGTGTAGACGGCAAGATCTTACCAGATCGGGGGTTCAAAGTCCCAGCAAAGACCGTTGCGGGGAGGTATGTTCCGCAAAAAATAATGATAATTTCGCCTCAATAAATTTGCTCAAAACTCGCGGTGGATCTACTCAGTATGAAGAAGGCTTGGATTGCTAAGAGTAGGACAAATCTCTGAACCAATCTTGTAACTCCAAACACTCCACTTTCCCCTTTTCGAAACATTTCAAAGGACATGACGTCCAGGTAGACAATAAAGCAGGACATGAATGGTAAAGCGAAGCACACTCGGATTTGCTTCTAAGGTTTTCAAAGTGTATGGAGTACGCGAGCTGAGTTTGCCGCTGTTGGAGTATATTACGCAAAAGTTGTCATGATAGTTTGGGGGCTAATCTTCTACTACGTGTCCCAGAGACGACTCATCTATCGCTGCTTCCCGGATGGGAGTCACTTTCATTAACGAAAAGACACCGGCTTCACCAGCTCGTATGTGACTTGATACCATTTCAAACTTGTCACTTGATCTAAAGGTTGGGATATTGAGGACAAAATATAGGAGTTGTACCCAGATAAGTCTCTCTAATGATGTTGACGCTCTATTCTATAAGGGCATATCTTTGTTGTCAACTAATAGCTGCTCCGATAGCCAACACTTCAGAGACTAACCCTAGGTTTGCTTTTCGAGTTTTTGGGTCCCACTGCCCTTCTCCTTTCCATCATTCCCCAGCCCGTCCAACATGTCTCTTGATGATTTCTTTCCCATATTTTTTGTCGTTCAGACTTCTCTGCTTTCGCTTTTGCAAGCTCACACCGAATTGATCTCTTGATATAATTGGCATTAGGTTTCACCCCTGGAGGTAACTTGAAGAATGTGTCTACTTCAGGTTAGAGAAAAGAATGTTTTCCACTGATAGAGCATAACCAAACTGGTACGTACGGTAAAGAGGTTGCCCAATTGGGCGAGACGGCGGAGGTGGAGTAGCCGCCATAATAAAAGGCTTCGCTGGCTTTACAGTCGACTCTGTTTGTTCTGACTCAGACGTCTTTGCTTTGGGCTTGCTCTTCGACACCTTTGCCTTTCCAGGAGCCTTTCTCGCTTTCGCGGTCTTCTTTGCCTTGGGCTTGGCTTCGGGCTTTGCAATAGGGACAGGTTTGGCTATTTCCGTCTCTTTCAATCCCATTGTTGTAATCAACCGGGGCGGTGCTTTTGACACCCTTCCGGACCGAGTCTTCTTCTCCGTCATCGTTTGTTAGAGTTGAGAAATCGAGGATCGGTATTGGGAGGCCGATGAAGTCTTTGCTAAGAATGGACATGGCGTTTAAAATTTGTGAAAGGGCTTGACATTATGCATTTTACTTCGTGGGCTTGAGCGACCTTTGTTTAAAAAGTGCAAAGTTTCCGCTTCCGGAAGGTGAGTATGAAGGGGGGGCTGCAAACGTAGGTTTACTGTTTGTGCGTAGTAATTAGGAGCTCGAGCTCGAGAACGCGAACAGATTTGAATTACTTTTACAGTAAGATTGATACGGTACTACTCCATGTAGTGCCACTTAGTAAATAGACATTGCTCTACTGCTCGGACGTTGAATACGAAATACGCTGATCAAGCAGTATCATTCTCAAGGCCTCTTCAGCTGGCACACGAGGTACATATTCACTTTCGATCCATAATGTTGATGAGCGGCGTGAAGTCTTCATGTTCAGACTGTATAAATCCACTTGGCATTATTTGACATGCTTCCAAAATCGGCTCATGGCCCAATCAGGAGGATGAATTCTTTGTTACGAATCATGTGAGGAGCAACTCTCATTCTTCGTAGGCGAGGAATGAAGAAAGCTGAGGTTTTCGCAGCACCACCCACCAAACCTTGGGAACCCTAAGCCAAGTTGAGAAACACTAGAAATTTCCAAGTCTAAACATATTATTGTAGACTCACATACCCAAAAATTCTCATGGTAAGCAATATCAAAGATAAGGAAAATGAAAACACCTCAATGATCATGGAACATTTTCTTGATTGGGCAACCTGAATTTGGGAAGGGCAAAGATGATTTAAAGCAATAGATGATTGTGAGAACTATGATCTGCATTCGATGAGGTGGTCGCCTTGTTTATATGCTGGTGGAAATCTGGACGATCAGTCATTCGCTTCTTTTTTGATGTGTGAAGCTTAATTTGTACCGATGAGTTGACTGACGTTGATGACAAAGTCGCGAAGGGAGAAAACAGAAAGCTGCTATAGTATGGACGGGCGGCGTGGTGCGAATTGTTCGGGAATGCGGCATGGGAAGCTGGAGATTGCTTCTTGGACGGTACAGCCACTTGAAACTGATCGAGAAGAACTGGAGATATACACATCCCAAGGATCGATAGTATCTAAGTCTGACAATGGTTGAAGTGATGATGAAGTTGGAGAAAAGGAACTTGACGAGTTTGCTCTTGCTTCTGAGTTTCTCGTGCAGAGCTTTGATCCAGACAAAGCTTAGAGCTGTATTCTCGCATTCTAGTAGGCTGCAATGGGGGGCGTCCAACCTCATATCCTTAAGACATTAGTTAAGTATCCTGCAGTAGACCTGTGTATGTTTGTAGCAGGGCAGCACGCTGCTGCAGCCCATGTCGAGATGAGGCAAAACATATATTGATTTTCACTTCTGAGCAAGGGTTCTACTGCCGTCCCCTACATAATCGTTCTACGGAGCGGCTCGTTGCTGAGGGTGCATATGGTGAGATGGTGGTTTGGTGAGATGGTGGTTTGGCTGGGGCTCGCTTGTCGATGTTTGGAATAGAAACATCCGCACACGACTTGTAGAAGTCGTAAAAATATTTGGCAATTGCCCAATAGCACAAGAACAACAATCCCAATCTTCGAACATTCCCTTGAGGATGACTGAACCCTTCCTAAACCCTTGCGAGTCGTCAGATCAATTCCGTGCCGTGTTGAATATCCTTGTATTCATCAATCAGTCCCTAGGCAACCGAAAGCGACCAACGGACGGGTATCTGTTACGGAAAACCCCATGTTCGCCAATCGTCAGCACTTGCCACCGAAATCCTTGCCGTTGGAGCGCTCAGTGTTCATGCCCTTGAATATCGGGAGCCAGGGTGTTGGGAAAATCTGGAAATCTCTGCATATTAAAATCTGCTGATAACACAACAGAATAAAAGAGGTTCGGCGATACGACCATGACGCCGAACGACTATGGAAGCTTTTTGAAAAGATTAGTGCAACATACTCAACTCCGCATTTTCCTAGTCGTCGTGCATAAATTGTGCAGTAGTGTCCATAGACTTCCCGAGCAGCCACACCTCTGGAAAAGGTTCTTGGCAGTTAGTTCTACCTTGGCATTGTTGACGAGGTGTGCCTCGCAGAGAATCCATCCTTGCGTGCATAACGTTCTCGTGAAACAGTCGATATCGCCACTGAACTAAACTACTGGGTAGGAAGCGCGTGGGGAGCTAGCCTTAGATTGCCGGGTATTTTGTGAGACAGAACTTGAAAACTCGAGAGTTAAATTTGTGCTCTACCAAGCAGAGAGTGGTTGATAACGTACCGCATAAGCTAGTGTTAAACCAAGTCAATTGGGTGTAAGGATGCAGCTGGGGTTCTTAAAAGTATGCTACCAATCGACATCGTGCTTACTTGGATAATTGAGCTATCAATGAGGGTAATATTGAGACCCGTAGACAGGATTATAGGATCTCAACGCAACGCTACAAGTGTCAGTCGGTGGCTGTGTAGTGCAAATCCGATTAAGCTTCGCTGGATGTTTCCATCACTGTTGCAAAATAAAGTGGAAGAAGCGGGGATGATGATAGACCCGCGAATTCCTAGCGCCAGTTTCATTACCGTAACCAAGAGTAAATTAACTTCCTCGTTGTAATATCTTTGTCTGATAGGGCGAGCTCTTTCATAAGGGGTTGGAGTGAGTGAGTTCTTTACTTACCATGCTGTTCTGGGGTGGCCCTGTGATCATTTTCACCAAGGGTAGCGCTAGTTTTCGACCCCACTTGACGTGATTTCCTACGCCAACATCCGCTCAATCTTTCTTTTCTTACAGCTTCACAATCTCAGCTTCAAGGGCGTGTGTCGTCAATTGTCTCTCACAATCGCTATGTATATCCTCCGGGCATCCCGCCAATGCTAGAGGTTCTCACCTAGCACACCCCCTCGTGGCTACAGGCGTCGCCGTCCCTTCGCTTTCCCCCTTCCGCCTATTCTAGCCAGCGGACACGCTTCTTCCAACGACTGCAACAGCGTCAACACGCGCCAACTTTCACGGTGCGCTCTGTTAAAAATCCATTACGATATTCTTGTATCATAATGGGCTTGCCAGTTGCGTAATCGTTCTACCAGTCTGCCTACGGGCGGACCTCGTGCCTACGTGCTGGATATAGAATTAGACGGCTTTGCGGAATTTACGGAAGAACGACTTGACAACATGTCCGAGGTGCAAAACCCAACACGTCTTGCCCCACCTGCTGTCTCTGCTCTCAAGCAAGAGACGGCTGGTGGCCATGGACTACACAGGAACCATATGCAGCGATCCATTACCGAGGACTTTCGCGTTGAAAAGGAAGACCTGAAAGAGGCAGCTGAACATAGTCACAATGTCATTCTGAATTTGAGCCTGGACGGTGTTATTCGCTTTGTGACTCCTTCCTGGCGAGAAGTTATTGGCACCATCCCGGAATCGGTCATAGGTAAGCCAATGGCCGATCTGCTTGTGGAAAATAAAACAGCTTTTCAAGACGCTATCAAAGCAATGCAACAGGACGATTCCAAAAGCCACGTCATTCGCTTCTCAGTTACCATGGGGCCTTTTTCTTCTTTTCGTCGCAAGTTGCATCGCCAATTAGAGTCAGAAGGCAGCGAACAGTCTGCCCCCGAGTCACTACCCGAGGACCATCCAACGCTCAGTCTCGAAGCTCAAGGTATTATGGTATTTGACCGCGCCTCCGGAAGCCACACTGGTGTAAGTACTGATAATCATGCTTATGTCTATTCACTCACTAATAAATCAACACAGACCATGTGGATGATTCGTCCCTATGTCGTTCGAGAAGTGACTATTGACCTTCCTGCCGTGTTAGTGGAGTCTCTTGGTGTTGGAGCTGAAATGCTGGCCCACTACCTCACTGAGCTAGCCGAAGCCGGTGTTGACGATCCTGCTAATCATCCGCCGCCTTCGCCAGTTCTCTGTCGTATTTGCGAACGTCAAATCACGCCATGGTGGTTTGAAAAGCATACCGAACTTTGCCTGCAAGAGCACACCGCCGAAATGGACGTCCAGATTGCGCATGAGAGCCTTTCGGATCATCGAGCTGAAATTGTAAAAGTCTTAGATGCTCTGGACGCTCAAACACGTCAACCCAGGGCCGCTTCTTCTTCTGGCGAGCTCGCACCACCCGCTTCAGCGACGCCAGAATACAAAGGCCTCGCCATTGGACAGGCGTCCACTCCATCTTCTGGTCCATCATCAGTCCCCTCTTCCGGCCGGGCTTCTCCTGCCTCTCCGTCACATAGTCGTGATCGTTCATCGTCCTCCTTTGGTCACCATCGTGCTCGCTCTTTCGCCATCCGACGGCCACTTGCCCGTATCGTAGAGCTTGTTTTGGATCTCTGTGATACCGCTCTGGAGATCAACACACCAGCGCTCAGTAACAGTCGTAACCAACAAGATGGGGAATTTCGTACTCAATCACCACAATCGGAGAGTAGGGCCGCCCAAGTTTTGCAATGGCATTCACCTAGCACGAGCACTGTCGAGCATGAACAAGGTCTTGCTTTACTTTGTGAGGATACGAATAGGCTGGCTAAACTAAAAGTGGACGCCATCTTCAGACACCGCCATATCCTGGAGTATTCAGAGCGCATCCGCATAGAGTTTGCTGTCCTCGTCCAAGAGTGCATAGAAGCCGCCATAGACAAGGCCGCCCGCATTGCTGCTGGAGAACTCAGCGACTCAGGAGATTCTAGCGATGATACAGAAGGCCGCCATAACGAGAGCCAGGCTACGGAAATCGACAACGAGCAATCGGCCGACGAGCGTCCAAGCGAGGAAGAAATGTTTCCTGGATCCTTTGAAGGCCAATCAGCTATGACTATGGCACTACGCAATGCTTCGAATCCTTCGTTGGTTACCGATCGTAGACCTTTGTCCGCTGCAACTTCTACTCGCTCTAGCAGCCCTCGCGGTTCCCAAACTCCACGTTCGTTTGTGGGCCCTTCCAATCTCCCTCCTCCAAGTAAACGAGGGTCCATATATTTCGAAAGTGACGCAGGGGCAGATAGTGATAGCAGTGTTATCTCCACGGCGCTTTCGCTTCCACAGAGGACAGAGTCTCCCGGCTCTGATCTTAGCCTTTCAAGGGTTCATACTTCTCGCGACCGCAATAAGCGTAGAAGCTTGATTCTTCCCAGTGTCATGTCCAGCCGTCAGCACTCGCCTGCTAGAGGTATTCCGCCTCCTTCGTCGCCTCTGCGTATGGCAAAGTCTAGGATTCCAAGCGAGAGCCAAAGCTCCCAGTCCCCCATTACTTCCCCTGTCATGTCCACGAGCGAGTTCTCCTCTCCATTTATCATGCCTCAACACATTCATATGCAACATCATAGGAGACAATCTTCTGCGGCATCGTCTGACGTACTTCGGCCATCTTCCTCGCCACGCCTCGCTCCTGTTAACAGCAATCCACAGCCACGGGCCGTACCGCCCTCGATCAAGGACTTCGAAATCATTAAGCCAATCAGCAAAGGTGCTTTTGGTAGCGTGTATCTTTCTAAAAAGAAGTCTACTGGTGACTACTTTGCAATTAAGGTGTTGAAAAAGGCTGACATGGTTGCCAAGAATCAGGTCACCAACGTGAAAGCAGAACGGGCTATTATGATGTGGCAGGGTGAAAGCGATTTCGTCGCGAAGCTATATTGGACTTTCTCCAGTAAGGACTACCTATACTTAGTCATGGAATACCTTAATGGCGGCGACTGTGCTTCATTGATCAAAGTTCTTGGCGGCCTCCCGGAGGATTGGTCCAAGAAGTATATTGCTGAAGTTGTCCTCGGGGTAGAACATCTGCATAGCCGTGGAATTGTGCATCGCGACTTAAAACCTGATAACCTACTCATTGACCAGAAAGGCCATCTTAAACTCACCGACTTTGGACTTTCGCGAATGGGTGTTGTTGGACGCCAAAAGCGAGCATTGAATAGCAAAAGTGACGAGCCACCGGCACCTGATTTGCTTAAGCAAGGCCCATTTCATCGTGCGATATCGGTTGGATCATCTCGCTCCGCTTCCTTTGATCTACATGGAAATTATTCGCCTTCACAGACTCCAAGTTTGACCGCCGCCGTACCTGGAGATATAGGTCAACCCTCTTACTTTAGCCTGACTCGGGAATCGTCAAGGAAAACTTCTGGTCAGAAAACGGATAGTGAAACCAGCGAGGGTTTGCATGCCATGTTTCGTAAGTTTTCGCTGGTTGACGATACCATGAATCATCAAGCGCAATCACCCATAGAGGAGGAAACTGGTAGTGGCGATCTAAGTCCTCCAGAATTATACACATTGCAGTCTGTTTCTAGTCATGTGAGCACTGCGCCGGCCAACACTCCTCCTACCGTTTCTGGTATGCTACCTCCAACGATGGCTCTTTTCGATCCGCAAGACACAAGTCGAAAATTCGTGGGCACACCGGACTATCTTGCCCCAGAAACAATTAAGGGAATTGGTCAAGATGAGGTCAGCGATTGGTGGTCTCTTGGTTGTATCCTGTTTGAAATACTTTATGGTTATCCTCCTTTCCACGACGAATCCCCTGATCTTGTGTTTCAAAACATTCTCGCTCGCAAGATTGACTGGCCTCCAGAAGACACGGTACCAGTGTCCGATAATGCTAAAGACCTTATCAACAAACTGATGTCGCTTGACCCCGCTCATCGACTGGGTGCAAACGCGGAAGAGAAGTTTGAGACAGGAGGTGCAGAAATTAGAAACCATCCATGGTTCGAGGGCATCAATTGGGAGTCTTTGCGGGACGATGAAGCTTCTTTTGTACCTGCTCCAGAAAACCCTGAAGACACAGAGTACTTTGATGCAAGAGGAGCGGAGCTCCAGAGCTTTGCAGCGGAATTTGAAGACCAGGTATCATCTCCAGCAGGCACACCTGGCGCTGACTACCCTGAACGGCCTCATGATGCATTGGCTCGCGTCCGCACTCAGGTCAACAATATAAAGCGTGGGCTTATGCCTCTCCATATTCCACCACACGTGAGGATGCCAGATGGACGCTCCAGACGTCTAAGCGAACCGATTGCGGCTGACGATTTTGGCAACTTTTCGTTCAAAAACCTCCCCGTCCTCGAGAAGGCGAACAAGGATGTTATTCAGAAACTGCGTGCTGAAGCCCTACAGGCTCAGAACAAGCCTGGAAATATTGCTGCAACAACAGCCGTAAGCTCTCCATCACCCTCCCTAGAGTCCAGTCCAATTCTACCAATGCCGCTCAAACGGACGATTTCTGCAAATAAGGGTGGTCCTAGGCCATCGTCACCGCTGCTATTCAACCACCCTGCGCCGTCGCCAAGCAGACCGTCGCAGCCTTCATCGCCTCTCTTGGTGCAGTTCAGTGCGGGCCAAAATCACGAACGCCGAAAAGCCTCGAGCGGCTCGTCGACTCTCTCACAGCAAAGCAGTAATTCGCTTCAACCAGGAAACTTCTTTGACGCACCCAGAATGATGGGCAATCTTAAGTCAACATCCAGTGCCTCATCCCCAATCAAGTTGGCCAAATCTCCAGGCTCGTCCATCTCTCACGAACGTAGTATGTCGGCCCAGAGATTATGCGGTAACGCTACATCCCCTAGGCCTCGCTCCCACACTGTTAGCTCGCAAGAAAGCGAAGATATTGTCAAAGATCTCATGCCCACCTCGCACAAACGCCGAAGTGCCGTTGGTATCCAGATGGCCGATATCTCGCCCTCATCCTCAGATAATGAAGACTCAAGACAAAAGGCTGCATTTCTCCGTGTTCAACGTCGCCGCCAGAGCTCACGTAGAATGTCGCAAATTACCTTGGACCAAGGCCCAATGTTCAGACCGCTCGATGTTCTTGTATGTGAGGACCACCCGGTTTCACGTTTGGTTATGGAAAAACTGCTGGAAAAACATCGTTGTCGAACAATTACAGCCCAGAGCGGCTCTGAAGCTATGCGTTATGCAATGAGTGAAGTTAAATTCGACATCATCATGATGGAATACAAACTCCCTCAAATTAATGGCGCCGATGTGGCGCGTATGATCAGGGACACGAAGAATGCCAACACGAATACTCCCATCATCTGCGTTACAGGCTATCTTAAAGAGTTGCCACCCAGTCATCATTTCGATGGCCTTGTGGACAAGCCGCCAACTCTTAACAAGCTATCAGATATCTTGTCTCGCCTGTGCCAGTGGAAACCTCCGCCCGCTAACTGGACCCCGACGCAGTATATTTCCATGCCACTCTCGGGCTTACGACAAGAGTCAGCTCGTACCGAGGACAGTCCTACCTCCAATGCTTCCAGCTATGGTGCAAATATGCCTTCTGGTAGCTATAGAGGCTCGAGTCGTGAAGACTCAATAAGTTCCAGCTTCTTCGGCGACGGCGATAGTAGGGTGGACGACTTCCCCGTAATGATCAATAAACACTCCTCGGTTGACTGGCAGAATCGAGATCTTACCCATGCTTTTGATGGTCTCGGAATTACTGAAGATCTAAGTCAGGACAACAGCTTCAAGCCCAAGATGCCTGCTCTGATACACCAGGAATCGGCCCCCGCCACGATGGAGCACACTGCCCGTAGAAAGCCGTCAGCTGAGCGGAATGGAGATAAGCGTCGGTCTATGGAGAAGCAACGACGCGAATCGGCCGATTCCGGCGATGATGAGGATGAAGAATTAGGCAATGTCCAGCTACGAGCTAGAAGCCCAAAAGGACGTCCAAGAGGTACATCGAAGCTTGGCACTGAGATGCTGCGTACAAACAGTCGAGGCAGCGTTGTGTCTGTCGAAGATGTTTCCACAACAGAACCGCTACCCAACTCCCCTCCTCCTGCTATTGCTGAAGAGCGGCGTGAAGAGGAGGCAATGGAAGAAAGCAAAATTTCCATCACTCCACCAGAGCTCTTCCCACGCTTGCCAGGCGCAGCCGTAGAGGACATTGTCGATATGGACGTCAACGAATCGACCCCTAAACCGCAACATAACACTCCTGACTCACCAGACCCGGATCCTACACCCCGCCCATCCATTTCATCTACACGCTGGGTCTCGTCAGCGGAGAGCTCTCCAAAGCATCGAGCAGGTTCACCCGCACCAAGAGCATAAAGCTGCCACTATTCACTTTCGCATTTTAGCGACAGACCGTTATTTTTTCTTTTGTATTACGGCGGTAACCTAAACCAGTTTTACTATGTCATCTGTTCATTTTCAGCGAGGCGTTGGTGGGGTTTTGGTGTCCTTGCGTTCGGAGGCAGACTGACATGCTATCTCATACGCCTCGAAATTTTGTTGGCTTTGCTGCTTTCTTGAGGTTTTTGCGGAGTGGATTTCTGATTTCTCTCCTCACACGACAATTTTTTCTTATCCTTTCCTGATCAAGCTCTCGCTTCCAAAAGGCGTTGCGAATTTGCAAGCAGGTTTGGCGGACAAGACTACTCTTCTCACTTTTCTTGACAATAGGCCTTTTCCGATTCAAACAAGTTAGTGTCGATTTACTTCAGCTGATCCATTTGAGACTGTTACAAGGGAAAAGTCGGAAGCACGATGTACACAATAATTGCCTTCATTTTTATTTCCCTGTAGATTGAAAAAGCATTGGTTCATTCAAAGTTTCGTCGTATATCAGATCTAAAATCGAAAATAAAATTGCAAAAATCAATTCGGCTCAAAGCCTGTGAGATATCGATCTATCATGGTGTATATGTGTATGCCGTTATGAGCTCTACTTTAGGTTTTGTAAACAATGATCCATGAACCCTCATAGTGTATACACGAGCCTACCTTCTATCTTGGCGGCGTCGTTTTACAAACCGTCAAACCAAAATGCCATATCCATTCTTGCTGCCGACAACTTCATACCTCTCTTTCACCCAATTCTTCAGCAGTAGCACGCATTCCTCCTTACCAATCGCCGCAACAAGCTCGCGCGCTGTCCTTCGCGATGCCTTGAAACGACACAAGCGCCTATCCCCCTCATCTCAACCTTCAAACCTCTCCACAGTGCTATCGGCTCTGAACAGCTATATACCATACCTCCTCGCACTCGATGCAGGGTTAAGTGGAAATGTCATAAGTGGTGAGGAAGTTGACGTGGTACTGCTGCGCGAATTGGAGGTAGAATGGAGGTGTACACTCAGTGCAACCCTGCCAGGTCGGGAGCCACCACGACAGAAGCTCAAAAGCTTGGAGACGGAAGTCATGTTCACGCTTGAAACTTTGGCATATGTGCATTCTTTACTTGCGCGCGCGCAATTGCGACCGTTGTACCAGAGCGGGCAGGCCCCACCGTCGGAGGAACAGAGGAAACAGGCAATCGCGGGAGCGATGCAGCACCTTCTCTCTGCGAATTCTGTGCATAATTTCTTGGTCCAGAGAAGCAATTGTGGTAGTAGTCATGCTGCGGCTGTAGCTGATATATCTACTTCTGTGCTCAATGCACTATCTAGTCTAGCATTGGCGGAAGCTACACTCATTACAGTTTTGAAGGATGATCCATACCCTTCCGCTGTTGCGGAGGAGAGGAATAAGCACAGTAAAGATTGGATGTTCAAATCACCGGATATGCCCAAAGTGCGCGCGCATCTGTTTGCGCGGTTGTGTTTGGCGGCGGCGGAACATGCTTCCAGAGGTTTGGCCTCTGTGAGAAATACCAAGGGTGTAGATGAGTCGTTGATTATGTATCTTGAGGATTTGAGGTGTACTGCTAGGGCTAAAGCGGCGAGGTTCTTGGGTGTGGATGCTGAAGGTCAGGGGAAGGTGGGGGAGGGGGTTGCGTGGCTGAGGGGCGCGAAGAAGGAATTGGGGTTGTTGGTTGAAGGGGAGGATAGGGGTTTGAAGGGGTTTTCGAAATTGAAGAAGGATTGGAAGGAGAAGAGGGAGGATAAGAGGGTTGATAGAGGGGATGCGGATTGGGGTGTTGATGCTGGACGGTTTGAGGAGGGGAGGGTATTGGATATGTTACTTAGGAAGTGGGAGAAGATGAATGATACTGTAAGCCTTTTTATTTCATGCCGGCCTCGTTGTAAACCACAGTTGAATTAATTATGTATAGGTGAACGTCCAAATTGTTCCTCCATCAGAACAACTCTTAGCCTCCATGCCATCAGGTCGGGAGTATCATACACCAAAACCATATCAAGCACCTTCTCTTGACGAGGATGTGATTGCAAGAATGAGAGCACCACCGGATCCTGCCGATCTATCATTCCAGAGCACGGAAGACGACAGTGGAACAGAGGACGAATTACAACCCGAGCCTGTTGGCGCTTTCCCAGGAACGAAATCTGATTATGCTGGCAGGTCCACCTACTACTGAGTCTTTTCTATTCAAAGCTTGATCCCCTACCATTGCGGAATCGCAAGGTGGTATCCTTAGACTCGGAGACTGTAGAATGGCTGTAGATTCGAAGCGATTGAAGTTTTTTGACAAGTCCAACCCAATTACGCATGAAATGCTGCTTACTACAGAGGAAGGTCTTATCGGTCTACCACTGAATCAGATCACGAAAGCGGACTGTCGTAACAATTGCTATGGCCCCCGAACAAGTTGTGATTCAACATTCTACCATGGTATGTGGTATCAAGCCATCCGTGGTGTTTTGAGCTTTGCAACGGGGGATCTGCTGCAATATGGTCAGGTCCTACAAAGGCATCTAAGGCATCTCTGAGAATCTGTAACGGGCATCGAAGGACTTGTCCCCAACAAAGGTGACTCACATATACGATTCGCATGTTATAGGAGCATCAACAATCAGCAAAAGTCTTTGATCTGTCTAAGGGAATACGAGTGCAATCTAGGGGATACAAGTGCGATCCAGGGAATACAAGTGCAATCTAGGGGATTCAAGTGCAATTATGCAAACCAAGGCGCACAATAAAACACGTCTCATCCTCAGACTCACAAGTACAATCCGACAAACCAAGGCGCACAATAAAACACGTCTCATCCCCAGACTCACAAGTACAATCCGACAAACCAAGGCGCACAATAAAACACGTCTCATCCCCAGACTCACAAGATACAATCAACCAACAACCAGAGTGCAGTCCCAAGCGCTACAAGGAGCCCAAAACCCAGGAATCCATCGGCCACGGTCTTCGCACCGACATTGACCTTGTCCTTCAGCGACAGACCCTTACAAGCAAGCGGATCCTTCACACACTCCTCCCGCAGCCAGCACCGGATACTGGCAGGTGGATTTCCTTTGAGCAAATGTCTGTAATCCGACTCGTTATGGTACAAGCCCCCATGATTTCCCTGGCAGTATCCCCGATCGTAGACACGGCAAGTGCCTGTTGTTTGCAAACGGAAAGACTTCGGCCAAGCATTCACGAGGTGGATGTCCTGGAGATATGGGTCTCCGCCGTCGAGATTGAAGTTCCAGCATTCGCCCACCAGCATAGTGATTGTAATTTCCCCTCCCTTCCAGTCTTCTTGGGTATACGCTTCCACGAGAACTTTTAGTAGTAGAGGCTGCACGGTGCATTTCATTGATCGTGTTGGGTACTCGTAGTAATATCTCGCCAAAGAGGGTGTGCTGCCATGAAGCATCGTCAATGGACCGCCACCGGAAAGGTCGCACCCTACTTGCTCGTATAGCATGCAGTCAACGGCGGGCGGTATGGTGATGGACTTGAATGAAAAGTCGTTTGCAAAGCACGTGTCGAATGGAACAAGGAGTTCCTGCTTCTGACCGCGGTACTCCTGGTCTTCGTAGAGGGCGATGTCGATGAGGTTTTCGTTGTTCGGGCCGTGAACAATGGGTAAGGGCTCCCTTGTGGTTGTTGTGGCTGCGGGGAGGATGGTGGTGGACTGTGAGATTACTCTGACCGTAGCAGCTTTTGAGGTAATGGCCACAATCGTAGTTGAAGTTGAGATGGCGGTGATAATGGGAGCAGTGGTAGGGGGTGCGAAATAAGTGGTGACAATGGGAATAGCGGTGGGGAGGGCGAAATCAGTGGTGAAACCGACATTGGGGGTGATGACGGGATTGGTGTTGACAGCATCATTGATGAGGCCAAAGAGGCTTGCGAATAAGAAAGAGTAGAAGTTCATCGTTAATCAAATGTTGGGGGCTAATGTAATTGTGATTGTGTGGTGTTTGTTGATGTTTGGATGTTGATGTTTGGTTGTGAAAGGTAACAGACGGAGAGAAGTCTACTTATATACTTGAGTTATGTATCGAGGGAAGGTACTCTGCTCTCGTCGCTCTGTCTGACTGTACCTCACTCTTGCTTCCACCTCCTATCTAAATTACCATATCAAAGTTCCTTCGTTCCTGCTTGTGCTGACTGTAGAGAAGAAGTGCCCAGGGGACAGAGAAATTTAGGGAGTAGCGATTATGATGGTAATCGATGACGATGGAAGTTCACGGGCTGTCCTCAAGGCAAGGACGACTATAAAAGGTAGACAGAAGTAGCGAGCTATCCAAGAGGACTGAGCTTGAAGAGGACGAAAGGTTAGACATGAGTCCGGTATGTCATGAGAAGCGCTTGATAATATGTACAATACAGCTTCTATTCCTTCCTTCCTCCACACATACGGAGCAGATCCCCTGAACCATCATGTGGTAATGTCAAGTCGTATAACGCCGGTATGGTTGTTACCGTGCATTTTCTCCAATCCCACGTCTCATCTTCCTTCGTATCACACGCAGTAGCTTCACGATGTCTTTGGCCAATAATTCTGTTGTTCACCCAAGAAACCTCTAACCCTCGAATCCTTCAATAGCTCTAAATACCTTTCTACGATTGCATATTAGCACTGCTCCTTCCTCCCGCCGAATGAATTGTAAGACATACCTCTCAAATGTCCGCACTTCTCCAAGTGATTGACACCTTCTCTCCAGTAGCATTTTCCCATTTCTTCGCGTACTAGTCTGGCCATCATGCTCTTCACCCATTGCTCACGGATGACGGCATCTTGTGCTGCTTTGAGGGCGGTTTGGTCTTCGTAGTCGACACCGTCGAAAGTCGGTGCAACTTTTGGTTTTCGGGCGAGGAAAGCTGCTGATTCTGGTGTAGGCATTGCGAGGTTTGGAGTGTTGTTGCGGTTTCAATTGCTTGTTTACGTTGTTGGAGAAGCTGGAGCTTTGTCTTGTGGTGAGGTTCGAGATGGAGGAGTTGCCAAGCCTGAGTACTCCACACTCCACCACCTCTCTTCCTCTCCAACATTCCAAACCCAACACCATCATAAAACTACGAACTTCTCCCCGACTTCCTCTCCCCAGCTCTACTACTAGACGGCATCCCCGGACTACTAGGACTACCATCCCCCTCCCCCGAAAATCCAACCCTGCCCCCCTTAGCCCTCTGCCTCTGCACCGCAGCCACCATCTCCGCACTCCCCATACTCTGCTCAGCCGGCTCCCCCCAATCCAACCAACTCCCCTCATTCCCCTTCCCTTTCCCACCCCCCCTCTTCTTCTCACTAGCATACTGCACCCGCCATTTACTCTCATCAACCGTAACCACATTAAGTACGTCTTGTTCCGCTTGCGCGAGTAAGTACTTGCGTCTGACTTCGCAATCGAGGCAGAGGCCGTGTCTTATGCGGATGGTGCGGTAGGGGTGTGCTGTGGGTGTGCATGTTGTGGAGGTGGGGGTGTGGGTTTGGAGGGTGGTGGATTTGCGGGAGAGGCGGTAGTGTTGCGATGGGGGGAGGGAGGGGAAGGTTGCGTCTGGGCAGGGGAGGAGGGCTCCTGGCGCGAAGAAGTTGTGCCCGCAATTGACGAAGATGTAGAATTTGTGGATGCACATGGTGGTGGTGTGTGTGATTGGAACCTTATGGTACTCTTACTATTCGGGCTGAGCTTGCTTGCGCAGTATCTATCTGGTTGTGATCAAACACTTTGAGACCACTATTGCATCTCTCAGTTCTTGGAATAGTTAGTCTCATTGAGAAGCCCATCAATGAGCATCCTTTCTGTCTGTATTGCTCTTTGTTCAATAATTGGTAGGTTGACCGCATTCGTGTATATGAAAAAATCCCCTTTGTCCTTGGCCAGCAATGAATTAGGTAACTATGAGCCATAAGAGCTTCAACCTGTCCAGCAAATATTCAAGGGGACAGCGGATTGACATATTCTGGCTTCCCCAACAGCCTCAACTATCTGATTTACGAATTGGCGGAAGGAAAGAAAAGATCCAGCAGAATGGTAATAGATACACCTAAATAATCCTGTACATTACAGACACATGCTCCATCGAAACGCCTCGCAAATAATCTGGAGCAAAGAATGAAATGCATGCTGCTCCACCTGAGATTTGATCATCCCCCGAAATACATGTCGTCCATATGATATATACAGGTGAAGTGAAGTCTCTTTGTAAATGCGATGCCGCCGTCCTCCTTCCCTTTTCGGGGTTTCTCTCAAAAGAGAGTTGATCAAACTTCCCTGGCTCGATCCTGGGATTGTTTTAGTCCGTATACTACACCTGCAGGCAGCCATTGCAATTAGCAGTGCCAGAAGCCGTGCTGGTCGACCGAGTACTATATGTCCTTACTACAAGTTCCCCAAAATTCAAAAACTCTGGAGGATTTTCTCATGAGTAAAAAATCGGTTCTTCTGAATATCTTTCAAGCATCCTTCTTCTTCTCGTCTTTCTTGCTGTCCTTCTTGCCATCCTTCTTAGCCTCAGGCTTTTTCCCGTGAAAAACACGATTAAACGTATCACTAACCCAATCCTTAAACTTCTCCCAAGGATTCCTGTTCAGCTTATTACTCAGCTGCCGATAGTTGTACATTTCGCCCCAACAATCGCGACCCCATTCACACCCCGCCATGTTGACCATGAAATCCCGATCAGCAGGTTGATAGTGAATTTTGGGATCTTCCCCCTTGTCGCCGCAAGCCCCTGGTGGAAAGCTATTGACCTTCCTTTGTGGTATGAACGCAACATGTGGCCGTATCCACGGCTGATTTTGGTACATGTATTCTAATGCATCTTGTTCTTTGTGTTCCCAGTCCATGTGTTTTTGTTCGTATCCGACCGGGTCCCACCATATATCCAGGAGTCGATCCGTCCAGAGACTTCTGCGCACAAAGAACGATCCCAGGTTGAAGCCTCCGCAGTCTTGTGGGACGATGAGGTTGATGGATTCGGGTTTGCCGTCACCTACTGGTGATAAGGTTTCCTCGTCCAGATATGGTTCCGTCAGTGGATGCGTTATGTTAAGAGGGTTGTAGACGTTTATGTCTCGGTATGTGTTTTCAGAGAGTTGATTGAAAATGTGTGATTGGAGGGAGTAGGATGGTTCCATGACGAAGGTGTTTAAATCAAGCCACCAGAACCTGAATTGTTAGCATGATATAACCACTTGCAGTGACATAAAAAAAGTCAGAGGGGTGTAATAAATCAAGAAGACCTACCACTCGGCCTTGGGATACTTCCGCATCGTGTTACGGATAGTATCAACCTTTTCCCAGCTTTCCCTCCACTCGTGAGCATAACGCTTCTTTGTGCTCATATCGACAATCTCTAATTCATAACCCCATCTCTTTGCGTATTGCTTCTTGTTCTTGACACTATCTCTTTCAATAGCCCACTCTCGCGGTCCTTTCCACTCCATTACACCACCGCCCTGATTTGCGGCTAGTATTATAACAAATTTGTCTCCACCTCCCAGCGCAGAGGATCTCCGCCATACTTGATGCAATGCTATAACCCATTAGCTCAGTTCGAGTGATTATGTTCCAAGCTTACTTACGAGTGATGTAAAATATTAAGGTCAGTATTAGGACGCCAACAACTAATGCAAAGCGCGACCTCAGCTTCCAAAATATCCGTCCTACCCATGACAGTATATCTTTGACACGCCCTGCTGGTCCAGGCCGTCCACGACCTAGCTTCTCCTTTTCCGAATAGTTGCCGCCGGTGAAATGTGGTAGTTTCATTGATAGTCTCCGAAAGTGTCTGGTAAAGCCTTGGTTCTTCGGCGAGAACTGAGGATAGCCCCTAACTTCTGCACTTTTTGCCTGAGCCGTCGCCCACGCAACATTGTTTGCATTGCCGTTGAAATAAGTTCTGGCGGGACTTGCTTGACGACTCGTGCCATCATATGGAGTTGTAAGACCAGGACTCGACCATCCACCACTTCTTTGAGGCGACGGAGACCGTGACAAGGACATTGCGTCCGGGAGAAAGCCCGGTGTACCCGGGACCGTCTCTAATGTTTGTCCAAAACGTCCAGATGTTGCGCCGGATCCCGAGCTGTATGTGTCTGATGCGAATGAATTACCAGGCAGATTTAGACTGGGAGGTATCGGAGCCAGAGAAGAGCGCCGCCGATGGCGATGAGAAGAGGTGGCAGCCGATGAGGATGAGGTAGCCAGATTGAGGAGATCCCCAACACGTTGGTTGGAGTGATTTTCGCGGATTAGAAGTAGGGGTGAATGGGTGCCGGCAGGGAAGAATATCTAGGGTGTTTTGAAGATGGCTTGGCTAGATGGAGAACTGTGTCCACATCAACGACAGAATAGCTCAGTTCAGCAATTGCAATTTCTCCCCGGTTTGAAAGGAATTCACTAATACCCAGGATAAAGGATGCTGGTTAGGAACGGAGTGCGCTACCGTGTTCCTTTAGGGAAAGAAGATTAGCTCGTGCGACCGTTACACCCAAGCAGATGACGGGGGCGAGGTCTGAGATGGAGTAAGATAAGTGGACAAGTTGTAATTGTTTTGTTGTAGTACTTTTCGAACATACTCAAAGTTCTCCTTTCAGTTCAGGAGCAGATGTCGCCATGGTGGGTTAGTAGTGTTTAGTTGAAATCCACTGCGATCCATCGGGGCAGTAGAACGATGATCCAGTTCTCATCAGCCACTTGAAAAGAGGCAAGCGTACTAGGAAAGCGCCTCCCGCACTTGGCCCGCTGTCCCTAAAAGACAACCTTCTACGAGTGGGCCAGCAATTAGGTATTATTGTAAACGCATATTCACCTAGAAAGGGGAACTATCGAGCTTCTCAGATGACCACTTGTAATCCAATTGAATGGCCTCCCACTCCTCCCTGGAGCTTAAATAGTACTACTTATATGAGTGGCTTGGCGGAGCGACCTCAACAAATCGACAAAGAACAACCCTGGTTGTAATCTCCGTGATAGGCAATTTTTGTTCTGGCCACACCGTTTGGGTGGTTTTCTTATTCAATCAATAATGAGTAGTAATAAAGATCATTGATGAGGAAGGATGACAAGGTTGCTAAGATAGTGGTAGATACTACGTCAGAACTTAGTGCAAGTCAGACCACAACGAAAACTTATGCACAAGTCAAATCGGGGAGATCTTTATCTAATTACGAGGGCCGAAGTCTTCTTACGCTAAGCTTCTAGAAGCATTTGAAATGAGCAAAAACATCCGAAAGACGACTCTTTGCTCAAAATAGATACGTTTTGGGCCAGTAGGGGGTCAAAATTAGGGCGCTTAGAAGACTCCACACCCAGCCGCTTGTAACATCATTCCTCACCAACCACTGAACAATCGAACACGACTGAAACAGTAGCCGCCCAATCCATCATGCGGTCCATGGCGTCGTAGGAAGCCGCCATTTCGGCTCTTCTGCTCTCGGCTTCCACTGAAGGATTCGCAGAGAGCGTAGCAACTAGCCAATCACTACTATATCCGCTTTCTTGGAAGGAAATCACTGTGTGGACCACCACCAGCGAATCGGATGCCTATCGAGTGTCGATTCGAAGTATGGCAGTTCTATCTATACACCCGTGACATTCGTACCGCGCTGAAGTTACACACTAATTTCCAGTCTCTGCCTCTTCACACGATGACTTACGCGCTGTTTCCTCTTCTTTTTCGTTTGCATTCCTCATATTCAATTCGCAGTCTTTCAAAGTCCGCTCTGTTTTCAACCTTCCGTTTTCGTGTTGCCTCTTGCGTACCCTGAGACTACTAATTTTTCCGCACGATTTCCACAATACCTTAGGCAACCAACAATCGACAATAGGAAAATTGCTATTCAAACATTAATCCCGAAATTTCGTTCAGCATTTTAAGATCTTGCCGTGGCCAGATCTTTACCTATCATAACTCTTTCCTCCAACCATCTCCTAAATTAACGATTGCACGATACACCATCCTTTGGAAACGGCTCGGTCTCTATTTGATCGATATCGATCAAGACAATAATGCCGGGCTATGCTGAGCGTAGCCAAAGACAAGAAATTACCTCCGATGCACCCCAAAAGAAGGCCACACTAAATTGGTCGCCCAATCCTCCACCAGCGTATGAGGTGACAGAATCAGATCAGCAAAGAGGGCCAGCGCGAAGGGAGTGGGACAATGTGTCAGCCCGGATTGCAGCAAGGACAGCTCGACATAGCACTAGACGTGCCAGCCGCGGAGAGACTTCGACGAGAATTCAAAAGAGCAGTGCCAGGAAACATAAGCCCGGTTTGTCCATTGACACAACAGTAACAAGACATATTGGTGCTCCGCCCCAGCAGCTTCAAACGAAAGGTGCGCGCAAACGGTCGTCTGGGGGATATCGGAAGCTTGGCGAGGGCACGCAGCCCAGAGTGGAAAGAATAACAAACAATGCCAAAATCGAACCTGTTATCTCCACACAACCCGCACAACCTCCAAACAAACGACCTCTCGATCCATCAACTTTTGGAGCGACAATCGTCAGCCACTTCAGTCCTGAAACGCCAACGATAGTTATCACACCTGCATTCGAAGGTGCTGCTCTTCAGCCGAGTGGACGTGCCGCTTCCAGCTTATATTCACAAGCAACATTTGCACCATCTTTTGTAGATCATGGAACTCCACCTCCGCTACCTACAAACACACCTTATTTTCAGAGCCAAGCACACGCGACAGGATTAGTGAAAACAAAGAATCTTCCGCGTGATTCTAGCGCTACTGATTTTGAAGTAGAAGTAGAAGTAGACGAAAAGAAAATGAAAAATGGACGCGTTACTTCTACTGCCACTCTTTTTGAGGAGGACAATACCTCACTAACAGCTCCTGCTCGCGGTGGCCGCAATGGGGGCGATTTGTATATTGACACAACGATACCACCGACTCCAAGGCGATCTCTTGGTTGGTGGAACGTAATCACAACTCCTTTCGAAAGTGCGAAGTCGGTGTCAAGATTCTTCAGATCACCAACAGATGGTTCTCGGACACCGGATATACCACCACTACCGAACACACTCATTCCTGGGAGGCCGACCGAAAAGTTTGACACATTATCTCCTGAGTCTGCAACAAGGCCAAACATATCTCACTCACAGAGTCAGAAGCAATCGCAGAAACAGAAGATTAGTATCAATTTTCTCTCTAGAAAAGAGACACAAGCCACGGGAGGAGCGCAGGACACAAGAAGTCCAGAGATACTGGACCATAGGGCTACGCATAACTCACAAGCTTTGAGGCGATTAGAATCTCATGAAAAATTGCCCTCAGAACCTGTTCCACCTTTACCAGTCCAACACATAAAGGCAGCGCGGGAGTCAGAATACAATACATTCAGCCCCAACGAGCGCGAAGTGCCAATCGTACTCAGTTTCAATCCAACAGTAATCGTCGAACATCCTCAAAATCCATTTTCAAGTCAGGCGCAGGGTCCGGCACAATCCGCCGGCCTTGGTATGACTATGAAGTCGCAAAAGCCTGAGGCTTCCGTAGGCTCGCCCAATCCAGAACCCTCACCGCGCTCAGGGGTGACAGAATTCTCTCCCGTTGGACAGCTTACCGGTGCCGGAACTGTACTGTATTCCAAAGCGATTATCAACGACGAGGCTAGACCGGGAGCTCAGCCAACGGGAATGCATGCCCATTCATTTGCATCTACTTCTCGATCATCAATGGCAGCGGAAATTGTCAAGCCGGCTTATGGTGGATCGCCTGCAAGACCTCACCGACCAGAAGACTGGCAAGCACCAAACCATGACCCATTGCAAGCATCGCGTCAGACTCCTGACTTTCAACCAAGACAAGAAATGACATTTCTGCCGCCTCCGCATTTCGCGTCCCAACCCGCAGCGCGTTTCTCCGCTTACACTTCGAAAACGGAGAAACCAAAACGAAAGAAGTTATTCTTCACAATCTGTGCTCGAGATAAGAAAGACAAGGATCCAAAGAAGAAGAAAAACAAGAAGAGATGGTGCTGCTGCTGTTTCTGCTTCTTACTCCTTCTTTTGGTTGGCATTGCGATTGCATTGGCAGTCATACTAAGCCGTCGACATAAGCCATCCCCTATCACCAACACAGATGGTCAGCCTACCGGGGATAAGCCAACGTTTGTCACCATCTCCAACTTCCCTCCTGTTCCCACCGGCGTACTCACTATTGCTCGACCGAACCTACGTACCAGCGTCTCTGGATGCGTGAATCCCAAGGCTTTATGGAGTTGCGCAGTCCCCAAAGAGCAGCAGGACTCTATCAAGCCTAATGACCCGGACCAACCAAACTTCGTGGTCACGATCAATGTCGATAATGCGGCTGCTCAATCGGCAAGCCGGATGCGGAGAGATGCGACTTCTGGCTCTCTCACAGCTAGCTCGTGGGTGAAGAAGGTAATACTACAAGGCCGCGACAGCACAACCTTCACTCCCTCTCCCGCACCTCCAACACTTGAAGAGCAAGCGTTTGTCGGAAAAACTACTGACGAAAACACTGCGCCGTTTGAAGGCGAAACGACACCATTTTTCATCTCCTTCAAACCTCCAGTCCAAGTAAAGCCGACCAAGGCCAAGAGGCAGGACGCAAGCAGTTCCAGCGATTCAAGCGCTACCAGCACTGATATCTCCAATATTGCGACTTCTATTCCAATACCAAATGTTAATCCAGACGGTACCGCTGAACCCGCCAATCTTCTTCCATACCCGGTGAACCAGCCATTACGTCTTTACAATCGTGGAGCTCCAGACGAGCACCTTGGCTTCTACACCTACTTTGAGCGTAACATATTTTTGAAGTCCATCCAAATACAAAATACCACTCAACAACTGATGGGAGACATTCCATCCGATCTGAACGGTGGCTCAGCGTTTGCTGGTGCCACAGCTCGTTGTTCATGGCGAGACACAAGGTTCTTGGTCAAGATCTGGACAAACAAGGGTGACAGAGCTCAACTGTTACCATCTACTGGTAGCAGCGCTGGGAAGTCTGGATCTTCTAGTCAGACTTTTACCAGGCCTGGCACCTTCCCATACCCTGTCACTATCTCACTAGACAGACACGGCGGTGGCTTGACAACAAAAATGCTGTTCTGCTATGGCATGGACGCACGAGGCCACCTTGATATCAACAGCAGAAAGTTCCAGCCCGAATTTCGCGACTTTGCCGGTCAGCTACAGAATCCTGCACAGGGGCCATTCGAGAGCGTTAATGTATCGTTAGCGGAGGGTGGTCCGGGCGGTATCGATGGAGGATCTGGAGGATGCGAATGTGAATGGGCAAATTGGCTATCCAAGTGATTCGGTTCCTCGGCGTGTGGAGTAACCTTGTGCGGATTGGATTTGTCGGCATTGCCTTATGGATGTAATTCCCAAGTACATGGTACGCTCATCTAACATTTTTCCTTTTCGGTTTTTTTCTGCATAGCATAGCATAGCATGGCGTCAAGGGCGTGGGTTTATCAGGCTTCCATAGAAAGCAGCAGCCTGTCGTAGGCGAGATGGGCAATCATGGCTTCTTTATTGAGAGGCAAGGAGTAATATCAAGCAAGAAATCAACATACATCAGGTACTTGCCTGCCTACACGAGTTGCCTTTTACACCTCCGACGTCATGTGACGCAGTCTAAATGTCAACCAATTGGCCCCGATCTTTTCATTTCTTTAGGCACTTAGCTCCAAAGGGTAAGTTTCTGGAAAACATGTCACCTGTAGATGATCAACCACGGAATTACTATATAGGCGCGCAACCCCAACACCGCCGGCGGCACACAGACTGGACCCTATCCGTATTATTCCGGGAGATATTGGATGAGGCGTAGTACGTCCGAGAAAGGTAGCCTCATATTACTTCTGACGAAAGAGCTCAACCTTCTAAATTCGTGTTTTTCGTCCGATATATTGCCGTTCTGGCGTGTGCCTGGTCATTGCGAAAACCTGAGTCCACTTTTGCGTCAGGGCAACTACACGATTCGCTCACCTCCGCAAGACAAACGCGGTTCTTTTTCTTTCTCCTTAATTCTGGCATTCCCATCGGATTGGCTGGGCAAGACGCGATGCTGTCTACCAGCCCCCCCAGTGGCCGGTAGATGCACAATTGATAAATTCGCCTCGGGATCATATGCAGAACCGGCGGTGGTGTCTGCAACATGCCTCACACCACCTTAATCTTTCATTTAAGATCTTCCCTGGGAAGGGCAGATACAGCGACCGCAACGCCAAAACATATGAACTGCCTTGGGTTTAAACGTCCAGCTCTCGAAGAATAGACTAATGAACAAACGAAACATCACGTAGGGTTCTTCAAATGTTTCGAAACGGTTACCACAACGTTTACCCAATCAAAAAGGTCCCAGAGCCAACGGGCGGAAGACATCGTAAAGATGAGACAACGAGGTCTCCAATCGCGTAAGCTCAAGAGTGGTACAGATGCCTGCCAGGCAGCGGGATGTGCATTCAACATAAATGAAATGCACATGGTTGAGGCTGGTACCTTCGTTCTGAAAGCAAGGAGCAAGGCCAAGGATTGATATTTGGGGTTACACCACACCTTTCGTTACCACTCTCTGTTCGGTCTGCAGCTTTTCCCACCTCTCCATTTCTCTTCTAGAAAACCGTAGATTGCCCTCTTTTCACCTCCTGAACTTTCAGTCCTTTTACGTACCACACACTCGCTTTTTACTCCCTCGTCGGACTGCAACCAAAGTTTCTACATACCCCACTTCAAAACTTTCTCTTCTCGACCAAGCTAGAACGATGCGTTACTCTATCATTCTCGCGGTTGCTGCCGCTATTGCACCTGTCTTCGCCGATACTGCCTCAGTCGTGCCAATCCAGCAAATTCCGGACGGCCAGATCCAGAATCCAGCAAATCCAGCACCGGCTCCATCCTCTGCTCCAGCTCCTTCCTCTGCCCCGGTTGCTCCCTCAGTTCCAGCTGCTCCCTCACTTCCAGCTGCTCCCTCAGTCCCAGCCGCGCCCTCAGTTCCAGCGGTTCCAGGGGTTCCCTCCAGCGCACCACCAGCTACCACCGCCGCACCATCGTCTGCGTATCCCGGTCCACCAGCACCAGCACCACCAGTTGTCCAGCCATCCGGCGGCGGTGTCCCACCGTCTTACGGCAACGTTACCCTGACAGCTTCCAAGTCCAACACCATCACCGCCACTGTTGTCAAGCCATCCGCATCCAAGGGACCGAGCGGCGCACCAAGCAGCGCAGCGGCACCCCCAGCATCTGCATCGGCATCCAAACCAGCCGTGCAGTCTGGAAGCGCCAACGCACTAGCCGGCAGCACTGCTGGTCTCGGCTTCGCTGCCTTCCTCGCCGTTCTCCTCGGGTAGGAGACCCATTCTCGAAAACCATCAATGTTATAAAGCTTTCCTCTCTCGACTTCGTTCTCGTAATGCATAAAAAGAAATGGAGGAGAGATTCCTGACTTGTTCCTTGAAGAACCTCGATTATACTTAATTTTTGATTCCGTGGCGACGCCACCACTTGTAGACACGAGACAAGGGGTGAACGCAATACATTTGTTGCCTTCACATCTCTGTTCCTCTGAACAGCATTGGAGGTTTGTGTTGTGGCTTTTAGGAGGAGCTGTATTTTCTCGTTTTGATGGAGTTGTTCTCAATTGTACTACAAGACGCAAATAAAATACCTTGATATATGCATACGTAAACTACAAACTGTTTCTGATTTGTTGACCTACTCTGCAATTGCTCACATGTTTTTGGTAATGACCTCGATACCTTTAATCGCCCACGTCCACGTTTTTCCTGGACAGCCGGACAAGATCTGAGATCTTAGAGAGGTTAGAACTATTTCAGTACGCCGAACCTAGTAGATGATATAGACCGACCCTAGTTATGAATAAGTCCAGTAGGCTTGAAGTCGTGGATATACTTAGATGGGTTTATTATAGCTATTTTGAAGTCTATAAGTTAGGGTTCCGGCAAATGCCTATCCGGCTTTCAAACCGGAGGGAGTAGCGACTCGCCGGGAATGTAGCAGTGGCCGAGTCTCACGATTTCCTCACAGTATGGCAGATAGTTTGGGGAAAGCTTTAGGGATCGGGATGATGGTCACTAGCAAATCTTCTACGGATGATGGCTGATAACGGCTTCTATTGTTGTGGTTTTCCAGAGAGGCCGCCTACGTACACCTCGAATAATCGCTGTCACGTACAGATAGTTGTTGTAATAACCATACGCAAAGTGATAGCAACTGCTTACTCAAGATTAGATCGCACCGCGCCGCTTTCGAGAGAAGGGCAATTGCAAGTGGTGGCGATTACCGGATCTGCCCTAAGCAGTAAGTAAAGTAGTATCAAAACGATAAAGTGCTGATGCATCGGGACCGGACATCGAGCTCGATGAATTCTCTACAACGGCAGATACAAGTAATAATGCAGGATGTTTCATGAATTCTTAGGCACAAGTGCTGGACGGGTACCGTATTCACTGGGTCATAACGGATACTCCCCCACGCCGGAACAACTTAAAGCCTGGTGAGCGAAGCTCGGTGGGGAGTCTGCCGATGTTTCCCCGTGCACCAATCACTGGCCTGTATCCGACGTGGGAGAGTAATCCGTTATGACCCGGATAATACGGTAGTAGCGAACGTCATAAAACAATGACTGACTGCCAGATGGGGAAAAGCAGGCACGCGAGCACTTTCTAACATCTGGTTAGGATAAAGTTGAGTCTCTGTGAAACGGGATATGATTTGACCAATTAAATCGGAGAAATCAACCGTGTGGAATAGATGCAGGCCTCGGATGGATCCCAACTTCATCTCAATGTAACCTTTTGTTCTTTTTTAGCAAGCACAAAGAGTACATGCCTACCACGATTTACCATGCAACATAAGCCTTTCCAAGGACGGGAACGGATGCCACGGATCGGAGAATATGCCGACGACGATTGCCAAAGTTCTGCATTTTTCGAAGGTATGGGGGTTGTTATGGAGCTCTTCCTTCGCAGTGGCCGAAGCTGTGATAATATGGGCTATGAAGTAACGTTAGCCCTGAAGTATTGGATAATGGTTTCCTAGGTTCTGTCTCTAATCTGTTGGTCGAACTTGCCCGCGTGTGGAATCATATGTTCCAGGATGATCGAAGAAAGTTTGGTACCATCACCCCGCTGACGTTCTCTTGCTACACTGTGATATCTTTTCGTCCCAGCCCAGCTTCTTCAGAACTTTCCAAGCAGCCTTGTTTCGAGCTCCTGCTACATAATTATCTGCCGCTGTTGTGTCAGCTCCATCATGTCCGCCCTTGATTGTCTCAAGCCAGTACGCAGAAGCGCACTCTCTTAACCCACAGTGCTTACTCTTTCAAGCTTTAACGAGTGATCGGCACGTATAGCTCCCACGCATCGCCTAGCATTACCTCGCTGCCCCCACCACTTATCTTCTATTTTCGTCGAACGTGGCATTGATCGTGGGGTTTGGCCGAACACAGCCTCGCGGACAAGCACACCAAGAACCTTTCGAATACCTGCTCATACATACCTACCCCAGTAAGAGGTCGGCTTTCGAACCGTTGAGCGGATATAAGATTAAGGGCCGCTCGCCAGGGACGATCTTTCGTCTGCCATTGTGCGCCCATATTTTTACACTCTCTATATCACACTCTTGATATTCAATCGATGTCGGTCCGTGACTATGGCCTTCAGGCCCCTCATGGTCCCAATCCCCAAGGCCAACATGTTGCTACCAAGGACACATACAACGAATTGCACATGCATGAGGGCGAGGCAAGCGTGTTCCAGTCGCTGCTAAAACCAGACGATATGTACGATGCTGAAGGTGTTTACTGGGCCGATATGCCACTTGGAAAGAGAGTCAACTTTGTACGGAAAAACGACACAGCAGAGGCGGCCCGCGAGCTCCGATCTATTGGTATGATGTTTAAAAAGGATCCGTTAAGTCCTGTTGGTGCTTATATGAGGAATATGGTAATCCCAGGGGCTGGTCTACTTCTAGAAGGGTATGTGTTGAGTGTTGAAATTCTTTCTTAAGAGGTTTTCTTAATAGCCGATACTAGTTATGTGCTATTCTCCATTGGCAATATCCGTCCACTGCTCGAGGCATCATTTCCGGCTTGCTGGAAGGATCACACCCAGTGCAACGTCACATGGGTTCACGCCATCGATTACCTCGAGATCATTGGGATCATCGTTGGCCAAGTGCTCGTTGGTGTTATTGGTGATTGGCTTGGACGTCGATGGGGCCTTATCCAGGATGCCGCTATCATGTTCGTCGGTCTCCTCATGCTAACCGCCGCATGGGGCGTGACGCAAAATGGTTGGGTCATATGTTATGTCTGGTCACTCTTTTTCTACGGGATCGGGGTGGGCGGAGAATACCCTATGACCGCGACTTCTGGTATGGAGAATGCCGTTGGTTCCGGAAAGGTGTCCACCAAGGAAGACAGACTACATCGTGGTCGGAAAGTGACAAGTGCGTTCTTGATGCAAGGGTGGGGCCAGTTCTTTAACCAGGTTATCCTCATTTTATTACTGATCATCTTCCATCATGGGAGTGGCAATCCTCCATACTCGAAGTTGGCGGCTCAGTGGACATATCGCGTCTCCTTCGCGATTCCAGCTGTTGGAACTCTCTGGCTCGTTTACTTTCGTATCTACAAGATGAGGTCAGCGAGTAAAGCGCTCAATGCGGCGAAAAAGAAGAGCAAGGTTACAGGCTACGATACACAATCGTTAAAACTGACGTTTACCTATTTTGGGCCTCGAATTATTGCAACAGCCGGCGCATGGTTCGCCAACGATGTCTTCTTCTACGGTAACAAACTATTCCAGAACCAGTTCATTGCGGTCCTTCTCCCCGGCAACAAGTCAGTGATGGTCGGCTGGTTGTACAACCTCATCAACGTCGGTGTTTCTCTTTGTGGATATTACCTAGCTTCCTTTTTCATCGACAATAAACTCTATGGGCGCAAGAAAATGATGATTGTCGGTTTCATGGCTGACTTCATCCTCTTCTGCGTACCCGCTTTCAAATACGATTACTTTGCCACCGGACCGGGTATCCACGCTTTCCAGGCCATGTACTTCCTCTCCTCGTTCTTCAATCAATTCGGGCCCAACTCGGTGACCTTCCTCGTAGCTGCGGAGGTGTTTCCCACGCCAATTCGCGCCACTGCTCACGGATTTTCCGCTGCTGTAGGCAAGATGGGCGCGCTTCTCGCTGCTGTTCTGTACAACTACATTGACACTCAAACAAAGTTTTACGTCGTACCATGGTTTGGTCTCGCCGGCGCAATCCTCACTTGGGCTTTTCTCCCCGACACGACTGGTCTCGATCTCAAAGAGCAAGAACGCCGCTGGACGTACATCCGCGCCGGTCGCGAAGAAGATTACCACGGCATAGCCATTCACCCCAAACATCTCAGTGTGTGGGAGCGGTTCCGTGGCGTGGGTAAACACTACAAACCTACTCTGGATTACGCTGCCAAGGTTGAGGAGATGAGAGGGGACTGGGAGGCTTGGGAGCGAGCTAAGAATATGGAGAAGGCAGGCTTTGAGGATGATCATGCGTGGGAGCATGATGGGTTTGATGACCACGTTAGCGCTTATTTCAATCGGACGAGGGGGGATACACCTACTGTGACGCCGGTGATGAATGCGATGGAGAAGAAGATGAGTTCGAGTGATGGCACTGATGAGGGGCCGAATTTGGGTCCTGCTGCTAAGAACTAGATGGCTGGGTACTGGTCAAGAGTTTGCGAACAGTTTGTGGTACCCCGGATGTTTAGTGATAGTCCTATTACTTTTGTCCATTTTAGCGTAGCGAATGCGATTCAAAGTCATTTTATTGACGGCATATGTTTAGCAGGTACACGCTGACTGGTTTAGTTCACAACAGTCCGAAATTAGAAGAGAACTACTAGACAAGCCAAATTATTTTGAGCGAAGTAAACAAGGAAACCGAGAGAAAATAAATGAGGACGTTGAAATAAGGATATAAGCCTCGAGGATAAAGTCTGGGCGTGCAAGTTCAAAGCCAGGCTTTTGTTGGACCAATCAATCGGGTGGGAAGACATGCCAAAAGAAAGATTTACAATAATGCCAGTTGTGATTTTTGGCGTCTATTTGAGAGGGGGACTTTATCTAGGCAGAATTGCTAAAAGCTGCTAACTCGTCGAGTGAGCTTGAAAGTCATGAACTTTGATGAGGTCGTTCGTAGTCCAAGTCTGAGAGATTTTATTAGTGTGTGTGTTTGTTGCGCCTTTGAAGGCGCAACTTTTCATGTATGCCGTGAAATGATGTATGGAAACGCCGCCCGCTATGCTGTCAAATACGAATTGAGGAGGGTCATGCGCATCATTTCTCTCCTGCTTCATCCTGGCTCAAGATCTCCTCCAACAGATCCTGAAGGTCGTTGTCTGAGATCCTTCCTTCCGTGTCATTGTCATCTTTCTTTGCGGGGCCGATGGATGGGACGAGCAGGCGGGCTTCGTCTGTTGAACCGCAGCATAGGGAGACTATAGTTGGAGGAGTTTAGATAGATAGATCAGATACTGGATGATTAGCGTATGTAGGGCGAATCTTACCTAGACAGGCTTTTTCATATCGAGTCAGCACGTTGAAGCGCTCTGGGTTGCATACGTTTTCTACACCGTAGAGGGCTTCTTTGCTTCGAAAACGCGCAAAAGTGTCCATGTATGTCATCATCTTGAGCAGTGGTCTATCCAAAAAAAAAGTATTGTTAGCGAACCTCCCGGCGCACCCGTGATTCTGCCACTGCGCAAACGTACTCGGTATCCCTCAGCTTCTTGCCGTTGTTTCGCCGCTGGGTTTCCGCCGCGTCGACGATGAATCGTGCTTCTGATACGGAGAGGGCGGGTGTGTCTTGGAATTCATCCCCCATCGTGAGATGTTCACCCACCCATTCTTCGGGTTTTGGGCCTGGACGCGTGCGATTTCCTTTCTTTGAACGGTATTGCGCCATGTTTTCTTTGTTTCCAGCGGCCTGCGCGTCGTTGGCTGCTCCGTTGGTCGCCATGGTGGAGGGTTTCGAGAGCTGAAGATAGAGTGCAGTAGGTCTACGAAGGCGTTCGGAAGATTAAGAAATGCACTGAAATTTTAGGCGTAAGCTAAAGTTGTAGTTTGTTCACGTTAAGGTTAAGGGTTTTGTACGTTATTGCGTTTCAGTAGAAATTATAAGCTTGAATAATTTTCTTATTTCGATGTCAAGTGGTGGAAAAAGCTCCACCAACAATCAGCACCTTCGGCAGTTACACGTCGTCACAGGGCAAATCTTGTGTCCGCAGTGGCTGAGTCGTAGTGGCACTATGAAGCTTTGGGTCGAAAATAGATGTTCGATGCGTGATGTATAGTTGGTGTTGGAGTACTGAGGCAACCGGATGCGATCGATACCTTCAGGGTGAAAAATTAGCAACACCAGGCGGGTTTAGGGCTTGTATACGCTTTGAATGGCGCCATGAAAGTGTTAAAGAATTATGCCGTACAGAGAACTTCTAATTCGAAGTTTGATAAAATGTAGTCAATCTTTGCATCTATTCAATCTGATTGGAGGGCTGGACCAAAATACTCCTACCCGTCTGACTAAGGGGATGAGTTGCCAATTCTGGGGGAAGAAGAGGCGCTAGTCAAACCTTACGGGCGGCTCCTCAATCTTGGACCTTAACATTGCTGCTGTACACCGAGACAACTCATCTACCACCGCTGTCGATTCTCTCCTCCCCTCCCCTCCACACGACGCGTCTTCACTTCCAACTGAACCTCTATTGTTGTCCTCCACCGGTTACCCGGCCAAAACATCCGGTCGCATTGGTACCCTCCCTACTGGCACCTCCGTGGGCGACCCCCCCAACAACCACCACCGAAGACTTCACTTCCACGCCAGCACATAATTCTCCTCCTCACTCGACAGTCCTTCATTTTTGCCATAGTCTCACTGCACGCAACTATTCTGTCGGCGTTTAGTTCTTGGCATTATAATTTCGCTTCCCCCACTCGCCATCGTCTTGTTGTTGCGCCCACGAACAACTTGACCTTCACTTCTGCGAAAACAGCCAAAACACATCACACCCCTCTACAGGCCAACACTCCGTCACTGATACCATTCATAATTGCCACACTATCATTCACTTGCCGAATTTTAAATATTCGATTGTGGCAAGACCGCCCACCGTAGGCTCCAAATTTTACCAGGTTAGTGCTTAGTACTGCGTGACGTTGGTGACCACCAGATCCAGGGGCCCCATTGCCAGAGACAGAGACATACCTTAGAGAAGACAAGACCGACTCCGGACCCGACACGCTTCCCGCACTGGAAGGCCTTGTGTCATGGTAGCCCCCTTTGCGGGCGGGCCTCATGATGGCCAGGGGAACTGGAACGACCAGAGTCGATATGACCATGACCAGCGCATTCCTCACGCACAAACTACGGATCCGGCTGTGCGAGCGCCAATGAACAATACCCGTCAGATGTACAATGATACCCCACCACCAGATACGCTACCGTATAATCAGCCATATCGAAACTCCGCAGAGCGAGAGCGCTTGCGTCAAAATCCACAGGTCATGGACCGGCATCATGGAGATAGAGAGCTTCCACCAATGTCAAATGCACCATCATCATCAAGTGACAACAGGTTGAGGGCAACGTCAACAAATGGTGCACGACGGCCCAGCGGGTCGAGGATATGTGGGAAATGTGGCGAACCTTTGGCCGGGCAGTTCGTGAGGGCATTGGACAATACTTTTCACTTGGACTGCTTCACTTGCCATGTAAGTTCACTTTAGTATGCAGAGTGAGGTCTGGCTAATCGTGTAGGAATGCGGAAAAATCGTCGCCTCTAAATTCTTTCCCGTACCAGACGAAGGTCCAAATCAATATCCTCTCTGCGAAACCGACTATTTTCGCCGACTAGACCTCATTTGCTTCGCTTGCGGTGGCGCCCTACGTGGCTCATACATCACCGCACTCGATCGCAAATACCATATCGAGCACTTCACTTGCTCGCTATGTCCGACAGTATTTGGTGCCCAAGACAGCTACTACGAACATGAGGGAAATGTTTATTGTCACTATCATTATTCGACGCGCTTTGCGCAGCGGTGTCATGGCTGTCACAACTCCATCCTTAAGCAGTTCGTGGAGATATTTAGAAACGGGCAGAATCAGCACTGGCATCCAGAGTGCTACATGATCCACAAGTACTGGAACGTGCGATTACATGATAGAGAAAAATCCTCGCCAGAGATACCAGATCAGCCAATGTCCGAAGAGGATGCTACTGAAGAGATTCGACGAGCAGTCCGTGGAGATGAAGAGCAGGTGGAGGAAAAGGTCCTGTGGATTTGGCGCACTTTGTCAACTTTCGAAGAACGTTCCGCTACTTGCATTTCCGATATGCTTCTCCACGTCAGCAATGGCGTTTACTTTGACGGAATTATGGCCGCGAAGCGGTTCATAGTACACATTGATATATTCTTCTCATGCACTGACGATCTAGATCGGATGCTAGCAGCGCACACCGGCAAAGGTACCGTGGACCTTCCCATCAACTCCGGACTGCATTTGCTGACTTCCGATCTAGGTCTCTCCTATAACAGGGAGGCCAAGCTGCTGTGCAAAAAGGTGGTTTCATTCTTCTCCTTGTTATCAGAATCTCATGACGCTGGCATGCAGCGATTGGGTGTCACTCAAGAGCTTCTATCGCTAGTGACTGGACTAGCTCATTATTTGAAGCTTCTCATCCGGATATGTCTCCAAGGCGCTCTCAAGCTCGAACGCGAGACTGGAAATGCGGATGGCCTCAATCGGTTCCTGAACCAGATTAATTCACTTGAGGAGAGGGTTGAGCAGAGCGAAAACGTCGATCCGATCGCTGAGTCGGAGCCTTACGTTCGTGGAGAGTCCGATCACTGCCCAATCTGTATAAAACCGGTGGAGGATAGATGCGCGAAGAAGGATGGTCGCTGCTTTCATTTAAACTGCTTGATTTGTCGGGTATGTGACCGAGAAGTTGGCGAAAACCTTCCGGAGACGTACTGGAGCCCCTCCTCCCAACAAGTTCTCTGTAGAGATCATGTACAGACGGTCCACGATCCAGAGCGTGGTTTCCTACCAGTCACCAGGCTACAGCAATATGTTCATCTTCTTTTAGTCGCTCATGCTCGTCTGCTTGCCACTCTACGAACTCAGGGAGCTCTTCCCCACACCGCTGGTAAGTTGTCACCAATGCCGCCTTGAAAACTCTATGCTAATAAGATGGCGTAGATGACCCGAATCTGGCAAATTATGACTCAAGTCAGGGCCATCGCGTAAGTCCTGCTGGAGATGCTCTCTCTCCGCCGTTGCTTAGGTCTGACACTCGTTCCAAGTCATATGCTGGTAGTGCACCAGACAAGCAACGTGCGTCCGCATCATATGATCAGACCCTTAGCGATATCAGACGATTACGCTCGACACGACTGGATAGACATCTCTCCACCACAAACAAACACGCCCGTGCATCCAGGATCATCGAAGGACCTTCCGATCAGGGCGATGGTCAAGGCGACAAAAACAGACAAAGCCTTCAAATCATCCACGACCCTTCAGCGAACGGAGATGGAGCACTCACCTTTGGTACACAGTCGATCGCGTTGGATGATATTCCAAGACTTGTCGCCGCAGAACAAGCACGAGAACAACGTCCAAACGCCTCAAAGTACGCTCGTGGTAACCTCATCGACCAAGGGCCAAAAGCCAAATTGCTGAACGGTCACCGACGCGACATCTCCGGTGGCAATGAGCTTGAGAAAGCGACGGGCGAAGGGTACATGAGACCAAAGAAGTACTTTTCAGAGCTGTCAGGGTTAGAATATTTCATTGTCCGCCACATCGCCGTTCTATCCATGGAGCCACTACTAGATGGTTACTTCAATCAGCAAGAGCTACTAGATTTGATTGAGACAAAGCGGCCAACCTTTTGGGATCGCTTTGGTAAAGCATTTAAGGCAGACAAGAATGCTGGAAAGAAGACAAAAGCCGTGTTTGGTAAAGCCTTGGACCAGGTCGTCGAGCGTGATGGTGCTGAGTCCACTGATGGTGTTGGTCCTGGCGCCCTTCGCGTACCAGCCGTTGTCGAAAATACCATCTCGGCCATGAGGAGTATGGACATGTCTGTTGAAGGCGTCTTCCGAAAGAATGGCAACATCCGACGCCTCAAAGAACTCGCCGAAGAAATTGATGCCAAAGGTTCTGAAGTGGTTGATCTCAGTCGAGAGACTCCTGTCCAGGTTGCTGCGTTGTTGAAGAAGTTCCTACGCGAACTGCCAGATCCAGTCCTCACACATAAATTACATCGTTTGTTTATAACAGCAGCTAGTAAGTTTGGTATTGTGTTCCAATTAAAAAAAATTGACTAACGATATCCAGAAATGGACGAGGATAAGCGTCGACGCGTGTTGCATCTTACATGTTGTCTTCTACCTAAGGTACATCGAGATACAATGGAAGTCTTGTTCAACTTCTTGAACTGGGCGTCATCATTCAGTACTGTCGATGAAGATACGGGAAGCAGAATGGACATTCATAACCTTGCTACTGTTGTTGCACCCAACATTCTCTATTCAAGTAATAACCGTCCAGATATGGATCAGAGTTTCTTGGCGATCGAGACTGTCGCTTGCTTGATTTCATGCAATGAAAGCATGTGCGAAGTACGTCATCAGTGTGTAACTCCCGTTGGGACAAATCTAACTTGTTATAGGTACCCGAGGACTTGTTATCCATACTCAACGATACCACTCTCTTCGAAGGCAACGCAGAGCTGACAACGAAGGAGATTCTGAAGCGTTGGGGCGACATCGGCAGAGTTCCTCAGGCTACCGTACCCACTCCTGGAGCTCGACATCCAGGTTCGAGACAAGGCCGCTCAACCACAGTACAGACCATCGCACAAGACCCGCAAGCATGGCAGAATGAGAGCTCCGTTCGCCATGTTGGCCCTGGCAACCCATCATATGGAGCTTCTGGGACTCCCATGCATACTCCTCCTACCGTATTTCCAGGGTCACAACAAGAGGCGGGCTCTCCGAATCGACACACCAATTTCAGGTCATCTGGAATGCAACAACCTGGAGCTCTCGGTATCACAGGAGCAGGGTAGATAAACCCTCTTCGCCCGTCTACACGCAACAATTTACACTTGGCTCAAATTTGGCCTCACTACTCTTCCTTGAAAGTCCTAATCTGCTCGGTGCCACTCCGCTGAACGCGGCGTCAATTGTATCAGCGACAGATCCTTCCCGTGCGGTGCACGCTTAATATGTGAAAAGGCAATAGATGCATTCTTGTCATTTCACGATGCGAAACAGGATCATCTACAAGTTCCATTTTATTCCCCTCACACTCGCGCAATAGGTACGCGCAACCAAAACTCCCTTTCGATTTCTCTTCCTGATGCACAGCGTTTACGTTTGATTTGGAAAGGGCAAAAAAGTGGGATTCTTTTTGATTTCATCCTCTGTCAATCCCCTTCGATCATAGCGAATAAGCCTGCTTGCCATTTTGTTCTTCTGCTTCGACTTTCTTGTTTTGGGGGACTTCCTGTATTGAAAAACAGTGCTGTCCACTTCTAATTCCCTTTGTCTTCTTTTTTGGCGCCCTGGCGTCATTTACGTGTGGCATTGCCACTACACCCTGTTCAATACCAATCGCCTTTTGTTCTTTCTTTTACCGATGATGATTTTGGATTACTCGAAAAGGTTGGGAGGGCGTAACCAGTACGGCGGATAGTGCTTCAAGAAGGAAATTGTACTACTTTTCTCCTCTGATTCGATTGCTCCCCGTTGTTCCTCCTTGTTGGGGGTCGCTTCGGAATCATTGGGTTTGGTCAAGAAGTTGCTTTGCTCCCTTTTTTTGCTGGTTATGGAATGGGTATGGGGGGAGTTGGGATGGGAAAGTGTTCCTTATGTTACTTTTGTGGTGAATAGTACGTGAACTGAGAATTTGAGCCTATGGCGCTTTTTTGAAGCAACTTTTCGAATGATATTCGCGCGCGACCAATGCCGGGATCGTGCTTCAGGCTGTGAGAGATTTTGTTCTTATACTCTTATCACCACATAGTCACAAAAATTACCCTCACGCGTGGGACGTGAGTCCGGCGAGTAGGGCTAGGCTAGGCTAGGCGGAGGCCGACCTTGCAATCCAGTGATAAGGTGTCGCGAATTGGGGGGTCGGATTCATCAGTGGCGTTTTTGCCCTTCTCTTTTCCCCGCTTCACATCAAAGATGGGCGAGGCTTGGAAAATTCTAACTGGTGGACTGTGGATCTTCTGCATGGACTTTCCGCTTTTCGGAAAGGACGCCGATGATTTTGTGGGTGTTGGCTAACTAATAACAGGCTTTTTTTACCCTGTATTACTGCTGTACGAGCGCGAGAGGTTGCTGGTGTCTGGAGACCCCTCTGCCGCTCACTTCTAGGAACGCTCCACCAAATGGCCGTCGTATTCAGCTGTTAGGCTGTATCGTTTTAAATGGCCAAGCTAGGAGAACTAACTCCATGCAGAGGCGTTGGCGATTATTCTAGCCTACCTCTTATCTCTGCAGGACGTTCTGTACGCTTTCATTAGCTTCGGGTTCGAACGACACTCCCTCTGCTTTCTTCAATCTTCATAATCTTTTTATCCTGTCTTTGTACATCCTCTCGTCACATTGTTTCATTTCGTTTGGGTTCTTCTGTGCTTTTGTCATTTCTACTACTTGATGACCACATCGGATCGTGTAGCACAAAAACACCATGGCTGAACGCAATCTGAGCGTCACATCTGGAGGTGCGCGTAGAAAGAGCGTTGTGGATAAACAAGTTACTTCGGTTCTGCCGGGAGGTGATGTCCCATTTGATCCTGAGCGGGAGTACAATGAAGATGAGGAGACGCTCGCGGCTCTTGGATATAAGCCCGAGTTTAAGAGAGAGTTCAATTTATTCACCACGTTTTGCGTGTCGTTTGCGGTTTTGGGACTGTTACCATCTTTCGCTAGTACTTTATACTATGGAATGGGTTATGCTGGAACAGGAGGTACGACTTTCTGATTCTCATTACTTTTATATGCATGCTAATCATATTTGTCAGGCATGACATGGGGATGGATTTTGGCCATGATAGGTGTACAGTGCGTTGCTATGAGCATGGCTGAACTCTGCTCTTCCATGCCAACATCAGGAGGACTGTACTATGCTGCCGCAGTCCTCGCACCTCCAGGATGGGGACCACTCGCTGCCTGGATTACCGGATGGTCCAATTGGCTTGTACAAATCACTGGTGCACCCTCTGTCGATTATGCTACAGCTGCTATGATACTCGCCGCAGCTTCGATTAACAATCCTGAATATGTCCCGACAAACTACCAGACATTTCTCCTTTCGACTTTTCTCATGCTCATTCACGGTGTCATGTCATCGTTGCCAACACGATGGCTTGCGAAGACGAACTCCTTTGGTTCGACGTTCAATATGATCAGTCTTGTTGTTGTCATCATTTTGATTCCAGCAGGGACCAATAGGCCGAGCCAGGGCCTGTCACGATTTACTCCTTCAAGTGAAGTCTGGGGTACCATCGAGAATGGCACGGATTGGCCTGATGGAATCGCCGTTCTCATGTCTTTTGTTGCTGTACTATGGACTATGAGTGGGTACGACGCACCCTTTCATTTGGCCGAGGAGTGCTCAAACGCCAGCATTGCCGCCCCACGGGCTATCGTCATGACATCGGCAATGGGCGGTATTTTTGGTTGGTTTTTGCAGATAGTCGTTGCTTACACCGTCATCGACATTCCGGGAGTGATCGATTCGGACTTGGGGCAGCCATTTGCCGCATACCTCATCCAATGTATGCCCAAAAACATCACAAATGCTATCCTTGCCATTACTATTATCGCTGGATTCTTTATGGGGCAAGGATGTATGATTGCTGCTTCTCGAGTCACCTTCGCGTACGCTCGTGATGACTGCTTTCCATTCTCCAATGTGTGGAAGAAGGTTAATAGGATGACTCAAACTCCTGTGAATGCTGTGTGGGTCAATACTATCATTGGAATACTCATGCTTCTCCTCATATTTGGAGGATCTATTTCCGTTGGTGCGCTGTTCTCCGTGGGAGCCATCGCTGCAGAAGTCGCATTCTGCACACCCATCTTCATTAGAGTCTTCTTTGTTGGAAATCGATTCCGACCAGGACCATGGAATTTGGGCAAATTCAGTATCCCAATTGGTTTCGTCGCTTCATGTTTCGTCGCCCTTATGATTCCAATCCTCAATTTCCCTAGTGTTAGGGGCGCAAATCTGGACGCGGAGGGTATGAATTGGACTATACTTGTGTACGGTGGACCCATGTTCTTGGTCATGATTTGGTGGTTCGTATCAGCTCGTAAATGGTTCAAAGGCCCTAAGGTGAGTCGTCCGCCTCCAGCTAAACATCCTCGATATGCTGAAGCGATTACTAGGTCAATGTGCAACACGCTATGCTTGGGCGCGAAGGCAATATCCTGGAGGGTCGTGATAAGATGCACAGGGACAGCTCTTCAGATGGTGGTCTCGAACCCAAAACTGTTGGAGGAGGTGTTGCTCCGAAGGTATAAATGCTTGTTATCCAATATTGAAATTTTTGAAACTGTGTCAAATCGGTCGGAATTTGTTGTAAGCGTAGAACTATAGCATCGGTTAACTGACTCCATCCCATTTGCTCTTTTGATTAGTGCTGTATCCTCAGTCTGTAACCTAATTGAAACGGTGCCTAGCTCAGATTTCAGCTCCCCCCCGGACTCGATATTGCACCGTCACGCCTGAGGGTGCTCGTTTTAACTCAAGCCTCTATTCACACTCCGTTAAAAAACCCAACCATGTTCCAAGATATTATCGAAAAAGGATTATAGATTCGTGGGGACACTATATCGTTCTATCTTATAGACGAGAAAGTAGTCTCCCCTCCTTGCCCGGGGCTCTTGAGTGTCAAAAAAAGCGAGCGATATTGGCTCGTGCGCAAGACCAAAATTACCCACTTTAACAAAGAATATTTAGGTATGAATAGTTCTATGGGTTTCTAGCCTTGTAAGGCTGAGCCGGACTAACAACCTACAAAGTTTTAGGAGTATTGGATCAGTTGTGGTCGTCGTTGTGCACGTTGGAGCTGAAGAGCCATTATCGCTCACTTTTTTTAACACTCAAGAGCCGGGGCACATCCATCTAGACCCCGGATTGGGCCCTGATTCTCGTAGTATTTTCGAGGCTGCAACTGCTGCTGCACAAGAAATCATCACTGAAAACGGGCGCCTTGGCTTTTCGTGTGACTAAAAATAGCCGATTTTGGCACCCCATCCAAGAGCAATACAGAGAGTAATATCCAACCACCGACTGGTAAATAAACACAAAACTTATAAGATCTATCCGTGTGCGTCAGAAGAGTGAATCACCTCAGTACAAAAATAATTGAATCGTTGTGGGCAACAATAAACATGAATGTTGGAAATGGCTTGAGGTGTCGGAAATGGGCTATTTTTTCGAGCGAGAAAAGAATATAAATGAATGCACTCCAAAACTTCATCAAAAAGCCCCTTTAACTCAGTGTGAGTGTATTCTAGCGAACATCCATATGAAGTGTGACTAATTAAAACTGTAGTGGTAGAGTGCGACACTAGTACTTGGTCATGTCGAAGTCATCTGTTCGAATCAGATAGGGGGCATTTGTTTTTGCTTCCAAGCCTGCTGTTTCTACTTCTACGATAGAACACGTAAGCCAAATTTTAAAATTGATTTTGATTGTAGCAGATGTACCATCTGCTTCTGTTTAGATATTTCCTGATCAATTTCAACTGTACTCTATCCAAACGACAATTTTTCACAGTTTCAAATTAATACTTTCGGATATGTAGTAGAGTAGTAAATGTGAACTGGTTTAGCGTATGTAGTCGGGTGTTGATGCCCAGCTAGCCTGATTTTGTCAGCTGCGTTTGCAGTCGTTTTGCAGTCGGGTGATTTTAGAGCAAACCACCTTAAGTATATATCTCGAATTCCCAACTTTACCCGCATACTCACATAGCAGACGAAATGGAAACTGGAATTATATTACAAGCTCTGTTGCTATTGCGAGACAGAAATGGTAGAACATGGATATGATTCTGGTTGAAGGCATGTGTTGACAAAACAGCCCGGAATCTTCACAAGAATACTTTCACTACCAATGAAGCTTTTCGAGACTCTTTGTCCAATGCTAAAAGACCATGGAAATCTCTCCCTCCGAGTTACGAGTTTCTACCACCAAACATTACTCAACAGTTTGCAGCAGAGGCGGCAAACACCCTTACCAATAATGAGATCCAAGCACTCATACAATTCTTTCAGCAAACATTTCAGTCTGACCGTCTCGCCCTTCACCATCTTACCCAGCAAAAGCTTGAGAAATTTTACACCGCGGAAAAGGAAGAACCAGACGAATCTGGCGAAAGACTGGGCACGCCGTCCGAGCCTGAGGACGCTGACATTGGTCTTATTATGCACTGCCAGACTAAGAAAGGGCGGATAGGAGAGTTTTGGGACCACGAAAGCCCAAGTGTTCAATTTTTAGCCGCCAAAGGCTTAAATCCTGAGTTCCTATATGGCTTCGAATTGGCATTGGCGTGCAGAAACTTCGGCACGAAGACCTGGAAAGGTGCCCTGTCCAACCAATACCTGGACAGTGACACATCGTGCGCTTCATGATGCGTTGTCAGCAGAGCTACTGGAGGACCTGCCTCTTCCGTGGCTGGTAGTTGCAGGGTCATGTCCAAAGGTGTCTTACCGCAAGACATTGTCAACGCAGGCTCGGCGCTTGTCGCTTTCACTTTCAACAGTTTCAACGCTAGAGTTTGACCTTGACTTTCGACACACTCGTTTGAAACGTATCACTACCTGTGTCCCTCATCCAGCAGCAAGCTTTTTCCAGCGTTCTACAAGTACTTGCAACTCTATAGTTCAAGATGTCGCGTTCAACTTTCTCTTATGGATTCATCACAGGGACTTTACACCAAATTCATTCGCGGCGGCCCATATCCAGATTCCTGTGGGCGTCCCAGTTGCAGCACCACTCAAGGAGCTCTATGGCTATCGTGGGAATGAAAAAAAGCTCAACCAAATGCTCACGCTCGAACAATATGACAGTTGTTTTTTAACCTGGGCCCGCAAATATCTTGGTGAAGATCCAGAGGCCGTCCTCGCGAGCGGACGTTCTTTGGCCGGCAGAATAATTGACCAGCTTGGTAAGGCAATACATTCAAGTTACAACAAACCAGGAAAATCTGTTGAAACTGAGAAGAAAAACCGCATCAACATTGCCAAACGTTACGGTTATTCACACAAGCGGTTTTGGAATGGCCATTCTGTACAAGTAACTCAAAAGGGCAAATTTAGCATATTCTTGTCACCCGATCGGCCTAGCCTTCAACTCAGTGGAGGGGTTTCTCTTTACAGAGAAATAAAGAACCACACAGATCCCGTCACTATTCACTTCTCGGAGGATGATATCTCCCTTAAATGTGGAGTTAAGTTGGTATACCAAATACCCCGTAATTCATTTCAGGGTACTGACATGGGCGACCTTTGGATTGTCCAGATGCAGAACGAGATTGCCCATGGACTAGCGATCGAGTGTCAAGTGGTTGATTGAAATTGGATGCAACCTTCTCAACGGGATTGTATATCTGCTACATTCTGTAATGTGCGGCCACTCGATTTCGATTTCGATTCCATAATTGAATACAGAACTTTATTGTACCTACTACCATGCATACATCGCTGTAAGCACGAAACAATACTTTTAAAACATTAAGCTTATGGTCTGGTCGCCCGCTCGCACTCACCTTGCTATATCACACTCCCTTACTAAGCTCTGAAGAGCAATGTGGTCGTAATCTAGGTATATACTTCTAAGATACTATATTATTAGGGCCAACGTACTTCCTATATCGACCTCTAATAAAAAGGTATCTTGTAGCTAATTCTGTCTAGATCTTGTGAAATAGGTAGATCGTTTCTATTACTAGATACTCTTTGAAGGAAACGGCTCTAGTTTTAGGTTATTAAACTTATGTCTTTTTTAGAGAATATTAGCCAACTATAAACTATTTAATCCTCACCTTCTATCTAAATATTCAGCTACTTAGAATTTAGCTACAGGTTACTTAGTCACTGCTCAGCATAAACCCTTGTATGCTCAAGTTCGAAAGTGGAAAGGGACTTTAAGGGGGTCAGTTTTCCCCTAATAGTATATCGCGTACTCTCTCAGCCTAACAACACCAACTTTTGGTTCATACATCTTGTAACTCATTTGATTCATTATAACTTATGCTGGCCCTGTGGATTTGATTCTCTGTATGCAAGGTGAATACCAAACTCATGCCCTTGACCAGCTGGAGTGAGCCTGCGAGTCAGCAACAATTTTTTGCATGAAACAGCCATCATGTGAGGATCCCCTCATTACTTCCATGGAAGCTCTTTTCGAAAGTTGAAATCCTGTACGCATACGGACATACAATAAATGACTGTATAAATTTTGTACTGCTCCCGGTCCCCTCAGCCTCAATCGAAATGGAGGTCACCGACTTGGTAAGTGGCGTCCCTTTTCCGGAGGTGACATCACGACCTCTCATTCAGCTGATAGGACAAAACGAGAAATGCTAATACCCAACGTGCTTCTCAGCCGCCGCAGATCAAGCTCATAATGCTTGACCCCTTTCCTAAAGGTATGGACGATGGACCCCTATGTTATGCGGCATGTGTATTTGTGATGTAATACTTGGTTAACAACCTCATTTACCGTAGGGCCCGCTATCCTCTCCAATAGTATACGCCCCTTCTCCGAGAAAATTGGCCTAACAACTCTACACCTCCATATCCACGAGATACTCTTCGCAGCCTTATTATACGAATTCATATTCCGAGTAGCATCGCCGATATGCTCACGATGGCTTGTACCATCCCGCTACGGCGGACTCAACAGGCGAAACCAATTAAATTGGGATGCCCATATGGTGAGCATGTGGCAGGCTCTTTTTATCAATTCGGTAGCTCTCTGGGTTATACGGACGGATCCGCAGAGGAAGGTGCAGAATAGGGATTGGAAAGAGAGGCTGTGGGGGTATAATGGTGCTGCTGGGATGGTTCAGGGTTTTGCTGCCGGTTATTTTTTGTGGGATGTTGTTGTTAGTAGTTTGCATCTTGATGTTATGGGTTTGAGTTCTTTGATTCATGCTGTGAGTGCTTTGGGGGTTACTTGTATTGGTTTTGTGAGTATTCACCCGTCCTTTCCTATTTTCAAGAAGGGAGATGTGCTGAGACTGATGTGGTTGATAGAGACCATTCGCCAATTATTACGGCCTCAATTTTGTTCTGTATGAACTCTCGACACCTTTCCTAAACATACACTGGTTCCTGGATAAATTTGGCAAGACAGGATCGAAAGCACAACTGTATAACGGCATACTCCTCCTCCTATCCTTTGGTGGTTCAAGACTAGTTTGGGGATCATATCAATCTGCCCTCATATACAACGATGTATGGAGGGCATGGCATAACACAGATCCATTTAGTGAAAAGTGTTTGGGTGCTGTTAAGCAGACGCTTGGAATGCAAATACCTGTCGGCTGCAGAACTTTACCTGCGTGGCTGGCGTTATTCTATGTAGCCGCGAACACGGCTTTGAGCTTACTGAATGTCTATTGGTTTTGGAAGATGATTGCCGCTGTGAGAAAGAGGTTTCCTGACGATGGGAAAAGGGCTAATGGAAGTGAAGTTATGCCTGTTGGGAAAGAGGTCAGTGCAAGTAAAGGTATACCGAATGGGAAAGAGTCGAAAGACGTCAATGGGAATAAAATTATGTCTAACGGGAAAATATCGACGTTTTCTAAGGATGGGGTAGCAGTCAATGGAAGTAAAGTTATGAAAATCGCTTAGCTGCGTATGGAATCATTGATAGTCTTGCATTTCACATTAGAAAAATCACAAGTGCCATGCAAAGATGAGAATAAATGGTGTATGTGAGAGCCGAGAATTTGTTTCTCGGTTTGCCCCTGAAGGAATAGGATTTTGTGATTTGGGTATCTGGCGAAAAAACGACCTCCAACACTCCGAACCTACAGACACGGGGTCGTTCTTCTCGCGAGGCAAATCATCATGGTCTGTTTCCGTGCCCATGGCTCCGGATCCAGTCCAAGCACGCTCAATGACGAAAGCAGCCTCTGCATATGTACAACATTCAACCCTTGGTCAACTAAAACAATCCTCACCAGCAGAATCCACCATCTCGTCTTCCTCTTCACACACATACACCTCCTCCTCCTGCCAATAAGGTATCGGCTCCGTATCACCCACCCTATACTCCTCCATCTTGCCGCGATAGTAGTCTCTCCTCTCACCACATAAACCCATTTCCTCAAACGAATCCTCAATATCGATCCTGTTGTCCCAATCACTGACTTTACACTTCCCGTCTTCGTTTGCGTACCTCAAAGCCAGTTGGACGAGCTTGATGCAAAAGTCTACCCAGTGAGTGATTTCGACGGCGTCAGTACTCGCTGCATGCTGCCTGAATCCGATGGTACAAGGTCCGGATTTGCGATTTATGTATGCGAAATTGACGATGCGACCCCTCGATTTGCCCATGCGAAATTGAAGTGAATCGAGTGGATTTACTGCCGCGCTGACTTCCGTCAATAGCGAGTTCCTGATCTTGGCGAGGGAGTCGTACGTCGGTGTGAAGTTCTTCGTGACAGGTGCACCAGTCAAGTGATCGAGGATAGTTCGTGGCACGGGCTCTGGAGCTTCCGCGTACAAGTTCTCGCGATTGGTATAAATTTCTTTGGAGCGTTGACGTCGGTGGTGGGGATGGAGCCGTGAGATTTCATCTTCGTAAACTATGAGCATGTAGGCGAGGTGTTGGAGCGCTTTCAGAGGTAGGCATTCTCCACTTGGAAGGCCGATGTGGACGTGTAGACCACAGGAGTTGTTTGTGGTTAGGAATGTGGTGTTTGGTGTATTTATTGTGTTGACGATGGAGGAGATTTGTTCTTGCGCTTGAGTGATGGAGATGAATGGAGGGGAGACGAGTTCGATGCCGTAGGTATCCCAGTTGGCGGCTTCGGTTGCGGCGGTAACTTTCGAGGCGAGTGCTGTCTGTTTTGCGATTGGGTCTAGGCTCGTGAGGGAGTGGTCGGAGGTTAGGATCCACTTCGAATAGTCTGTCGGTTTGCTGTGGTCCTCTGGATTGTGTATGTTGATGTCTTTGGCGCAGGATGTAGACGAAAGGAGTTCTTTGACTATGTGTAGCGGTTCATCCCTGTATGCGCGGACAGGTCCCACTTCATGGTGGATCGTTGGCTTGACGGTCATGTTGTTCTTTTCCGCATTGGCGAGGGCCCAGCTGTTGTACGGGAGCTGCGGGTAGACTATCTGGCGTAGTCCTGTTGTTTGTGCTGAATCTAATGACTTGACAATCGTAGCGGTGGGAAAGTGCAATGAAAGATGTTCTTGTAGCTTGCTTTCGTGGAAGGCGACGATGGCTTCGATTTCGATGCCGAAGGAGAGTTGAGGCGACGACGACATGTTGGCGCTAACAAGATAATTTGAGATTGTGTATGTGTGATGGGTGTGATGTTCGTATAAAGGTTTGCAAGATATACGTGCGGAGAGCTGAACAAGATTTTGTGAAAGCTGCGTTCTGTTGGTTTGTTTTGTTTTTCTGTGGAGGGAAAAGAATGTACGGAAGACGTAGGTATTTTGTTTGAGGTAAATAAACACTAAAAGTTGGAACTGCCTCATGAAACTTTGGTACAGACGTTGAGTTGCTGTGGCATATTTTTGCTTGAGACAACGGTTCCTACGAGCCAAACTTGCGCAAGACTGAATCAGGGGTCCAACGATAAGAACAAGTGAGCTCCTTGGCATTGATCAGTCTGTAAGAAGCCCAGCATGAGCATTGGGAGAAAGAGGTATGATTTGAAGATTTCAAAAATGTACGCGAGGGTATTGTAAGCCAAAACAAGATAGCATATCCAATGCGCCGAACCAGAACGCCATAGAACCCATAAACTTATACAGCACCTTTGGACCCTTTATCAAACAAGCCAGCAATAGCTTCTTTCGCTTTTCTGGCTTCATCAGCCAGCCATTGCCACACTGATTGCTTCGGCTCGTCTGGCTTCTTCTCATCATCTGATGGTGCAGATGGCACCACCGTATGAGCTGGTACCAAAGCAGAAGAGGTGGAAGCCGTGGGTAAAACCTGATCGAGACTCTGGGTCAATGTGAATGCTCCGCTAATGACCGATACTGGTGGTTTTATAGTGTTTCCCTCGGGAGGGTCGACTGGTGTTTCGACTTTGGGAGCATCGATATCGGAGTGAAGACCAACGGGTTTGAGAGGCAGTCGTAGAGTGCCGTTGTTAGGCTTGGGATCGATACCAAGAGAATCACATACGATGTTGTAGAGCTCGATATTTTCTAATCATGTTAGCTTAAGAGTGGGACAACAAAACCAAGATACTCACGAAATGGCATTAGCCTGCTGTTAGGCTTGTGTGGGAAGGCAGGACCTCTCGCAACGAAAATGGCACGCATTAGGCTATTTTCATAATCATATCCATGAAGACCACGAGGACGATAAACCAGTCCTTCCTTCTTTCCCTTCTCCACATCAAACTCAGACTTTGGAGCGATGGCCCAGCCAGTTTTGGGAACAATCCACAATGGTGCAATTCGATCATTCTTCGAGAAATGATATCGCTCAGGCATACCCTTGTCGCGAAGATAAACATCAACATTAGGATTGTCGGCAGTGTTTTTCACTACTTGATTGTAGAGGAGATCCAGGTCATTTGGATCTTTTGGTCGGAGACCGTACAATGGCCAGCCATCTGTATGGCTTATCTTATCTATGTCGATGAGGTCCTCAAGCTGGATCAACCGATCAATTGAAGTTGTGGCCATTCCGTGATCAGAAACCACTACTACGTTGACGATATCTGTCAGATTGCGTTCTTGTAACCCCTGGAATATACCTTCTAGCATGACATCTACATTGATGATCGTTTGTCTGATCTCAGTGCTGTTTGGACCGTACATGTGTCCATCTGCATCTACGTTAGGGACGTAAGCAGCAATTAGCTGCGGTCGTGGGTCTGAGGCCGTTGCTGACGGACTGTCTGGACCAGGTAAGTCCAAGAGCCCCAAAATGCGCTCAACTTTGCTGTCGAGTGGTTCATGGCCATTGTATTTATCCATGTGGGCTGGTTCCACACCGCCTATATGTGCTTCAGATCCTGGCCACATGTGGATAGCAGTCCGCACACTTTGCGTCTCCGCTGTCATCCAAATTGGTTCCCCGCCCCACCATTTTGGCTGCATACTCTTCTGGGGATGAGTGTAGTAGAATTCATCCTTCATCTCAGGATCGTAGAAAGTGTTTCCAACAATGCCATGGCTCTCCGGGTATAATCCTGTAACCATGGTGTAATGATTTGGAAAAGTGACGCTAGGGAAACTGGGCATCATGTATAATGGTGAGACGCCCTCCTGTATGAAGCTATTTAATGTAGGGGTTAATCCCCTTTGCAGAAAGTCTGCTCGGAACCCATCTAGAGAGATGAGAATAGTTGTTGGTGCGAACATGGCAGTGCCATTGGAAAGAGAAAGGGCCAGTGCCAATTTAGCTTGAGCACTGCGGCTCTCCTTGGTCGCACGATAGGCTCCGTAGAGAAGAAGGAAGAAGAATGCAATGATAGCGACATGTATTCCGAAGCGTTTCACTATGTTCTTCTTGTGTGACTTATTCAATCGTTAACTCTAATTTCTCTTTAATTACAACTGTACAAGCCTACCTGGATCTTCATCCCCTGGAGCATACTCGATTTTCGCAAGTCCGCATCAGAAGAATGCCGTGAAGGAGACGGCGATTGTGAGTGCTGCCCGCCCTCCTCCATGTCGTATACCAACTCACTCTCAATTTCTCCTCTTTTTAGCCTTTCCCTATGCCTTCGGGAAGCTCTCCTCTGCTTGATCGTCATCTTCTTCTCCACTTCCGATTGTTCGTTCCCGCGCTTCTTCCCAATGAACAGCCGTTTCAGTCCCACACCAGGTCCAGCAGCATCAGCAACCAATTCCTCCTCGTCATAATCATCCTCGAAAACTTCTCCATCGTAAAGAGTTCGCTCTCCAGAAGTGCGATCATCTACCGAGTTTTCATCATTGGATTCGTGTTCGTGACCTGAACCAACAGATGCAGCATCGTCGTCGTAACCCTGTGGCGATAAAAGGCCAGCTTTCTCTTCTTCCTTTTTGGCCATGTTAGCTACCACGAAATGGGGGTTAGAAGTCCATAGATGTAGCAATTGAACAAGGAAATAAAAGCCGTGAGGATTGATATACAGTACAGTCTCTCAGCGCCGTGAACGCTTATGTGGAGATCTAACATCAGCCCTCACCCTCGTACAAGTATCACCAATCAGTCTTACCCCTGCTTAGCCAGGGTCCCTTAGCGGCATATAAAATCTTGGCAGCCTAAACTTTATTTTATTCTTCGGTTCACAGCAAACGCATCGTTCAAACTTCCTGTTTTCTGGAAGAAAGTACCGCAAAAGTTGTAATGGAGGAATCAACCCCAGATTCGCGTCCGCCACGCGAACCCAGCCGCGCTCAAGCATCATCCAATTGGCGTACCAAATCAGCAGACACCCCAGAAATCCCAGAAGGTTTCCAATCGCGCTACAGGCAAGGTGACCGAAGCAGACAACAAGTCAATTCCTCTTCCTCTTCCCGTGGCTTTTCGGACTCCCGCCGTGAAAATCCCCGTGGCACTTTCAGTGGAAATTTCAATTCTGGAAGATCTTCGTCCTTGTCAAATACACCAAATGATGAACAAACCCTACAAGCCATAGCAGAAGGACGAAGAATCTACGTAGGAAATCTAGTCTACCACGCCAAACCCGAAGATGTGGAAGCTCTATTCACAACAACCGGAGGAGGAGGGGAAAACGCATACAACATCAATCGCGTAGTCATGTCCCTTGACCCATTCACAGGCCGTAACCCATCCTATTGTTTTGTGGAATTGGCAACAAAGGAGCAAGCAAATCACGCGATGGAAGCTTTGAATAGCGTTGAAGTACTAGGACGACCAGTCAAGATCAAGCCATGTATCCCAAGGCATGATAATGGGACTGGTGGCGCTCCTAGTACGAGGAATGTGCCTCCGAGTCGGTGGGAGAGGAGCGATGCCTCTGAGCATTGGAAGGGGATGGGTGCGCAGGGGAAGAGATTGTTTATTGGGGGTTTGTCTAAGCCGGTTACGCAGAATGATTCTCATGCTAAGATTGCTGGGTTGTTTGAGGGTTTTACTGTGTGAGTTTCTTCAAATTCTTCCCCCACAGTAAGAGTTTTTACGATATTGATTGCTAATTGTCCTTTCCCTTTACAGCGAAGCCATAAGCAAGTTCATCTCACCAAGGGATTCACCAACAGCAGTGAAAGATCCCAATGGCCACCACTACTATTGCTTTGTGGATCTCGCAACAAGCGATGAAGTAGATGCCGCCATCGACGCACTCAACGGTATCGAGGTCTTTGGAGGCAAGATCAAAGTAAGCAGAGCAAAACAAGGTGATTCAAGGAAAGTGGATGAGCGAAAGAATTTTGATCGGGAACGTGGTCAGAGTATCGATGAAGGAGCCGCGTGAGAAACTCAATGATACACCAAGGATAGAATGCATTGCAAAAAGAGAACGAGAACCAAGATATGATCAAACCACAATGGTCACCAAAATGAAAGTGGCAACACCTTGAAAAAGGCACTAAGATACCCTATAATATAATTGTCGTCTCTTCTACCCGCGTCTTCCTATGAACCATAACTTTATCTTGATCTTGATCTTGCTTCTTTACCCCCAACGGACCAAGCACTTCATCATATACACATCACCTCCATCATCCAAACGGAAAGGAAAGGAAATAATGAAACCAAAAAACGCATATGCTACAATCTCACAACCCAATTCCCACCCTTATGCGACAAGGAAGAATGGCAATACTATTTCTTATCTAATATGTTCTCTTGAAAGGTGGCACAGCTTTACACTCGTTCTCATCCAGGGTATTCGCCACAACGGCTCGGTATCCCAGGTCGACCTTGCTGTGTGGTGTTTTCTGCCATGTGAGCGAGTGCTTCATCCAGTTGACATCGTCTCTGTCCGGGAAATCTTCGCGGGCGTGAGCTCCGCGTGATTCTTTCCTTTGGGCTGCTGCCTCGGCGGTTTGTACACTGTTTAAGATTAAGAATTAGTTTAGCAATCCATTAAATGGCAAGTTGAAGAGATCATCCAAAAGACTTACGCGCATGTAAGCAAATTCCTCAACTCAAGCGTCTCCACTAGATCGGAATTCCAAATCATACTCCTATCCTTAGTGCCGACCTGACTGAATGATTGATCGACGTCGTGGATCTTCTTGACACCCTCTTGCAAAGACTCTTCTGTCCTGAATACGCTAACATCAGTTTGCATAACCTTTTGCATGGCGAGGCGGATTTCAGCAGTGGATTTAGGTCCATTGGCAGTTCGCATTTGGTCGATGACGGAGATGGATTCAGCTCCAGCATCGGCTTGAAGGTCCTTCTGTTTCTGGCCCGGTGTGAAATTGTCGCGGATCGTGTGTGAGACTGCACGGCCGAAAACGATGAGATCGAGAAGGGAGTTGGCACCGAGGCGGTTGGCTCCGTGGACGGAGACGCAAGCTGCTTCTCCGCAGGCGAAGAGACCTGGAACGACCTGATCCTTGCCGCTCTCGTCGACGGTGAGAACCTCGCCAGTATATTTGGTAGGGATACCACCCATGTTGTAGTGGACGGTTGGTAGCACGGGAATAGGTTGCTTGGTGACATCCACGCCAGCGAAGATGGCAGCAGTTTCGGAAATACCTGGTAAACGTTCGTGGAGGACTTCTGGTGGCAAGTGACTAAGCTGGAGATAAATGTGGTCCTTATCTGGCCCGACACCTCGTCCGTCACGGATTTCCATGGTCATGGATCGGGAGACGACGTCACGGGAGGCGAGATCTTTAGCCGTTGGTGCATAACGTTCCATAAATCGTTCACCCTCGGAATTGAGTAAATACCCACCCTCTCCCCTTGAACCCTCAGTAATCAAACAGCCGGCACCATAAATGCCAGTGGGATGGAATTGGACGAATTCGAGATCTTGGTTAGGAAGGCCAGCACGTGCGACCATAGCCATGCCGTCACCTGTGCAAGTATGGGCGGATGTGCAGCTGAAGTATGCACGGCCGTAGCCTCCAGTGGCGAGAACAGTGTTGTTGGCTTTGAAGCGATGTAGAGTTCCGTCTTCCTGGTTGTAAGCGATAACGCCCTTGCAAACACCATCCTCCATAATCAGATCCGTGGCGAAGAATTCAATAAAGTATTTTGTGTTGTGCCTTAGAGATTGGCCGTATAAAGTGTGGAGAAGAGCATGGCCAGTTCTGTCAGCGGCAGCACAGCATCGGTATGCTTGACCACCCTTGCCGAATTTTTGAGACTGTCCACCGAAAGCACGCTGATAGCTGTGTATGTATGGTTAGCAAGGTTGATGACATGGAGTCTGGACTATCTTACATCTTGCCATCGTCAGTTCTTGAAAATGGGCAGCCGTAATTTTCGAGTTCGATAACACTCTGGGGAGCTTCTCTTGTCATATAATGAATAGCATCTTGGTCTCCCAGCCAGTCAGAACCTTTGACGGTATCGTACATGTGCCACCTCCAGTCGTCCTCGTGCATACTAAAAGCAAATCTGAGTCAGCCTAACCATCCGGTGTTGATATAGGAAGACCATGCAGCACCTACTTTCCAAGTGCAGCATTGATACCACCTTGCGCCGCCACAGTGTGTGATCGTGTGGGGAACAATTTGCTGATACATGCGGTGTTGAAACCAGCCTCTGCAAGCCCAAAAGCCGCACGTAGACCGGAGCCTCCAGCTCCTACCACTATCGCATCGTATTCGTGATCGATGATAGGGTAGTTGTGTGTTGCTGGGTGGCTACTCTGCGTGGCTCGGAGGGGTTGTGATGTGATGATTTTGTAGGCGGGTCTCGTTGACGAGAATTGGCGAGCCGGTGTCCGTACAGCTCGCGATAGCTAAGTAAATCACTCAGGTCAGTCGTCTATCTTCGTGAATTATATTGACTCCAGAGAGGATGGCTCTTTGGCCAACTTGTGGGCGAAACGTCACAACAAGATGCGGAGGCGCAAGTCGTGGGTAGTAGAAGAAGAGGATGCATACCTGTCGGGGGAGCGCGAAACGCCGTAAGCCTACGGAGCTCATTGTGAAAGGCGTTCAAATTGCAATTGGCGATTTTGTGGTGCAGTGTTTCGAGGATTATTCGCAGAAAGGAAGGATGATATGAGGTTAGCATAAAGTCCCTCCCGGGGTCGAACCGCCTGCCGAGGGAGAGGGCCGACCACGATATTTCAGAGCATCATAGACTGCATCCTTGAAACTCTTTGAAATCATTTTTGCTCTTCTAGAATGCTTCAAAAAAGACATCGACTGTTACCTATCAAATTCAGGCATATCCTTCCTGGAGGAAGGAATACAAGGAGAAGAAGATGGTTCATTATTACTATGGAAGGCATTTGATTGGTCAATTTCCTGGCAGGAAAACACTCCACGTGCGAAATATTAATTAAGACAGTCGCATAACTCTACACCAGGGTATGTAAGCCGGTACGAGTACGGCTATGGCTCGCGTGCCTCCTATCTGATGGTTTTGGGAGAGGATCATAAGTTGACTAGATTTCTTCCGCCTCGATTAAATTGTGGTGACGGGAATTAGGAGATCAGTCACTCTGATAAAGGAAGTAGAGTTAATGGTGAGAGTGTTTTTTTCTTTTTATCTCATCGCACTCATGCTATCCCATTCATTTGGGAATCAAAACGCCAAGCAAAACAGAATCATCTCATCGAATAACCCACGAAGCCAATAGATCAAATCTATGCGGCAACCAAGTCCTTCTTGAGTGTACCCAGATATTGCTTCTTCTCGGCGAAGGTCTGGTAAGCACCGTGACCGAACTTGGAAGAAGTATCGATCCATTTGAGGTCGACTTTCTCTAGTGCCCTCCTGCTGGTGTGTGTGAACATGGACTTTCGGAGAGTTACGACCCGCTTCTTGACACCAGGAGCTGAGCCCTTGAGCAGCAAAAAGTCGTTCTTAACCTCACCGTAGCGTACGAAGCCACCCATTCTAGAAAGAGTTAGAAAGTGTCAATATGATAGCGGATTGTAAAGTACTTACGGTGTGATGGTCTTCTTGGAAACGTCAAACTCAGTGGCGGCATTGCCCTCATCAGTAGCGAGACCGATGCGGTAAATCTTGTGGTTGACCGAGGTACGATGATGATAACCCATCTGACCAGCACGAGCGACAGTCCACTGGACGTGGGAAGGATGCCATGCACCGATACAGGCGACCTTGCGGAGACCCTTGTGTGTCTTGCGAGGAAGCTTCTTGGTGCCCCAACGAGAGGTGACACCGTTGTATCCGTGACCCTTGGTGACGGCAATGACATCGATCATTTCGTCCTTCTCGAAGATGGTGCTGACCTCGACTGGCTTCTCGAATAGACCTTGACCGAAAGCAACCTTGTCGGCGATGCTACCACCGTTGACTTGAATTTCCATCAAGTGTGCCTTCTTCTGCTTGAGAGGGGTCTTGCTGATCTGGGTGTGAGCGAGGACACGGATGACGGTGCAGTACTTCTTCATGCGCTCGAGTTCGCGGGTGATTGATTGTCCCTTGCTCTCGGAGTGCTTCTTAGCGTACTTGGTGAATGCCTTCTTTTTGCTCTTGTACCAATTCTTGTAGAATCTCCTCTTGATTTCGTCGCTCAAGTGTTCAGCCCAGACGGTGGTAAGTGATCGCAAGCCGCGGGGAGTCTCGATGTAACCAACAAGTCCGATAACGATCATCTGTAATAACAGTTAGAAATTGCCCTTCATTTCTTGCAATTGACTTTCATACTGGTGGAGTCTCAATGACTGTGCAGGCTTCAACAATTTCCTTCTTGTGCAATTTGGCACCTGGTCGGTCGAGATCGCGAACGATTGTGGTCATACCGGCTTTGTAGCCCATAGTGGCGGTGAGGTGGACAGGTTTCTTGGGATCATCTTTGGGGAAGCTATTACAATTACATTTAGCATTTCTCTTTTTGTGGTAGATTGAAGTATTAGAATTTTACCTCTTGACCTTTCCTCGGTGACGAGCTGCTCGCTTTCGTGGAAGGAAAGCGAGGGAGCCATGCCTCGGCGCTTCGAACTTACGATGCGACATTTTGTTAATTGGGTTTGTCGCGGTCGTGAGGTCGAGATTCGTGGGATTGAGTTATGATGGCTCTGTCGAAATATTGGTGTGAAGGAGTTCTCGCTAAAACGTTATTCCGCGGATATTTTGGCGCAGATGATGCCTCAGGCACCCTCGCCCCTACGGATCCGGCCAGGACGCCAAGGATAGTTTGAACCTGCTGTTCTCAGACCCGGCCCTTTGACGTATTCTATCCAAAATCACCATCGTGCCTGCCCCTCCACTTCTCCTACTAACGAACCGCCTCCCCGACAGCAGCGAAACCCGTTACTCGAGTCGAGCTTCCACCGACGAACAACAAACCCTCTCTCCATCACGAACACGGTTACGCACGCCCAACAAAACCTCCACCGCCTCCAACGCCCGAGCTTGCAGCTCCTCCACAACTCTAACATTCAATTCTCAGATAGCTTCGGAAAAAAACATATTCTATACCTTATCCAGCGTATCCAAAATATCAATTTACAGCTACAAATACTGCCCTGGTAGTCTGCGGTAATCCAAAACACACCTTGTTGGTGCGGACGTGACAAATCATGGTGGAAGCAGCAGTCGAGGGCAACCCGACTACATGGAAATTTACCCAGTACGTCGTCATCAATGGCATTTACGAAATGTGCTATTCTAGCACTCTTGACATCTGCACAAATTCCTTGCTAGATTGAATCAACACCCATTGAGATTGCAATTATTATACGAACCGCGACTAACATGACCGTAGATGCTTTGGCGACAAGGGAGATGTAGAGGACATAACAGAAGGTGAGCATTTGGCATCCACATTCTACGCCTACATAATCCGCTAACATCTCTGAGCAGCCGATATTATCTCTACTGTCGAGTTCGACCAGACGGGGAATTACCTTGCAACAGGCGATAAGGGCGGAAGAGTAGTCCTTTTCGAGCGCAATGACACGGTCAGTTATCTGGCAGTGGAGGAGCAATGCTCTTCTCTATTCCCATGGACTAACATGCCGTAGAAGAAGACTTGCGAATATAAGTTCCACACCGAATTCCAATCTCACGAACCGGAATTCGATTATCTCAAATCTTTAGAAATAGAAGAAAAAATCAACAAAATCAAATGGTGCCGCCGGCAGAACGCCTCTCATTACCTCCTTTCGACAAACGACAAGACGATAAAATTATGGAAAGTCTTTGAAAAGTCGTTAAAAGTGGTTGCAGAGAATAATCTCTCTCATGAACTGACACCGGGAGGAGGAGTGACCGGAGGTGGTGGGCCAGTGAGGAACCCGAACGCGCACTTCAACAATACTGGAGATCTCAAACTACCTCGATTAACGCACCATGATACCGTCGTTGCAGCCGTACCGCGCAAAACCTATGCCAACGCCCATGCATACCACATCAACAGCATTTCCGTCAACAGTGACGGAGAGACATTCATTAGCAGCGATGACTTGCGCATCAACCTTTGGAATCTTAATATTCAGGATCAGAGTTTCAATATTGTTGATATTAAACCGGCGAACATGGAGGAGCTTACAGAAGTCATCACTGCTGCCGAGTTCCACCCCATAAGCTGCAACTGGTTCATGTATGCCAGCTCAAAAGGCACGATCAAATTGGCAGACATGCGAGAGAGCGCTCTATGTGACAAGCATGCTAAACGTAAGTAGTGCTTTTTTTGGTCGAGAAAGCAACAATTAACCCCAATGTAGAGTTTGAACAGGAAGAAGACCCGCAATCTCGCTCATTCTTTTCGGAAATCATATCCTCCATATCAGACGTTCGATTTTCGCATGACGGACGATATATACTTTCGCGCGACTACTTGACCGTCAAGATCTGGGATGTGAACATGGAGAGGCAGCCGGTCAAAACTATACCCATTCATGAACACCTCCGACCTCGGCTCTGCGACACATACGAGAACGACAGCATATTCGACAAATTCGAGGTGGTATTTTCTGGTGATGCGAAGAATGTCATGACCGGTTCCTACAACAACAACTTCATGATATATCCATCCGACCCAGACAAAGATACAGAAGTTGTTCTCCAGGCAGACAAGTCCGCCTTCAAGGCAAAGAAGGTGGGTATTCCAACACCCATGAATTCTGCTACAAGCCCAACGGGATCTGGAGGCAAGAAGAGCGGATCGAGAGCAGGCAGCCCTGCAGCCGGTGCCGTCAACGCTGGCCAGAGGATGAGGAAAGAGACGGATGCGGACCAGATCGATTTCAACAAGAAGATACTGCATATGAGTTGGCATCCTTTCGAGGACAGCATAGCAATAGCTGCAACAAATAACGTAAGTAACCTTTTTCTAAGAGGTACACATCGCGTGCTAACCGAATACAGCTCTTTGTCTTTTCCGCATTGTAGACTGCATTTCGGGCTCAGATTTATGGTATAGGACAATTGCCGTTCGGGAGGCGGTGTTTCCTCGGCATCTTAGTTGGGCATTGTTTTCCTGAGAGCGTCAGATTATCTTTTGAGAAGAGGGCAGGAGGTATGGGGCGCAATGAAGAGGGGAAGTTCTCCTTTTGCACGAGAAAGGGTAGGTGGAAGTTCAGGAAGCATAGCATGGCATTTTCGGCATACCGCGAAAAGGTTGTAAAGAGTAAGAAGTCCTCTCGGCGAGCAGGATTATAGCCCCAATGCCATAACTCAACCATGACAAGTTCCAAGAGGGACCTGTCTGTGGTATTTGAATGGAGAAACGCTACCCGTTTTGCAAACATACATTTTGACCTGAATTACCAAAAGCGTTTTCCAGAATAAGCTAGAGCTTTTGATATTGATTTTGGATTTATCCTGACCAAGGTGAAACAGCCGGTGAGCATTCTACGAGGCTAGTCAACATGAATAGACTTGCGATTATCATGTCATGACCTCAGATATTTATGAAGAAGAAATCGCTTTGAAGATGTAGATGAGGCTATGAATTGACCCCTTCGACGGTACCTCAGGTTTCGGAGCTGAGGCCACGGATCCACCTCAAAACCAACAAAGACTCCATTTCATCTTCGTAAGCCAAGCAAGTTACACATCTGCACATTCACCTTTGGAAAAACTGTAAGTCAATCCCTTGCATCGCTGCATTGATACCTCTCCGTAGACGCTGGTTCTTCACCCTTCCATCAATGATACTCCTCGCCACTCATTTCCCGACACCACAACACTTCATACGGAAGATGAATCAACTAACATTATTCAATTCCTAGTTTCTTCTGGCCATTGCTTGTTTCTCTCTCTTTTGATCAATTCAACTTTTCGCTCTTTCTTCATGTTATAATATTTCTACTACGTCACCATTTCTCGACTAGATTTCGAGCTCTACAATTCTCCCTAGAATAAGGTATACTCAGAATGTTAGAGTCATTGGCGCCATTGGGCGTAAGTGCCTTGATATTTGGAGGATGTTGTTCCAATGTAATCAATCGATATCTTTCATGTCTCTCTATACTACCCGCTAACCATATTTCAGGTCTACGCCCTCGAAGCAATATTAAAGTAAGCTCTCCATGTCCTCCAAAAATTGTGACATCCACAATACTAACATCCCCAGACATGAACCCGACAGCGGTACGCTAAACACCCACCAAAATCTAATGATGATCATACTAACAAAAAAATCCCCAAGGCCTTCTAATAACACTAATGCAATTCATCATCGTCGCCCTCTCAGCATACCCAACCCAATCAAAATCCGGCTCCCTTCTCAAAAGACCAAACATACCCTTTCGAAAATTAGCCGCGAGCGCAGCGATGTTTTACGCGGTGAATATGCTCAATAATTGGGCTTTTGCTTTCGATATCAGTGTGCCTGTTCATATTATCCTGCGCAGTTTTGGTAGTGTGACGACCATGGCTGCGGGTTGGATTAGGGGGAAGAAGTATTCGCTGTTACAGGTTCTTTCTGTTGTTGTTTTGACGGTGGGGGTTATCATTTCTGCGTGGGCGGATGCTTTGATGAAGGTATGTATACTCTCTCTCACTCTCTGCTACCCTTACTGTCACAAACTGTTTGCAGTCTAAAAAGCTAATATCCTGCAGGGAAAGAACTTAGACGCCAAGATCACTACCACAACCGGGCAATCATTTGAAATGGGTCTCATGGTTCTACTAGTAGCCCAAGTACTCTCCTCCTTCATGGGCGTCTACGTCCAAGACATCTACGCCGACCACGGGAAACACTGGGACGAAAACCTCTTCTACTCCCATTTCCTATCCCTCCCCATGTTTCTCCCCCTCCTCCCCACCCTCCGCACCCAATTCATCCGCCTCCAACAATCACCCCAATTCATCCCACCTCAAGCCCTCTCCTCATCAATCCCCCACTGGCTCATCAAAAATCTACCTCACACGCCCAGATCGGTGTACATGCTCTTCCTCAATTCGATTACGCAGTTGGCTTGTATTACCGGTGTTAATTTGCTGGGGGCGAATTCTTCGGCTGTTACTGTTACTATTGTCTTGAATGTACGCAAATTGGTTAGTTGGATTTTAAGTATTTGGATGTTTGGGAATAGGCTTAGTGGGATGATGGTGGTGGGGGCGGTGCTGGTTTTTGGGTCTGGGGCGCTGTATGGGTGGGAGACTAATATTGGGATTAAGAGGAGGGAGAGGAGGGAGGTGGCGGGTTCTAAGGAGGATGGGGTCACGATGAATGGTACTGGAGGTAGGGAGAAAGAGTTGTAGCATTATTTGTGTTGATTTAGAGGGCGGTTGATTTGATTATATAGCGTATCATTTTTTTTGACTGCGAGCAGTCTTCTTATTGTAAATAATGTGATCAATTTAGGGGTTATGCCAGTTCTGTTATACTTTCCCGGCTTGCCTTACTCTTATCTCATTGTTGTTCTGGTTTGGTTTTTATTCTTTTATGTACTGAACGACTCAACAGCGAAAGTCGGTGGGGACTGCACCTTACGATGCATGGATGAGTGGGTGATGATGAATCTTCGCAGTGCTAGAAGAGCAAAATCTAAGAATCTTATTTATGAATGTGATTCGGAATATTCAGGTTTATTCGATAAGATTTTTTTTTTTCAATAGTACCGGGATTGATTAAGTGATATACGAAGTAGCGCTGTTGAAAACCTCATCGTGTTGTCACCTTTTCGCTGCACTACCTAGTTCCTGGTGCGGAAATGCTGTCGTGATACTACAGCATTTGGGGACGTCTTCGAGTTCCAATCTCCTTATACGTACCCGGTTGTGCGCAAAACATGAGGGAGTACGTAACGACTAACAACCCGACTCACATGCGAAACCAAAAAAATCTTGACGTTTCGAGTCGTCCAGGTCTAGGGTAAGTCCATGCTCATCTCCCACGCATCGACCGGGAACCTTGAGTCGCATCTATATGAATCCAAGGGCATAGAAGACAATAAGGCAGGACGAAGAAGTTCATTTCTGGTCTTCTGGATGTCTTCTTCATGTTTGGAAGACGTTATGAATTTATAATAGAGCGAATCTTAAGATGACCACGCGGTGGTGAAGAAAACGGTGTTTTACGCGATCTGAAGCTTGTGGGCGTTGATGAATTGCTGCATCAGGGAAGAATCAGGGGGGATCTTAGCGGTGGGCTTGATGGATCATGGGGAAATGGTCTAGCGTTGCTGTTGGTCTGTCGCTAAGTGACGAATTGGCAGCTCATAACTTAATTTCTTCACGGTGACCTGCAGGCCAATTGAGGTCTTAGCAAGGTGTGTAACAGCCTGGTGCAGAGTGAATTTCGGAGAGGATGTCGGAACTACTTGCTTATGTTGAATATATGGAAAGGAATTGATTTTGGAGAGATGAGATCATAATACTCAATGACTCGCTTGCGTTTCTGGGGAGGGACGCCCGCGATTTGGTGTGACAGAACCACGGGCCCTCCAAAAACTAGGCGTTAGGCACATGTTTTAATGTAGAAGCCCCCCGAAAATAGATCGTTAGGGGACGATCCGCACCCAACACCACCAACGCTCACACACTACACACTCTTTTTCTCCAACTGCTCCAACATCAAGCCGTGATCGTGAATATCAGTCAGCCTCGACGGCTCTATTCTTGTTTTCATCAAACCAGGTCGCTCTTTTTCAGAAATCCTGCTTCCTTAGGTGCTCAGCGACCAACCATTATTGCGATAGCCCCTGCTTCCAACATCACATACAGCATTTCGCCACTACTCAGCCTCCTTGCGGTTTCCCCAGGATCCTACCAACAGAACAGGCAGCCCGAATGCACTCGCGCAGTCGTTTGGTTGGAGTGAATAACAACGAGTATTATTTCCATCGGTGACTACGAAAAACCAACACTTCACGGCGCCAACGCGCAGCAACGACCATCACTTTCCTTTATCAAAAGCGACACGGAACATTCTTCTCCATTGCTCTGCGATAGAGCCATAACTATTCTTCAATATCACACACAGGCATACCAGCAGCAATGTCAAACCCAGCAGACTTCCGTAATTTGCCCTCTACGCCTTTTGACGCACCACCACGATCTCTCTACTCGTCGCACAGCGATCTCACACCCCCGCAAACTGGCGTCGTCCCACCCGCCCTATCACCGCTCGACGCATTTGCGTTCCAAGGCCGTCTACTCGCAAAGAAGTTTGAAGAGGACGCTAGAAATGGGAGACGATTGAGTCGTCTGGCACCTCTGACAATTCAAAATGAATTTGGGAAGCCACGGCCAGGTTATTTGCGCTCAATGTCTTCAGAACAACAGATATCCGCAGCGTCGTCACCCGACGACCTGACGCCGAAAAGCGCAAAGGAAGTCATACCTGATAGACGGCCAATGTCAACCCATCCTGTTATTGGCGGGGAACCTGTGCCTGGTTTTGGGAGGAACAGTCTCTTTCTGAATGCGCTCACCAGTGTGGAAGAAGATGAGCAGGAGAGGGACACAGGCTATCCATTTCCACGATCACAATCTCCTGAACAATTGGATACGCGATCAATTGCGTCTTCCAAAAGCCGCTCCGACTCAATACATCATCCCCTTCAATCGCCTACGCCTTCATTTTCTATGCCGTTGCGGCCTCGTGGCACGCCAAATCTGACTGCGCCGTCGGGAATAATTAGAGGAGGATCACCCAGTATCAGGTCACTCATGAACGGTAATGTCGACGACTCGGACAATATTTCTCTTAGCAATTCGGTCAACTCCTTTGATATTCCTAGAGCACCACTATCACCGTTTGCCTCAATGCCGCGGTCACCTTCAATCGCATCAGAAAGGTCTATCAGCAGCATCACAGGTCTTCCACGGCCTTCGTTCAACTTCTCTCGACCACTTAGCAGGGCAAGGATGCCTTCAGTTGATCTGAAAAAATACTCGGATAGTCCTTACCGCCAGGATTCGGGACAGAGCTCCAGCACCAGACCTTCACTAGACGCACCCGTTCGGTCAGATTCTGGAGACAGCCCCTTAACTCCCCTCACGAATGATGCTCCCCAGACTCCTATTAGCATTGCCAGTGACGAGTTTTTCAACTTCAGTGTCCCAAAAGCCGATGAACCTTCTTCTTACATCTACGCCAAATACTCCATACCCAAAGGGAAACGGGAATCGATTGGTGCCGAAGAATTCCTCAACCGTCACATAAATTGGGATCAGGATCACGACAATCAGACTGGGGAACCTGTACTCCAGACGCCTTACGTTGTGGGACCACAATCTCTACCCTCCCCCGCACTCACTGAATCACCGCCCAAGAGCAGGCGGCGAGAACGACCTGCTGATATTTCCATCCCACGGAATGTGGTTGAAGAAACAAATTCCTCGCCCAAGAGGAGAAGCCACAAATCCCGGCCATCCTCTCCATCGACCATGACATCCGATGCCAGCACCATCAAAGCTCGATTAGCGCGAGTAAAGCAGACATCTCGTGACACCAATCTGACACCAGAAATGCACCTGGAAAAGGGCATCGAGTTGCATGAATCCGGATCACTCCAGGAGTCGACTTATCACTTCCGTCTCGCTGCAAAAGCAGGTCTTTCTGATGCCATGCTACTCTACGCACTCGCTTGCAGGCACGGCTGGGGTATGCGACCGAATCCAGCAGAGGCGGTATCCTGGTTACAGAAAGCGGTGGATAATACGCAACTTGAGGTTGCAGAAGATGAGGCGACTCTGAAGCAGGGAAAGACTCTTGATACACTTGAACGTACCAAGCACAAGGCTCAATTCGCTCTGGGAGTGTATGAGCTAGGTATGTCTTATATGAAGGGCTGGGGTGTACAGCAAGATAGACCACTAGCTCTGCGATGCTTTGAGGTTGCTGGAAGTTGGGGTGATGTTGATGCCCTTACCGAAGCTGGCTTCTGTTATACTGAGGGCATTGGATGCAAGAAGGACATGAAGAAAGCAGCGCGTTTCTATCGTCTTGCTGAATCTCGGGGCGTGATTGTGGCTGGCAATAGCTGGTATGTTTGGAGTTTGCGAACTGATTCCCCCTGGCCATTATCTAATGTGAATATCAGGATCCACAAGGACAAATACAAGGACAATGACAACGTGGAGAGAATTGGCCGCTCCGATAGGAAAGATACTGCCGAAAGCACCAGCTCTAAGAAGCGTGATAAATCACGTACTCGCCATTTTTTCGGTCGGAAAAAGTCGTCAGCTTCATGAGTACGAAGACATCTTGCTCAACTTTCTCAACTCGTTATCCTTCCATGCTGTACAGCGCTTTGTTGGTCCACTTCTCCAACAGCGTACAGAATCGTTCACTTCTTTCTATTGATTCTTTTACGCTTAGAGCACGAGCATCATACCCATTTCTCGAAGGAAACAACCTGTTTATATTGTTCAAAAACGCCGGTGGCGGTTTCACATACCCAATTTCCTTTTTTTATCAACTCACACATTTCTATGTTATTGTAATGCTATTTTCTATTTGATGGGTCGACTTCATCAACAAGCCTTGTCCCTCTAGAAGGGCGCGCAGCATCGAGCGTAGCACGCTCACGCTCATCGTCACTTCATTTCTTTTTGATCTTGCTCCTTCGAATTATTGCAGGCTTCATACCGGTAATGTAATTCAATGGCGGGCCTTTCTCTTTCTCCTTTTCTGGCATCTGGAAGGTGTGAATACTGGGAACATCGAATGAGGAGGTACCATTAAGGCGCTCATAATGGCGGCATTCATCTGTATCATGGGTCTGCGGTCAGCCTCGCTATCATTCCGCAAAAGGATCAAGGCAAGGACAGGTGTTCCAGGTGGGGTGGGCTGGATTTGGCTGTGCATTGAGGGGTGATTAGGCTCTCTCTTTTGGGATCATACAGACATGTATTTATGGCTTTGTCCCTTCCTTCATTGTAAATATTGAAGTGAGACTGTGGGGCCGTCCTAAGGGATTGTCTACTAGTAAGTCTATTTTGTTATTTTGACTTTTGCTATGCTGCCCGATTTTTCCGTTTGTTGGATCATACGAATACGTGGGCGTGATTTGTGGGATGTCTACGTGTATCACGATTCTACTGAGCCAGCCAGCTTTTGCATGAGTTGGAGCTGGGTGTTTTATCGATTTGATGTTCCTGCTGTGGAGGAGCGCCAGATATGAAACTGAAAACCCTTTAACTAGATCAGAGTACAAGCGTATTCTCTAGCTTTTGCATGAGGTGGAGCTGGTGTTTATCGATTTGATGTCCTGTGAAAAGAGCACAGATATGAAATTGAAAACCCTTAACTAGATCAGAGTACAAGCGTATGCTCTACTCCGGGCCGTGCCATGGAATGGGCAAATGCGGAGATGTATCTTAACGGGTCGGGCAGGGGTGCCGCCTCCGAGCTATGCGAGCATGCAGAATGCGCAAATGGTGGCTTATTATTAGTGACATCCCGTCTTATGCTCGGTGCAGATGCTGAATAGGGAAGGTTGTGATTTTTTTCGTGGGAACGGTGCATGAGTGCGGTTTCCGAACATTCGGGAACAGAAGCTAGGATGGGTGAGAGGCTGCCTGTGCATGTAATAAAACTTTGTAATAAGATTTACAGTAACGAAAGTACTGCAAAGAATTTAATTTTTTTTGACCCGCTGTGGTTGACGTGGAATGGGAAGATGCGGTAAGAAGATCCTTGAGCTTATGAAGGCTTGCGTACCCATGTTATTATGTATAACGATTTTCTCGTGTTTGGCTGATACTGTTGTTCTTCAGGGTGGTAGTAAAATCTTCCAGATCATGGCGGTTGGTCGATAGACGAGGAAAGAATCGTTTCTGGACGCGGAGATTTCACAGCTTCTTATTGTTCTTCTTGGAAGAGAAGCTGGAGATAGCTGGTATTTTCAAACCTTAATCCATCGTAGATGCTCAGCTCAAAGGTTCTACAGTGAGAACCGCTGGAATAGCAGACCCGTCAATATATAAAGGCTTGTGCAGAGCGGTTGGCCCCTTGGGCCAACCAGTACCGACATCTTTTCTAGCTGACTGCCGAATCTCGCCGTTTGTGGGTTTTGATGGCAGGGGAAGGAGATGATTACCAAGTCATTCAGTCTTGTTTGTTCAAGAGAGCTGGTAAACCTACAGGCATGTTGCTTTGACAGTGTAATACAGAGCATGATATTGAATCGACCTAAGGAGAAACGTTTTAGTGTTCAACCTTTGTACCGTCACGGGTTTTATCGTGGCAGTGGCCGAGTCCCGTTGGCATGAAGATACTATGATTAAGTGCGGAGCACGATCGTAACGAGACTAATGAGCAAGATCCGTTCGTGCGAAAAGATCTCCAGACTCGAATTTCAAAGTGAAAGGATTGCTGTTGTTTAAGCAAGAGATTAAGGTAATTGGGGTTGGAGACTAGGGATCCTAGTCACCAAATTACGATGCCGTAAAGGATGCAAAAGACAAAGAAACGAGAATGAAAGAGAAGAATTGATCAGCGCTGAAGAGTTGAGATACCTGACAGGTAAAGAAAATGGTGATATGAAAACTAGCAGTAAGGCAGGTTATCTGGATGGACGAGAAGCACAGTGGTCCAGCAGTAGATATTATGGAGAAAGAAAGCATGGATGTGGTGATCTCGGTATAACACTGGTCTTCTAGAAGTGATGGAAGACTTCGATACCGTCCCGCAGCCCATGGGGATCTGGCGAGATGGTCCACGCGTTCTGCTGTCTTGGTCTGCAGCGGGATGTGAAGACCCATGCAATTTGTGCCTTGCTGGAGCTCGGCGGATAGGTCAGCTAACAAAGCTGGGCTGGCAGATTGTTTAATTGCACGAGTAATTGTCCCCGAAATTCGAATTCGTCCGACGTCGATACTCTAAAAATCCACATCTGACTAGGGTCGACGGTGGTTGAAAGTTGAAACCGAGGCAGTCCAGCATGATAGATTTGAGCAGGGTAAGGAGCGCGTTTGGGTTAATCTTGATTTGGCCGTGCTATGAATTCCGGATGTCCTTTGTAATTGAAATGACAATTTGACAACACGAAGAAAGAACGCTGTTATTCGTTGAGAGCAGAAGGCGATCATGCGAAAGTTATGCACTCCACATCCTTATTGGATCTTCTAGAAACTTAGCAGAAACAATTTAGTGTGCATTATTGAACGCCACAGCATTTAAGTCACGAATCAGGAGTAAACTCACGTGTGTCAACCTAAGGTACATATCTCCATTTTGCACTTCCTCCGATTTATCCTACACAGATCTTCTGTAACCCACCCTGGTGCCCTCGCCGCAGAAGAGTCAGCAGAAGCACAATGCCACACCAAGCCAGTGCTGAAAGTCAACAAAACTGCACGTTCTGGGGCGTCGTAGAATACGCCTCCAAGACGTTGAGCTGGGCTGAGCACGCGACGGAGGTCACCGACTCTTACTGCGCAACTCGACACTTCTTCCTATAGGATTGGGGACTCTCCAGCCTTGAGAACAATTAGTAGCCAACGAATACCCACCGCGCGCGTGGTCACGCATTCAGGAGAGAAGCATGGAAATGCGATCCACTCGAGCTGACTTGAATGCTGCACTACTCATAGCCCTGTACGATCGACGTTTAGCCAATCCACGCAGCTTCTGTCTTAACTGTTCTTCGAGTTTCTTAACTTTCATGTCCCGTCTGTTCCTCATAGCTCGCCACGGCCGATTTTTATGCATTTAGGGCACTTGGCCGCAGGTATGGTGTTTACCTATCCTGGTGTGCGGGCCAGTGCTCGGCCTTCAATCAAATTTCAAAAGCCTACATCACCCCCAATCTATGTACCCCACCGAGGGTACGTCGTAAATAGCACCTAACCCGAGCCTTCTTTTGAGCGGCTTTTTGACCCTCGCCGCACCATTTGTTCCTGTGCTGTTGTAATGCTGGTTTCTTGAGTTGGCCATCTAGCAATTTTTTCACCACTTTACGTCTATACGCCCTTGAACAATAGACTTGCCACTGGCTTCCACGTTTCGAATTCGAATCAATTTCACCTTGGCCGTCTGGGTAACCCACTTAGCGATAGCCATTGTTGACAGGACTCTGGAAGCATTGGCTTGAAAAGAAAGAAGATTTGAGTATTAAGTGCCGTTGGAAACAGAGTCGATTGAGTGGAAACGTACTCGAAAATCGCTCCCAATGTCTGGGCTCCCATGGTGAAGCGAAACACATCTACATTCTTTTGAAAAGAAGTGTCGTATTATCTTAGATCTGTCTTCCCTACTGGTACCGCAATGGCAGGCAATCTCCAAAACGATCAAACCATCAGTGCCATTTTGGCCAATGTGACAGATTTCAGAGGCAATTGCCCCGTACCTTTTCTGGATCAAGAAAAATTCTTACCTCACAAAAGAGGGCAGACCGGGCGTGAGAAAGACCTGGCCAACGATTTTGTTCTTACCACTGACTCTGTGTAGATATTGAGGGCCGACTATGTGCACCTGTGCCAACTTTGCCAGGCCGGCCGATCTGCTGCTTACCATGTCCAGCAACAGATTGGCTATATCCAGACGGTACTTGTGCCGTCAACATTGCCTCAAGATCATACTAATTTTTGGCAGATTTCAAAACAATCTATAAGATTGCGGAATCCATCTCAGCCTTTGGACTCCTCATCTGCTGTTTCTTACTACTATCTTTCGCATTTCTTCCAGTCGACAAGACGCGTCGTCATTGGTTGAGTATATGCCTTGTGATTGGAATTGTGATGGAAGCGGTCAGTGTAGCTTGAGGACAAATTTACGCAAGTTTCAATTTGCTAATATTCAACAGCTTGCCTTCGTAGTGCCGTTAGGAGTGAAGCCTAATCAGTGTTTCGACCAAATCACACCAAACGATATGTATACGAGTATGACATGTGCGTTTTCCGGCGCCTTCATCGTTGGTGGAGGACTAGTAGTTAGTGTCTGGAGTGAGTGCCTAGATCTCCATTGGGAGTCTTACCTGCTGATTTATGATACAGTCTTTATGCGCTCCCTTTCGATGCACTTACAAATATGCTGGGACATCGTGCCCGGCAATTGGTTCTTCTATGCTGCCCAGGCCTGTGGATGGCTGGTAGCAGCAACGCTTTTCACTCTCACTATGACTTTGACGGGAGTCAGCTTCCGATTTGGCGACACTTGCCATGTCAATACTGAACATTCTATGGCCACGTTCTGGGGTCCTTTACTTGGTATAGCTAGTTTCACAGGGCTCATACAAGTGTTGACGTGAGTGGAGCTTAGGTAGTTGGACTAATAGGTACTGATTGTTACTAGGTTTTTGTACTGCATCAAGGTGTACCTACGAAGCCTTTGGAGCGACAACCACTCAGGGACCAATGGGAGCTCCGGACTACCATCATACCATTCGACAATGGGCGGCACCTCTGCCAGGGCGGTCTATCAACGCATGAAGAAAGTGCTTTGGCTTCAGTGGAGGAGCATTACTATTGTTGTCTTCCTCCTGGTTGATATCATTTTTCTCGCCGTTGTCTGGGTCCAGCTTAACAATACCCTTGAAGAGGCAAAAAAAGGGAAGATGGAACACTTCATGCCATTTCTCTTCTGTTTAGTTTCGAAAAAAGGCGAGAAGAAGACATGCTATGCAGCGGGCCAAAAGGCTATCATCAATGAGGGTACCGCAATTGCTATACTAATGCTCCTTGCGGTAAGTCGTACTTTTCAGTCAACACGCTAGTGGTGCATTACTGATGAAATCGCAGCTGACTGGCGTACAAACGGGGCTACTCATGGCTCGTACCTCCATGTTCGTTGCGTGGTACGAGTTGTTCAAAAAGACATTCGGCTCGAAGCGAGAGTTTGTGTCCTTGGACGCAAAACGTTATTCACACGCTGAGCAGCGAAACTACGAGCTACACAAAGTCACTAGCTCTCCAGGAATACCTCAAACTCCTGAAGCTGGAGAGGTGCATACAGAAATATTCACATCGAAACAAGACGGCTTGCCTCCGCAGTCTGGATACCGTTCACCAGAAGAGCTAGATCGTGCCTATCATCAACCAACAATGAGTTTTTCCGGACCTCAGGCTCCATTGTCCCGTCAGGGGCATAGGAATGATTGGAATCAAGAAGAAACACATGCTACGGGTGGTCTGGGGTCACATCCTTTACGCAGCCCGCCCAACACAAGCCGGCTGCCTTCTAGGCCATTATGAGGATACTGCTACTCCATAAGCCTCAAAAACTTCTTCTCTTACCTTTGTTACTATCTTCTTATACCCCTAGTTTATGTTCGTCTGATGATCGTGCAAGGATGGACTTGCATTTATGGGATTTCGAAAAGGCTTTCATTTCCTAGCGTGGCGTTCCGGGTATTGTCTTTCCCCTAAGGGCGACGACACAATGTAGCGTGTTACTCTTTTAGGCCAACTCCATCTTCGGGCCTTCTTGTCCCACATTCTCTCTCCACGACAAGATTCTTTGTCATAGAGGGCTGACATAGTCTTGCTTAGAAGCTAAATTCTGTACCACTTTTGTCTCTGGTCGACACAACTTGTCTTACTATACTATAGTTACCACTCCTCCAATCATTTTGCTCTTGAGCAGAACCATGAGATTTTACTGATGCTATTTTGGCACACTCGTCACCCAACTGGTCCCCTGCTGTCCTCTTAGTGATTATTGTACGAAATGACTGTACCTTATTTCTCTTGTCCACATGTTAGGAACCTCGGTTGGGCTATCCCCCGCAAAATATTGTTACTGGGTTGATTCGCGTAGGTACGGATCGACGGTTTCTACGCGAGATGCACGAGCATGCTAATATAAATGATGCATGTTCTAAGGTTCTCCATGATACGAGCCGATTACCGGTTAGGTTTGTCCTTGCCCATGAGGAAGATCCGGGTCGTTAAAACGGCAGAAAAGGCAGAACCGCGAAAAAAGCAAGACCAACAATACTCCAGAGTTATGAGGATATTGGATTATGAAACCCATTGATTTCTACTGATATTTAGCCGATTCAAGCGCGGCACAGATGAATCGGTTACTACTTCGGCTGGCTGTCTCCCTAGTTGCACACAAGTACTCTTACTGTTTGGAGCTCTTGGTTCGCTGTGCGACTCAGGCATGACTGGCTAATCCTTAAACTCCCCACCTGCTTCACGTTTTCTCTGCAAGTGATTGTCCGTTTTGATTCTCCTTCAAGAACTAGTTTATGAGAATCTAGCACTCCCTTCGAGCGCATCGCAAATTCCAGCCCGCAACCTCTAAACGCCATTATATTCTAACAGGAATGGCTTAGTACAGCCAACGCCCAACCCCAATAGCTTCTGGATGTTCGTGGATGCACTCCTCGCCGCCGGAGATGAGCATATCGTTGTGGTGCTTCGCTCGCTCGAAACGTGTCCGAGCAGCATCAATTGAAGACCCTTCTTTGACTGCGACTCGATATGTGTATGCACCTGACACACCTAGAAGGAATGAATCGAACTATCGCAGTCATGGTTGACGAAGATGCTTGCCTAGAAATAAAGCGACGACCGGCCAGGTTGACTTGGCAGCGTGAGCACTAGCAGCCATTCTTGATAGTTGGAGACACTTGAAGACGAAGGTTGTTGAATTGCCTTTGTGGCAGGTGGTCTCCAAGTTAAGATTTGTAGATGACAAGGATGAGATTGATGATAACCTGGAGTTTGTATAACAAGAAAGTTAAGATTCAGCTTTGGTAATGTGCAAGCAAATGTTATAGAAACTGTTTGACGATATGAAAATATCACATTGTGGTAGATAGGCACTCAGCTTTTAAATTCAACTTTCATCGGGCAACGCCGAATGGGTCTAAAAAGAGAAATGATGATCCCTCCCTTGAACGATTCGAAATGCTATTATTGGACTCACCAGTGAAGTCGTTCGATGGTTCAGACCGATCCACTGGAGCGAATTTTTTGGTGGTGTGATCACCTGATGCAGGATCATACGATCATCACCAAACCACTTCATGATACGATTTTAGGGCAGACCTACCAGAATCTGAAGACACGATGTAATAATGCAATGACTAGTTACGACAACTAGATAGCCCTTTGTTTTTTTTTGTTTAAAATTCTTCTGGCTTCTCGGATTTCCAAAAGAGGCCATTTTGACCCTGGATATCTGAGATGGCTAGCATAACTGGTGTCTGAGCGCCTTGGTCTGGAATCTTCGTGCCCGCACCCCGGGTCATATCTGTCTGTGAAATAGTCAGCCTCTCCCGTCTCATGAAAGGCCTGCAAGGCTGGCTGGATACGTACATTCACATAACCTGGACAGCAAGCATTGATTAGAGTCTTACTACCACTGGCTCTGTGCTTCTCCGCAATAGCTCTGCTCATTATTGTAGCTCCTGCCTTTGACGCAGCATAAGCAGCACTGGTCCAACCTTGCTCTTTCTCATTGCCTGCTTCAACAGCTGCGGTAAAGTCCTCCATGAGTTTGGTCACGTCATTTACTTCCTTTGCGGAACGGAATCTCTCCTGTAATTCCGAGGAGTATTTGCTCAACTTCCCTGCGGTGGAAGTGACGTTGACAAGCCGCCCCCCATCTTTGATCAAGGGGAGGAACTCCTGAGTTGCTTCGAGAGTTCCGTAATAATTGCATCCGAGGGTATTCTTAACGACTTCTACATCTGTAAATGGATTGTATCAGCAGCTATATAGAGTTCTGTCATCGGACGTGTTACCAAATCCCTGTAAGGCGATGCCTGCATTGTTGATGGCTAGAAATATGACCGGGTCAGCATTGCCTTTTGCTCGCATTGTATGGTTCAGCATTTACCAAAATCGATCCCATCTGGATGCTCTTTCTTGAGGTATGCAGCAAAATCCTGAATACTTTTCGTCTCTGATATGTCCAATTGATGATATCTCACATCAGAAAGTCCACCATCTGAGCTAAGTGCTTTCGCTTTCTTCAATTGTGCATCACCTTCGATGTCCTTCACAGCTTGCTCTCCTCGACCCTTATCGCGCGCAGTGAGATAAATCAAGAGAGGTCCGTTATTGTAAGGAGATTTGGGATACTGGAGCGCAAGCTGGCGGACTGTGCACGGTCAGCATCCAGATGTGCTAACCAGGTGATATTCATACCTATAGCAAGCCCAATTCCCTTATTGGCACCCGTCACGACGCCGACTCGTTGGTAAGTCATCTTGAAGAATTTTATTTGGTGCTTTAGCACCAAACGAAATGGATTTTTACATTATTAATGTACTATCGAGCCGTCCAAATGCAACGATGACGGCAATATAATGACACCCGCGGACAGAAACCACCGAATGAGGGAAAGAGGCACTTGACAAGGGTCTCACAAACACTCAACACCACGTTTGTATCATCATCTCTTTCCCATTAGCTGCAGTAGACAAGCTTTCAGCATTTGCCTTAAAGCCATCAATCCAGGTTGGTGGAATGCAGTCCCGAGTGTCAATCATTCTAGGGCAAGGATACGAGTATCGTGTCCCTACCGAAAGACCGTCCCTATTCTTTATTCTGTGCTAGCCCTATAATCCGCGCCCAAATCCATCTCTATCTCTATCGCTTCATTCCGGATCCATGGAAATGAAAGATAAGAAAGATAGCTTTACCAACGGACCACTCGAATAAGCATAGCAGGACTACTTATATTACTGGTACATATAAGGATACTTTGGTGTAATCTACACATTCACACTCCGTCTCGGTGCCGTGTTATCTCGTTGATCCGGGCTCATGAATCTGACTAGGTTGTCCATGGTAGGCGAAAAAATATACAAATCGCAACCTACTAGTTATTGATGCCCATCGTGCTTCATTCGACAGGTTTTAGCTTTTTGAACATGTCTAAACCCGCCTTCGGAGTCAGGCAGAATGGTAGCCTGGATGCCAGCCTATCGCTGAGTTGACGAGTGCGCTCTTGTGTGACAAAAGTAGCTCAATCGCAAGAATGGTGTCTTTCATTTTGATATTTCTTGTTTTCTCCCACTCTCTTTTAGCTCATGCGACTTTTCAGCATGTGGAATTCAAGGGACCGATCGTTGTGGAGGCTGGTGGGATGCAGAACATACGAGTTGAGAAGTACTCAATAAATGGGCATCTCTCAATTCACTATGGGGATTGCGAACTGGAAGACGCCAAACACGCTCACCACGACATAGGCTCAACACATGTGGGAAAACACCACTTGGCTAAACGGCACGATGACTGGAACAACAATCGGCCAACCAGATTTGTCTGGCTTCCACCACAAGATATCATGAGCGGGGGATGCTTGCATGCTGTTGCCAACGGTGCGTTGGTAGGAACTTCGGCGCCCGTCAAAGTAGTGCGCAGAAAGCTGCGAAAGAGAAAGTCTTTTGGAGATGTCGCAGACCCAGAAGGACCTTGGTTTGACGGAGTCAAGTATTTGCAGCAGAAGCAACCAGATAGTGTATTCGTAGCACAAGTGAAATCTAAAAGTATTGGTATAATTGGCGCGGGTATGGCGGGATTGATGACAGCCGTACGTATATTCACTCCTGCCAGATGCTACTACAGCTCATCCATACTAGTACCTCCTCGACTCGGTCGGCATGAAGAATTGGAGGATCCTGGAGGCATCTCAACGCACTGGCGGTAGAGTCCGGACGAGCTATCTTAACAGAACGAAACCAGAAGACTATCAATATCAAGAAATGGGTCCCATGCGATTTCCAACTCATATCAAATACGTCGGCGCGAATGAAACCCTCGAAATTCAGGATCATAAAATGGTGTTCCAGCTTGCAGATTCACTCAACGCCATGAACAAGAACAATAAATCTCTCTCTGTCGACTTTATCCCCTTCATAGAGAGCTCTCCGAACCAACCAGCAAACACTCCTTTCCGCCGTGTCGATGGCACAGTTCCAGGAGAGGCAGAGGTCGCCATGAATCCTGCTCTTGCTCACAATTTGAGTGCGACATATTCAAATCCGAAGGAAGTGGTGCAAGGCACAGCAGAGTATATCAAATGGCTCGGTTTGGACAAGGGACGAATGAAGGACATGGCGACCAATATTTTCAAAGCCCATAAGCAAGCCATCAAGGATGGCCTGTTCGATTATTCCGAAGCAATGTACCTGCGCGAGGTATTGCACAAAGACCTCAACATCACGGACCAAATCGCATCCACAGGGGATTACACTCCAGCCTGGCCGTACGAATGGGTCTACTTCTCCGCAACAACATGGAAAACAATCGACAAAGGTCTATCACGCCTCCCCGCCGCTTTTGCACCTTTCATCAGAAATAAAATCCGCTACGGCACACCAATAACCGAACTCAAATTTAACCAAGACACCCAAAAAATCACCGCCTTCTGGCGCAATCGCAGTAGCGACCCCTTCACATCCTCCAAGCCCTCCTCCCAAGAATTCGACTACGCAGTCGTAGCAGCACCCTTCTCCAAAGTACGCCTATGGCGCCTCCCACCCTACTCATCCCTCCTAACCCGAGCAATCAACACACTGAACTACGTGCAAGCCTGCAAAGTAGCCCTCCACTACCGCACCCGCTTCTGGGAACACCTCCCCAAACCCATATTCGGCGGGTGCGGCACATCAAACATACCAGGTATACACAGCATCTGCTACCCATCCTACCAACTCAACCGCACAGGTCCAGGCGCAGTCCTCGGATCCTACGTTTCTGGCGTAGCGGCCCGATCATGGGGTGCTTTATCCCCAGCCGAACACGCAGGAAGAGTCCACCGCGCTATGATAGAAACGCATGGTGATGTCGCTCGCACGCAATTTACGGGCCAGTACGATAGGGTTTGTTGGGAGAATGAGGAAAATGCCGCGGGGGCTTGGTGTAATCCCGTTGTTGGGCAGGAGGAATTGTATTTACCGGCTTATTATCAGACGGAGTTTAATACTGTTTTTGTGGGGGAGCATACTTCGTTTACGCATGCGTGGATCTTTTCGGCGTTGGAGAGTGCGGTGAGGGGGACGACGCAGTTGTTGCTTGATATGGGTCTTGTGGATGAGGCTAAGGAGGTTACGAATGTGTGGATGGCGAGGTGGATGAGCATGTAGAGTGTTTTCAGATCACAGTAAGGAAACTAGAAAGGTAATAGAAAGACCTCGGAGGTCGATGATAGTTCGAACTATCTGCAACATGCTAGTCGTTTGCAGTTCAGCCCCAACAAAATCCTATCGTTCCTATTTGTAACCCAAAGAGAGTCTGTCTTCCCCGTATCGAATCTTTGGACAGAGCCAAACTTTTGGGCAGAGCCAATGCCATCTGTGAAGCGCCGCAAATGTGGTACTCATGAGAGCACTCGACTAATACACCTGGACACCATGCTGTCATGCTGCCATATCTCTGCTCCCACATGAGGGAAGCGCAAAGCAAAAGAGCCCTGAAAGCAAAAGGAAACTATAGCAAGAACCTTTTTGAAACCAACTCCATCTCCGCTTTCAAAACTCCCATATATACCTTATACAAAACTAATAGCACATTTGTAACTCTCCCAAATCATCTTCATCATCTTCATCATCCTCGTATCAATCACCCACTGCTCGTAGTTCTCGCATGCTCCGAAGCAGGTCGCTCATCCAGCTCACCTTGTTCCACTTGACCGTAGTACATAATGGTCTGTCTCGCCGTATCTGCTTGAAACATAAAGTCCTCAATGAGCCTCGAGATCTCACCAGCCATAAGTCTCTCGTCACCGCCGGGAAGTATGGCAGCCCTGTTGGGTTCGTAAGGCAGGCGCATAGGTGGTGGCAATTGTCCTCTGCTGAAAGATCCGCCAGGCCTCATTGGACGGATTGTACCACTAGCCAGGTATTCGTCGCTCTTGATGGAGACTGTCGACGCACCGTCGGACGGCTTTTGTCGTCGTGCGCGCGTGCGAAGGCGCTCCTGCCAACCTCGTGTCTCGTCTTTGAGTGCTTCTTCATCGGTGTCGCCAAAGGGATCCCAACTCATGTTGTAGCCACCGGTAGGCTCGCCACTCATGGTGGAGTCGAAGCTACCAGCCCGAGATGCAGCAGCTGTGCTACCGCCACTGCCTTGCCCTTGGTGCTTCTCTAACCAGTGCTTCTGCAAGGCAGTTGGCCGGCGTGCTCGGTATCGTGTTGCCGTACCCGGTGGCCTGCTTGTGCTGCGGTCGCGGTCTGAACGGTTCATGCTTGAACTGCGATTGTGCACCGATTCAAGATCAGAGCCGTATTCACGCGAGTTGGTTCGAGAGTGATTCGGGTCAAGGAAGCCTGCTGTAGGCTCGGATTGGGACTTCATGTGCAACGATGACCGACTTGTCTCCCTTGAAAGCATGATTTGCTCTTCAAGATCGAACGGGTCACCGGATGTCATATCTGTGGCTGCCGAGTTGGTGGCAGAGTGCGAAGAATGCGATGTTGAAGGTCGGGATAACTCTGGTATATTGATCATCAGATCGGTGGCCATTGCACTGTCAAGATCTATCATCGACTCTCGGTCTGGTGATGAAACATGGCCACCTTTAGCAGCCATGCCAAAATCACGCGGCATTGTTGCTGCATGCCTGAGATGTGGCCGTGGAGACTCTAGTTGGATATCAGGACTGGTAAAGGAGGGCGTGTGACTTGAAGTAGCTGCTGCTGCCTTCATCTCTTCCGCTGTTGGGAACTTCCAGTCTTGAGTTCGTCGATTGTTAGCGATATCTTTGAAGGCGGCGCCATCATCCGCATTAGTGTCTTTGACCTTTCGGAAGGTCTGCTGATTGCCCTGGGGTGTCTTCTCTTCTTCCACCATCTTTGGGAAAGTCCAATCTTGCGTCCTGCGGTTCAAGTCGCGGTCGTTATCTACATTAAGATTCATGTTCCAGTCCTGAGTGAGTGGGCGTGCCGTCTGGAAAGCAGCATCATCCAAGTCGACCAGGTCATCGTCGTCGTCATCGCGATCTCTGGCTCTCCGTGCCCGCGCGCGTAATGTAGGTGGATCAACCAGCTCCAAACTGGAAATACTATCAAATGTCGGCATAGCCGCATCGAGATCGATCATCGTGGTGCGATCTCCTCCAGACGAGTCGGAATAGCTGCGTAATGGCAAATCGGACATGCGATTTCCCCTCTCTCCATAGGAGTATGGCTTATCGTGTTGATTGAACAAGCGATTCAGAACCTTTTCGCCACGCTTTGTCCTAGCTTCTTCAATAATTTTCTCGAACCCATAAATTTCCTTGCCGGGGTCTTCGGACAGGTCGGGGAAGCTATCAAGGTGCATTGAAATACGGCGATCGAACTCCATAGTCGTGCTGAAATTCCACTCCTCGTCTGGCTCCTCTGATGGGGAAAGTGCTTCTGGACCAGCGGGTCCCATGGGATTAAATAATGACTGGCGTACACCACCTGACTGTTCCCATACCGCATAATTCTCGATAAGCCTCCTAATGCTCTCTGTTGGAAACTGTTGAGTCGTGTTTGCGATGTAAGCGTGCTGCATAATCTGCTCCGAGGTAGGACGTTTATCTGGTGTGGTCTCCAAGCAAAACGCAGCGAAATCTTGGAGGTCTGGTGAGTACTTCTCATCTTCTAAGCGAGGTGCGTGGGAGTGTAAGGTGACGCCTAAGTTCTCGGCTCGTACTCGCGCATTTGGGGGATGACCGGTGGACATTTCGTAAACTGCGCAACCAAAAGCCCAACAATCAATCTCCGTCCCATATCTAACATCGCTTGACTCGATCCCAAGAAGCGAGACGAGTTCGGGAGCCATCCAGTGAGGGGTACCGACGATGGTGGAACGCTTCGAGGTAGTATGTTCCATGACGCCTGATATGCCAAAATCGCACAATTGGATCCGTCCGTCTTCAGTGACGAGGATATTTGCGCCTGGATAAAGTTAGCTTTGGGGCATTGACCAGATTTCGATCAGCGAAACGTACACTTGATATCCCGATGTATTATACCAGCATCGTGGACATATTTGAGCGCAACAGCAACTTCGCGCGCAATGGGTATGATAAATTGTTCGTCCAAGCCAGGTCGAGGTGTCGCTTTCATGAGCGTTGTCAGACTCCCTCCAGGGCAGTACTCGCTCACAATCCAAAGCTGGGTATCAACTGAGAAAGCGTCAAATATGATGTTCACATTTTGTGCGTTATTATCCTTGAGTGCTTGCAAGATACTGGTTTCTCTGATGAACTCTTTGAGGCTGTCGTCTTTGGCGGTAATGTCTGCATTGTAATCCTGCTCGTCGACTTCGATGATTTTAACTGCACATATCTGTTGGTTGTTGCGGTTTTTGCTGTTGAAGTATTAGACAAGAAAATGAATCAGATCTATGAGCTGGGTAGCCATACCTCTTATAAACTCGACCATAAGATCCTTTACCAATAAGTTCCTGAAATTCATAAGGCGGAACATCGAGTCCCTTCCTTGACAATCGCTCCGCGACTACTTGCTGCATAGCCTTTGCATCTTGTATCTGGCGTGCCCTCGCACCCGCCAGTCGGGGGTTGAGAAGAGCTTTTTCCATGTTTGCAAATCTTGGCTCAAGCGGCGGGGTCACCTGCTGGCAACCTTTGATGAGCGGCTGTGCCGTGAATGAGGAAGATCCAGGCCGTCTGCAAAAGTCCAGCTCATCTCCTTCTTCGTCGTCGTCGGGAGGTGGGGTAGGTGGTTTCAACTCTTGAAGAAGTCTCCGGTCTATTTGATCCAATTCTTCCAAGGCTCGCTCTAATTCTACTAAATTTGCCAATACGGGGGGCAACCGTGTTGGGATACTAGTAGGCTGTGGTGTCAGAAATCCAGAACAGCGACGGGCGTCTGCTTGAACAAGAGGGACTATTCGCGGGCGTGGTTTGCGAGGATCAAAGGGAGATTTATGTGACGGCGGAGATGTACGGGGGTTTGGAGTGGCGTCGCCACTTGGATGTCTGCTGGTACGTGGTGAAGAAACCTGAAGTGTTCGTTCGAAAAAAATGCCAATTCTGTAAGGTGTACTGTCAGTCTCGATCGCAATTGAAGGTAACACACCTCAGAGCGTGCGAGCTCCGCAGACCTGGGTCTGGATTGCGGGCAAATGCGGCGATCTATTTCTTGAGGTAGAGAGTGGAGGTTAAAAAACAGGACCCTCACGTATTGCACTTGCTTTAAAAGTCAAGTGAAGCTGAACTGTGCTTCAGTCGTCCCTTCCTATCCCATACCAGATCTCTGACGGACCGAGTGATGTGATGTGAATTGAGTAAGAGCACGGTTGAAGCCAGCTTCAAGGGTTCGACACAACCCTAAAAGTTGCGCTTGACGCCGGCTCTTAAGAAAACAATACCTGTATTCTTTCGGGAAAACAAAATAAAATGCATAACGAGGAAAGGATGCGCGGGAATTTCATGTTGATACGCTTACTTCGCTCCCAAAGAGGGTTTTCTGGGTTTCTTTTGGTCCTGCATCCTGGACCCCTACTTCTTCACTTCTGAGGCTGCAGCCTCACCAAAAAACCCTAACCTATTACCTTGAACGAGTTAATTCTTTCGTTTGATTAAAAGTTTCCGGTCCAAGAACCACTGCAAAACAGTTCAAACAAACCGTCCTTGTCGTCCAATTGGTAATCGTGCTGGTGCTGCCGTCTTGTCTTGTGTGTCTCTTCTGGTATGCCGCTGGGTAGCTCGTGTGCTCTCAAGTCTCAAGTCTCAAGTCTCAACTCGACTCTGCTGGATCTACGTGGACTTAGGGGAAAATCCAATGTTTTCAATCACTAACCTTTCAATTGGCTATGTTGCCATCTCTGGCCACGTGCTTGTTAGGTACGTTGGTGGAGGAAGGGGAAGTGGTGGATGAGAGGAGAGGGGGGTCTTTTATAGTCACAGAAAAATATTGGATGCCAAGACCCATCTCTGCCTGCTAGTGATGGGTTGATAGAAGTGAAGTCTATGGGGTGGGTTGAAAGTCACTTTGGCTTCACTTTGCTTCATGTTTCCAAATTGGGAAGGTTGCCGGATTAGGAAAGTGGGGGATGGAGGCTCAATTGAGGGGTCGCTTGGTCAAATGTGAGGGTTTGTATTGTCAAGTCTTTGTGTATATCGATTGTGTTTTGGGTCTGAATAAAGTCCTTGGCCTATCACCTTGACATTCCGAAAATCGATCTTGTGGTGTCTTTTCCTACTCCTTAGGTTTTTTGAAAGCCGGCCGGGGCCTAGGATCCCGGAGTGGTCCAACTCGCTTCACTGTATGGAAATTAATATAGTACTCCTATATACTCTAGTTATAGAAAAGTAGATAGTACTAGAAGTTATAAGTATATTTATTTAGTTTTTACATAGCTAATATAATAGTTATAAGTCGGAGTTCCAGCATTGGCGTATCCGGCTTTCAAAAAACGTGAGGAGTAATCTCGTGCTATGGGGATCCTTATTTAATCCCTTTATTGTACCGCTAGTCATGCACTAGATTCAGGGGGGAAAAAGCAGAGAAAAATACAGAAACCAGTCTACGAGACTTGGAGGAGCATGGTAGTAAGTGCCTGTCAAATCCCTCCAGGATGCTTTTACAAACCATCACCTTGTTTGATGTTATTAAAACGAACAGCGAAATAATAGCTATGCTGTGGCGGCATAGTATTGTTCCCCCGCAGAGTTTGCAAGAAGGTGTGAGCTTGAATTACGTGGAGGAAGCAAAACACTAGGTGATGCGGCTGGTCGCGGGCTTGCTTATTCCAAAGTCTCCAACTTGCGCATTGTTAGTCGTGAAGGCCTAGCATCTTTCCTGGTGCGCTCCTAGTATATGCTATACTACACCTAGGGGAAAAAGTCATATTCGACTCCAATAAGCTGTGAGTGTCCCTCGAAATGGCGTCCTCAATATATTCCCGGATAATCAACCCTTTGACTTGTAGGATGGGTAGTGTTGGTAGTTATATACTGTTCGAGTGATTGACGGATGAGGGTTGACATCACCCCCTTAGGTTCTTTGAACGCCGAATGGGATCTAGGATCCTGAAGAGGTTCGATCTGTTCTACCACGCTAGGATTAGTTAAGCTATACCTACTTACCTTAATCATAACATAGATTTAATATGCAACAACTCGCGAACACAGCTATCTTGAAGTCTATAGGTTAGCATTACGGCAAGAAACGAGCCCTGAGAAGGGACAGCCTTCGAGGAGAACTGCTCCGAGATATCATGGCCTCTAAGGAGAATTACTCCACGTAAACATGGATGTTGAGGAGAGATGAGCTCTAGGGAAAGCAAAGCTTGGCGGATATAGCAGCTTTTAGGAGAGAAGAGCTCCTGGAAGACAGGAGCTCCGGTGAGATAAGCCGATGAGCGGAGACAACAGACCTAATATCTGAATATCGAACCCAACGATGACAGTGTAGTCATATGACGCCTGGTCACACCCCAAAAGCCAACGAACTCTTTCGCTCCCTCAGGAAATTCGACAATCCGGTCAGCTTCCGGATGGAAACTCCCGACTTGAGAGGGGTCCAGTATGAAGACAGTATTTCGCACAGGCCGGAAAGGTGGATCTGTCGGCGGTTCTGCTGACATTAGTACTGTCGAGGGAGGCGGAACAGAGGCTGGACCTGGCGGCGGTGGCGGTAAGTGGGGAATTGCAGGCACGCGCGGCGGAGAAGGGGGTTTCCAACCAGTAATGGTCATGATTTGACCTTTGATTGTGTGAAGCTGTGCGAAAGTTCAGTCTAAGCTACAAGTTATGATACCAGAACATACCGTGAGGGTCTTTAAAATGTTTGCGGCGATTTCATTTGTCCAGGTCATCTCCATTTTGGACAATCTATCGCCATCGCACAAATACAAGGTTTCGAGTTGTTCGCTGGGACAGCCGATCATCGCAAGGGTATGCGATGCGTATCGGAAAGCTAATCCGGAGATACCACTTTGAGTCTTCGATATCTCTATCGCTATTGCGTGCTCTGAATTGGTGCCCTTGGAAGAGTCTGCTTTTGAGCAAAAGATCTTTTCAGGCACTACCCAAGGGTAGTCATGAAATTCTTCAAGTTTTAGGTGAACATTTTCATCGTCACACGGCTGTTGGGAGTATGTGACGCGAACAAAGTCATATAGGTGACCGAACGCCCACGATATAGTATCCTATACCAACTTAGTAAAAAAAATGGAAGATGTAGGGCTCATGTCTTAGGTACCAGCTTCTCATATAGGTTCGCTCTGACTGTGACTTGAACAGTGTGCTCTGGCACGGTGTTCCCAAAGCTGAACGATTGACCGTTTGAAAGAACGAATTGTAGTTTCACGATATGGCCCATCTTTGGTCGGCCTATGCACGGTCTCGACTTGACAGACGACCAGACAGCGATTTCCACAATCTCTGTTCCGTCAGAGATCTCGAATTTGCCCGATTCTTTGATCCACTGCCCGACAATTTCCGGCCTGGCTGAGCCATCGTATTCGAGCCAAAGCCCTGAGATTGACTCGGAACCACGAGATCGATTGGACGCTCCAGCAGAGATGTAGATAACTCGCACCCGTTGAAGGCTCGCCGCCGTCCATACAGGATTGCGCCCTAAGGAGCTTGAGAAGCCAAAGGGGTCAGCGGCGGACGGATTATTCTCAGGTAAAGGTCTAGGGGGATCCAGTAGTGGTGCCCGTTTTGGCATCTGTGAGTCACTGGGTAGCCGAGGTCGAGATTGCACCCCGAAAGTCAGAAATCCTCTATTGAATACCTATGGAGCTTTCCGATTAGAATCATTAGGCCGCCAAGCCTATACCATACAGGATCTACTTACACTTAAAGTTGTGACGAATCCAGAGAGAACAAATTCGGGGAGAGGCTCTAAGGTCACGAGTCGATATTCGGGTCCTCTTGGAGCTTCCATAACTCCCGAGAATCCAGGTAGCGGTGGGATCGGAATTAGCTTTGCATTGTTTTTGCGCGTTCTGCAGCTCGATGTGCCGGGTTTACTAAGCCGAAGGAAGTCCAACGGCCCGAGTTGGTATAGAGCTATTGAGTAAGTATGATTTCGAGGATGATCAATCTATGCTCTCATCGCTTACCTCGACATATCCTGAGAAAGAGACGCAGTCCAATTCTACAGTACCAACTTTGACTGACGTAACCTCTTCTCCGCCAGCACCATCAATGAGGAAGCTAGATTCGTGACAGTTCCAAATGTAGCCACCACTAGTCTTGGAGCAAGTCGAACCGAAGACTTTGTCGACCCCATCGTCGTACACGAAGCGTAATCCGAGGAAGACGCACTCACACCCAAGTAGGGCGACTATCCTTTGGAGCGAGGATGAGGCACGGCGGTCGGCAGCAAACTCTATATTCATCTGTAATTGGAAAGTCTGCCCCTGATTTCTTGACTGGTCGCGCACCGATTGGATATGAGTTAATGGTGAAGGTACCGTCGGAAACCATGGCTGAGCTGCTCTCCTCTGGTAGCTTTTCTCGTCCGTGTCAATAGCGCAGGTAAGATCAGGACGATCGATCTCGCACCCAATGCGCTCTTCGCTCAGTGCAATTGATACCAACCTGCAAGCCTATTAACATGTCAGTGTCCTTTTGGCACGACCCGAAAAATAGTCGGTCAATTTTTAAGTCGGCTCGAAAGAAAGTAATATGATCTGATAGAGACTTCTTACATCGAATTTAACCCAAAAACCCAATAGTTTTGTTTGACTTGTTCTCCGCAGGCTGGCAATCCCAACGTCCGGATCTGTGATAGCGACTTGTCCTACAGAATTTTCCTCATAGCAATCAGCACCGGACATGAGAAACCTCAGACCAGTTATCCCTGTTGCCGTCAGCGAAACCTCAATACCTGATAGACGAGCGCAGTCATGGAGGTGCACGATTTTCTCAGCTGCTGAAACAATTACGCCGACTTCGTATTTCGGAGTATCTCTTTTGTCGTGCCAGAGGCGGAGTCCTGACACATACAGTCTTCCATTAACGCGAAGGAAAGAAACGCCAATATCCACCCCATCATCAGGAGATGAGGGAAAGCCTAGGTGATGAGTCGTAAGAAGTCTAGTGCCAGCCTGAACCAATCCGCAAGACTGATCTATACAAGAAAGCTCGGCTGCTACCGCAGGGGAGTCATGTGGTTGAAGATCAATTGTACTGCCTTCTGACTCACTTCTTGAAGCCTGTAAAGAGTGTTCAAGCATTGCAACGATCGGAGTTGACAAGGTCTTCAAGCTATCCCATATCCGCCTGCGATTCATAACTCCTGCATGCGAGGATAATGCTTCCTTGAATTTCAGATAAAGGCTCCGCCAGTCGATCGTCGTCTGGTGCACTCCTATGTCTTGACCCGCAAGAGCGAATCCCATTTCGCGATTTGCATCAAAGCGGGTCGACCAGAGGTTTGTGGGAGTTGCATAGGCGCTGAGATCACAGCTACACTTCTTGATGAATGTCGGAGGCTACATAGATCCCTTGAATCAAGATATGCTAGGATAAGGCAGAGCAGCTCCTCCGGAAGCCGAGAGAATGAATCATCACCAGGATTTTCAACGTTTCGGATCCGTGCTTCGAAAACGTCTCGCAACCTGGATGATTGAGGAGAATTTTCAATAGAATGGCTTGGGTCGGTGATGAGATAAGAGTACTCTGGGGAAAGCAAGGCCGAGTAGCCGCCTACTACAGCGTTCTCACGTTGATACGAAGAGGCTCCACCATAATCATGGCCACAATCAACTGTCTTTCCATGCCACGGCGTACAAGATAGTATCTGGAATAACTTTTGGGCTATCTCGCCAGCACCTGCGCTGCAAGACCCAAGACGGGCGTCGACCTGGAGTTGCAAGAGATCCCAACATCTGGCATGAAACGGGAAAACCCAGTCGGTATCATTGTTACGAACAAATTCAAAATGGTCTTGCGTATGAGGCATCCCCGGGTCCCATGTGGTGTCGGTTGCGGGCACGGCGACAATGGACTCTGTCTCCACGTAGCCTGGCCCTGTCAGTCGACAGGTCGAAGCAGCACCTGTGGATATCACTATATTGTCCCAATAAGTCACATAAACAGTGGTAATTAGCCCATAGATCACAATTTCTTACCTGCGCGTACTGTCGAAAGCCATGAGAGATCATCTTGGTCTGGTTGGAACCCCTCTGGAACGATCTGTAGTATGACCGCGCACAGAGGGCAATGCGAAACGGTCGATAGCATACCGGCTGTTTAGCAAGCTAGGAGTCTCACAGTAGTCTTGCGGGAAGAGATGATTTTCTTTTGAATTCATTCCTTCGGGTTTCAGGAGCATGAAGTAGTAGTGTAGCGCAGCAGCCAGCAATCCCTCTCAAGTGCCGTGTGCACTTATAGAGCTTGCTGTATCCTATCCGCAGCGCGTAGGCAGAACGTAGGCACTTAGGATGTCGGTTGGCTGGATCAGAGCATGTGGATTGTGTTAGTCAATGTCGGCGTTTGGCGAGAAGAAGACCAATCCAAATTGTAACCATTCGAGGAAGAATCGATATAATCTTCCTGCGCAGTATTCTCACACTGTTCTAATCGAATACAGCTTTTCGCCTCGAATAGGTCAGTTGTAGCATATCTGAAGAGATCCTGCTTTTTTTGATCCAGGAGTTGCCAGCCTCCATGCCGGAGTAAGCAAGAACCGAGATTGAGCCTTGTAATTAAAGAAATAGCTCCTAGCAATTCATTCACATCATGGCACTGGGAGTAACTGATCGTGTGCTTCGGGATGCAGTCAAGGAGTAGAGTGGAGAACATGTAGAGCACGGAGCACAGACGTTATGGGGCCTTGTCGCCTGATAACTTTTTTCTACGGCTGCCGAAACTCCAATTATCCCCCAAGGATCTTGTCAACTATTATCCCATCCCAACTCTCTTTGATTCATCCCTATTCAAGATGTAGGAACTCGTGAGCCCAATGACACCCTCGATCACTTACTAACGTTTCAATTGCAGGTTTCTTCTGCGGCGTACCGCCTTCAAGGCGCTCACAACTCCATCCGCCTCCCTATTATCAAAACCTCGTTCTTTTTCCTTGGCTGCGCGCGCGCCTGTGCTATCCAAGCAGCAATGGGCTGTTCCATCGTTGCAGCGAAGATTTGCCAGTGATGATGCCGCTGCGATCAAGGAAGAGAATCTCGAGGAGCCCATCTCTACGGAGAAGGTGTCAGAGGACATCGTCGTAGAGCCAGCGACAGCTTCTGAAGCAGAGACAGTCGCCGATGAGACAGCTGCAGATGTAGATACCCAGACTGAAAAAGTAGACTCAGTCACCGAGAATGCGTTTGGTACGTTGATGATCCTTGGATCACAAATATCATGAAAATGCATCCACTAACATACAGCTTGATAGGCGCCGCCAAGGATGCTGTCAACTCCACAGTCAGCTCAGCACAGGATGCCGTGAGTAGTATGGCTGGAGCTGTTTCTGGCGCTCTCGGAGGCTCTGGCTCTAGGTCTAGCTCTCAAGCAAGGCCACGTAACGACGCTATGGGACTAGGCCCAAAGATTGAGCCTTCCGCTACTCTCTATGTCGGCAATCTGTTTTTCGAGGTATCAGAAGAGGCGTTGGAACGTCAATTCGCACACTACGGCACAATTAAGAAAGTCCGCATCATCTACGATCACCGTGGTCTCAGCAAAGGGTAAATTGAACATATATCTCATTGCTAAATTTGTCACTAATCATGTCATAGGTTCGGCTATGTCGAGTTCGAGGATGTCAACGCGGCCACTGCCGCTATCAATGCCCTCAACCAGGAAGTCTTCCAAGGCCGTCGCATGGCCGTTCAGTTCCATCGCCGCCGCGAACCTATCAGCTTGTCTACACCCCGCCAACCTCACGAGCCTTCCAAGACCCTCTTCATCGGTAATATGTCTTTCGAGATGTCTGACAAGGATCTCAACGACCTTTTCCGTGAGGTCCGCAATGTCATTGACGTGAGAGTGGCCATCGATCGCCGAACTGGACAACCCAGAGGCTTCGCGCACGCAGATTTCGTCGACGTCGATAGTGCCATCAAAGCTAGGGAGTTTTTGAAGGACAAGGAGATTTACGGACGCAAGTTAAGGGTTGACTACAGCGCTTCCTCGACAACCACGCAGCGAGGGGGACAATAGAGTATTTGTATTGGTGTGCTAATATAATGGAGGGAGGGAGGGAGGGAGGGAGTTCTGAGAATTCCGATCATCACGGCCTGGCTTTGTGTGTCGGAGTTTCGGGATACACCTCTGCATATCTGGCTTTCTTTCCAGTACCATTTGGTCGTTTCCCCTGTGTTGTTTTGTTAGAAGCGCTTTTTCCAAGTCATTTCTCCCAAACTTCACATGGAGAAGTTGGGTGTAACATATTGTTCATTAGAAGGGGCGCATTTGTGTGTATAAGATTCGAGTCCCAATCACCACTCTTGAGAAGATTATTGTTGATGTGTTCAAATATATCGTCGAATCAACCGCACGGTGACATTTGAAATGGACTTTCTCGGTGATGAGTGTGCGGAGGTACCGACCTCGGTATAGCGGGAGTTTCTACCCACCTGTGACCCTCCACGTAGTATTGCCACAGCCCTTAACATCAGCATCATTCCTGTGAATACCTTTTCTTTTCTCTTGTTTCTACAACTCCTCCACGCTATACCCATAGATTCATATAACTAGCCATTATGTCGTTTTTAGGAGGAGCCGAATGCTCGACTGGGTCAAACCCTCTGGCCCAGTTTAGTAAACTAAATCAGCAGGACACTTCACTCCAGAGGGACCGGCTGGTGGGGAGAGGTCCTGGAGGACAGGAGAGTATGAGGAGTCAAGCCGGTCCAGGGCAAGAGGGTGTAGGTTATAGATTGGAAACACTTCTGTGTATTCTATAAAAAAAAAAATGTAGGTGCTGACATATAATTCCCAGATGATGGACGAATTTCTTCAACAACCCGCCCAGCTTCCACAAGGGCCAGCCTCACCATGGGCAATGGAAAACATGCGCCATGAACTCCAGCAAATGTCAAATGGGAATGGTTCAGGTGCGTGGGCCTCGGAATTCGACCCAGGTCTACAACATGGCATACAATCAAAGAGCCCAGGTTTCAATCCCGCTGAGTTCTCACGGTTCCAGCAAGCACCGGGTGTACAGCGGACAGCAAGTCCAATCACAAACCAGCAGTCCAACATGCCAGGCTACCAACCACAAATGGGTATGCAATATGGTGGTGGCATGGGTATGGGCATGATGGGTATGCAGCGCAGCTTCTCGCCCATGTACCAAAACCAAACACCCATGCAACAACAACAACAACAACAACAACCACAACAAAACACCGGCAAAGGCAAAGAGCGAATGGTAGAATTAGACGACCAGAACTGGGAAGCACAATTCGCACAATTAGAACAGACAGACATGACGGATGTAGAAGCCAACGAGGCCATAGAGCGGGAATTGAACGGCATAGACAGGTCAGTGGATCCCGAAACTGCAGCACAACTCCATCATTCGGAAACGGACGAGTTCGGTGATTTCGAGAGTATATGGCGTGGAATACAGGCTGAGACTGCGGCTGCTAGATCTTTAGTTGACGACGATGCTTTCCTCGACAGCATGAACATGAATGACATGAACGATTGGTCCGACTTTGACGGTCTCAACACCCACCAACGCGAACCAAGTTTAGGGGAGTATTTATACGAAGAGCACAACCCCTTCACTGACACGGCGAACCCCTACGAAGAAGGCCTCCGGATCATGAACTCAGGCGGCAACCTCTCCCTCGCCGCCCTCGCCTTCGAAGCCGCCGTCCAACGAGAACCAGACCACGTAGCCGCATGGGTGCGTCTCGGATCTGCGCAAGCCCAAAACGAAAAGGAAACACCCGCCATACGCGCCTTGGAACAAGCCATCCAAATCGACCCCAACAACCTAGAAGCCCTCATGGGCTTAGCCGTATCATACACAAATGAATCCTACGAAACGACCGCATACCGCACCTTGGAACGATGGCTCGCAACGAAATACCCAGATTTGATAACGGAACCTCTAGACGAGCCCAAAGAAATAGGCATAACCTCCCGCGTCGCCCTCCATGAAAAAGTGACAAACCTCTTCATACGCGCGGCGCAATTATCTCCCTCGGGTGAAACCATGGATCCGGACGTACAAGTAGGATTAGGCGTACTATTTTACTCGGCAGACGAATTCGACAAAGCGGTGGATTGTTTCGAAGCCGCGCTCGCAAGCACAGAAAACGGCGTTGTGAACAATGAACAAAACCTACACTTACTGTGGAACCGCCTCGGCGCCACTCTAGCCAACAGCGGCAGAAGCGAAGAAGCAATACAAGCCTACGAGCGCGCTCTAGAACTCCGCCCCAATTTCGTACGCGCACGCTACAACCTAGGCGTCTCATGCATAAATATCAATGTCCTCCCCGAAGCGGCAGGACATCTCCTCGGTGCGCTGACAATGCACAAAGTCACCGAACGCGAGGGACGCGATAAAGCGAGAGAAATTGTGGACGGTGGCGCCGGTGGTGGTTCTGTGTCAGAAGGCGAGTTGGAGAGGTTGCTGACACAAAATCAGAGCACGAATTTGTATGATACGTTGAGGAGGGTGTTTACTAATATGGGGAGGAGGGATTTGACGGATCTGGTTGGTCCCGGGATGGATCCGGAGAGTTTTCGCGGGGAGTTTGATTTTTGAGAAGGGAGATCTTAGTAGGTGGTATTGGTATCCTGTGCATAGGACGTTGAGGGAGGAAAATCTTTAGGTGTTTAGGTTGATGATCTTAGGGGCTATGATCATGTGCATATATTGGGGAAGATGTTGGGCCACGTTCCCTTCCTCAGATCACTTGTTGGGGGCGCATATTTACCCTCAAGCTGGTACCGTGTGAATAAGTCGAAAAAGTAACATTGGTTACGAAATTTATTATTGCCTACTATTAGAGGCATGAATTGAACTATGTACGCATGCCTACCACCTTGAAACCATAACTCCAGCCGTGTGCACTGATGCAGTCAATCTGATGGCCATCATTCTGATCTAGCTCCCAAAAAGACTAACGCCGCCTCATGATGTTTCGTAATGCCCGTCCCATGAACACCTAAACAGAGAGCGCGAGAGAGACAAGAAAGAGATGAGGAACATAGTACATACATAAAACGCCCCTTTATCCTCGCAAAGCTGTGTACACGATCAGACGACAGAGAAAAAGAGCACCAGTATAATGTAAAGCAAAAACTCCGAATGAAGGGCAACTAATGGGTATCTGGCGGCCGTTACCATGCGTTTGTCATGAAATTGGCGGGAAAGTGGTTTGAAAGGTGGTCGGTCGGCTTGCTAGGCGGGACTTTCCTGACGAGAATCTCGTAAGCTGAGCGAGTTATTAGCAAACGAAGAAAATGAAAATGAGTGGGCACTTGGTTTCAACAGTAACTATGGGAAACAAAATTAGCAATCGCTCCTGCAAGATGATGAGGACATATGGATCGACTTACTCTAAACTGTCGGCCACACTCCTTCTCAATCGTCGATTGTACACCTTCTTGTCATCGGCGTTACCCCAAAGCAACTTTGAAGCTTCGGGATTAACAAGGGTACGTGGATCGTAAGCAGGGTCTTCGTCCTCGATCGCCGAGATGATAGCCTGGATGTGTTGGCTCAAGTTATCGCTCTGCGAGCTGAAGTAGCACAGCTGGCCATTACTCGAGATCCTATGATGGAAGAGTGGCGTTTCGACGCGTACACGTGGTTGTTCTGTAGGAAATCTCGGGCTGATATTCACACGCGCTTTGACGATGCCGCCGTCGAGGTTGGTGTTGTATCGACCAACGAGAGTGACCTGCCACACGAAGGGATTGTTGTCTACGAGTTCGATGTCGACTGGTATAGCGTCTTGTTGCTTGTAGAGCTCGATAGTTTGTTCGTATTGCCGCTTTAGATTGGTGGCAATGCTCATTTCTCTCGTTATAGCCACTTTGCCTTCTTCCGCCCAGCGCTCCGTCTCTTGATCCATTCTCTCCTTGATTGTCGTGAGCCTCCTCTTCAGTGAAGTGTATTGGTATGCGCCGTCCATGGTATTACCCTGGCCTTCAAACGGCATACGCTCAAACTTCACGCCATCCTTGAACTTGACGGCCTCCTTGTCGATTGTCTGGTGATACGAATCATAATACCACAGGAATCTGAGCTTGCACTTGTCCTTGAAAGGCTCAAAGGTCAAGTCACCACCCATTTCGAAATCATCCGAGGAGCTACCATTGACATGCGTATGTTCCGGGAGCATAGATGTGGCAAGAAGTTTAGGGGCGTCCCGTGGAATGGCTAGGTAATCCTCCAGGCGTTCTATGATAGATGTCCTGAGCGTCTCATGCCGTATCTTGTCAACATAGCTCTGTGCATTCTTCTTATCCTCATCAGACTTGACGTCCTCAAAACCCGGCTCATTCTCGTACGGATTCCCAGACATGAGACTCTGTATTGAAATGAGGATAGACTCTAGGCCTTGCGCGGAGGACCACTCTTCACCACGCTCGCCTCGCCATGTACCTAAAATTGATAGACAGACCTTTCCAGCGGCGTAGATGTTGGGGTTGAATCGTGTACGGCCCATGTTTGTGGTCATGGCGTTGACGGAGGGTGCTTTGGTAGGGTAGTCTTTGCCAAACTTGCAGTAGAATTCGAAGAAACCGAACTCGTAGGGTGTATCTGGTGGTCCGATAATCAGGGCGTAAACATGACGGACATTGCAGTCTCGAAAGGCGGCTGCGATTGCTAACAGAATTGTCAGTCTCAGTCCCGGTTGCTACTTTCTCAGCATTTCTAAGGAAAGGACAGTCGATGGCACACGAAACTCTAAAAGCTCGTTGATAGCTTCCCCACAGTTCTATCATGCCCATAAGTCTTCATAGTAGGTATTGCACCCTATTTTGAAGCTATAGGTACAAACAGAGAGAGAAGATGCGGAGAAGTTCGCGGTATTGGAAATAACTTACACAAATCACCGCCTTTCTGGATCTCATGGAGTTCCTGTAGAAACATATTAGCAAAGTTATCTCTAAAGTCCTTTAGCTTTCATTTATTGTAGATCTACTCACCCGAGTAATCCTAATAATTGACTGATCTGACATTTTGGTTCGTCACTGGGAAGAAGTTTGGGTGTGAGAATTCACAGAAGTCCACCGACGACTGAAGGGAAGGAGAAATTCTATGTTCCTGTGATTTACAGTCATAGATTCAGGTGTAGAGCGAGTAGTTGCGGTGTGGTGCTTAGAAGTTAGCTGCCTTGGAACTGTGATAGAAGGTGGGAGCTTTGGCACGGGCGGGCGGTGATCAAGGTGGGGAAATTCCGCCTCACCAGAAGAGCCTCAACTTTGCTTCTTATCGAACAAACCACATGTGATACGAAAGTTCTCAGCATGTATGTATTTCATAAAATATCCTCATAGATTCATTGTATCATTAAGACATGTTTAGGAGCAAACCTTTCTCAGCGCATAGTTTGATCCTATAAGACATTACAAGCACTTTCAAAATAGCAAACATGGTCGTCTTCGCCCTCCTCATAATAAACAAAGCCGGCGGCTTAGTCTACAACCGCGAATTCCACACCGGCCTCGCAAAACTCTCCTCAAACGACCTCCTCATCCTCGCGGGCACATTCCACGGCGTCCACGCCATAACCCGCTCCCTCATACCCTCCTCCTTAAAACCCATCTCCAATCCAGGAACACCGCAAAACTTCCCTCAACGGCCCTCCGGTCTCGAAGTACTGGAATCTTCACATTTCAGGCTTACGTGCTTTCAAACACTTACGGGGACGAAGTTTCTGCTGTTTACGGAACCGGCGCAGCCGAATGTGGATAGTGTTATTAAGAGAATTTATGAGCTTTATACGGATTTTGTTATGAAGAATCCGTTTTATACGGTCGAGATGCCGATTAGGTGTCAGAAGTTTGATGCGGGGTTGGATGCTTTTGTTAGGGTGAAGAGTTGAGGGGGAAATAGAGAGATCAGGATCAAGATCAAGATCAAATCGGTTACACGAGAAATGAAGCTCGCAGGTCAGTCATGGGCGCTGTAGCGCTTCAGATGGCAGTAGGCTCGTGGGAGAAGCATAGTGGCAAAATCTCGGACTTCGTATTTGGAACACGCTCCTTCCTCCAAGGAGAACTACCAGGAGCAGGTCGCGCAGTCCAGTAAGTGGAACGTAGTGGTGCTTTTGGCTCAAATGATGGTAGTCTTGATGAGAGTTTGAATTGGTAGTAGAGCCATGGCAGACTCGAACTTATACTCACCTATTCTTCTTTCTGTCTTGCTGGGTAGTAGCATCACCAATTTTAAGGAATTCTGCTTCCAAATTGATACGGTCTCGTGCATCATGAGCTCCAAACCTCTCTCACCTATACCTTCATGGAGTGATGTAGGTACTGAATCAAATGCGACCGTGGATGGGTATCCTTTTTTCCCTGACCAATTTCCCAACGCCAGGCCAATACTTCAACCCTGCTTCGCCTTTGCCGCAGCCTGTGCAGCTTCTATACACGAATTAGCAATTCAAAGTCCTTAAAAAGAAGTAAGAAACGCAACATACCTCTCCTCGTAGCATCCTCCAAAAGCGTAGTATCCACCGCCGCCGCCGGCAAATGCACATATCTCACAACACTCCCTCTAATGAAAACATTCTTGACCGCAGACTATGACCATATTAGCACATAAATTTCTCCTCCTACATATAGACATTCTGTTCAGATGTCTTCATATTCTAAAACACGTACAAGATGTGGATATTTCACCTCCTCCAACACCTGAATGTTCTCCAATTTGATATTCAAATACTGGTCCACCGATTTGAGCACGCCCTTGATTTGGATATCGTTTTTTAATTCCACCGTCACCTCGTGGTCGACGAGGGTTTTGAAGAAGGAGAAGAAGAGCATGGTGGCGGCGTGGGGTGCGAATAAATTTTAATGCTGCCTTTCTTCTATAAGACTGCGGAGCGGAGGTCCAGGCCAGTGAGGTTGATGCCGGAAAAGCGGTCACGTGCCATAGTCATTTTCGCCAGCAATAATACCTACGAATTATTGAAGGCGAGGATCCGATACTACATATAATATCTTACTACGAGCATAATGAATTTGTAAACATCTATCAATTTGGTATTTTAGTGTTCTTTTCATGTTATTCTAAGTGGGAGTGGCTCCGTTGTTCCAATCCCAAGGCTCGAGCGAGTTCTTTTGGATACAGAAAAGGTGCCTGGTGTATCATCCTCCACCTCATTCCTCGCAAGCTATCACCCGGAGTCATAATCTCCCTTATTAAATCAGTAGTGAGAAAAATATTAAAGGAAATCATAAAAATCAACGCTAAGAGGTATCGACAAAGGAAAATAAAAAGATAGCGAGCATTTACATTGGCTTACGAGCCCAACCGCTGAGATATCTCCAGCTGGCGCCGGATCTCGCACCCTCCTCCATAGCAGCAGGGACACCTTCCAACAGTCTATCGGCGTCCTTGCCCATCTCCCTGTGCAGTTTTAGCATCCATCGTTCCCACGCCCAGCTGCCGACGAGGCCGGTGATGTGGCTGGCATCGGCAGTGGTGCCCTCCTTCTCTACGGGTTGAACAAGTGGCAAAGACAACCACGCACGGCGTACGTTGGTGAATCCTGCACGGCGGAGACGAGGCAACCATTGCTTGGTTGGTGTGCAGTCATACCCGCGGGTCTTGAGATTGAAGCCGAATTCAACGCTGAGCGCTGAAGCTTGTCGGCCACCTCCTACGATATCGGCATCAACGAGAGCAAACTCTAAATATCCACCTGGCTTGAGAACGCGGAGGCATTCACCAAGGCAAAGATCGTATTCGTCTCTGTTACGTCCGGATGGCTTATCGGTCTTCAGGAGTGAGAAAAGATTTCTGGCTGAGACAAGGTGGAACGTATCATTTGGGAATGGAAGTGTCCATAAATTTGGGACACGTGTCTGCTTGTGGTTCTTTGGAGACTCGATACCGGCTGTTGGAGTTTGTTCAGCTGTGAACACAGTGTGAACAGTCGAGTCTGGGTGCTCGATAGCTACTTGCCATGCCCAATCGCAAGTCGCCTGGCCACCGAGATCGAGAACTTTTCCATCGTGGATCTGTGGGAAGAGCTTGCCGGTTGGGCTGGTAAGAAGAGTGCCTCCATTGAGCATCTTAGTAGCTTCCAAGTTCCATGCCACTGGCTTTACTTGCTCAAGAGCTCGTCGCTCGCGGGTAGCAATGGCAATAGCGTCGCTCTCCGGCGCGATCTCTCCAGTAAAGAAGTCTGAAGTTGGCCGCAAAGCCTTCTTGTCGTCTTCACTGTGAACGACCCACTTGCTCTCGAGGCGATTGACATGCGAAGTGAAGAGACATTTGCGGTCAAGACGGAGAGCCTCTGCACGGGTCTTGCGGTGAATAAAGGCATCTGAGGCTTGACGAGTGTGTTCCATGTGTTCGAAACTTTGAACGAATGTCTCATCTTCCACAGCGTTGTCCTCTTCTGGCTGTTCGAGAATCGGAGATTCAATGTTGAACCGTACTGATTTGGAAGGAGTTGGTGGTAAAACTGAGTCAATGCTGAACATTGAGGTTCTCTTACTGGATATTGATGGAGCACTCAAGGGTCCGCTCGAAGATTCGTCGTCAGATTCGTCAGAAAAGGAGCCCTGGTTCTGAAGCCACAAAGCTGTTCGATCGATATTGGCAGTGCTGACTTCGCGAAGTTCCTCTTGATAAGTTTCCTTGTATTCAGCGGGATCAAAAATGATCTCAGTCTCTTGAAGATCAGTGACGGTGTTGGAAGATAGATCAAGCGAAGCAGATTTTGGTGTTAGTGGAGGAGCCCATCGGGCGGTCGGTGGTCCTTCGGTGTTATTATCGTCATACTCCAACTCAACAACCTGACTCAATGGTGCTGCAGAAACATCGGCCCATGGGACGCCATAAAAGTTCTCGGCGATGCATGTTGTTGGTTGTTCAACGGGTGTTGGCAGCCAGGCATGTCGCGTCGACGGTTCGAGAGTGGAGAAGAAACCGCCTGGAGACGGAACAGACAATGCAGAGAGCTCACTAGCATCAGCGTCGGCTGGAGTCAGGTTTACATTCAGACCAAGCTGCGGGCGTTGCTCATCAACCTCTCGCATCTCTGCTCGGTACATTACCGGAGAGCAGTCCATAATCATGGCTCCGGTCAGAGAATCCAATGTCTGGAGAGATTGTGGGTGGAGTTGCACGGGAGAAGACCACTCTGCTTCGCCTCCTCGTCTCTCAAGGTCTGGAGTTGATGGACAGCTAAGGTTGGAAAGCTCTTCTGATGTCAGGCTCCCATCTAGGGATGGGGCGCGGCTGGAAGAGCTTCCAATGCTGCAAGCCGCGAGGTGAGAGAGCATGCGTGGGTTGGGGGAAACGATAGTTGGTGAGCCCAAAGTTGCGGAGAGTAATGGTTCGCCTGCTCCTTTCTTGAAGTTGTGAATGGTTGGCCATGTGGATGGTGATGGAATGATGATGGATGGAAAGCGCTTGCTGTTTCTGTGGGCGGCCTGAGTTGGCGTCGTTGCAAACTGAATGGGTATTTCCTCATCGTCCGTCAAATCATATAGGTCATTAAAGGTGACAGGCTTGCTTGAGACTTGTCGTTGCCTGAGTGGAAGATCGTCCTCACCATCCGTGGAAGCATCATCGATGGTGGATAATCTTGAAAAGCGTCGGTCGGATAGGAAAAATCTGTTCTCTTGTGGTGAGTCCTCGATAATTGTATTACGGTATCGAACTGGTAGTAAGGTTTGTGGCACATAGGCCATTGATGGGAGTGACATGATTAGAGAATATTTAAGAGGTATTAAAGATTGGAAAGGGTCTGATCAACAGGTCCCAAATAGCGTGAAAGAAAGACTACCTTCGATCTACGAAGGATTTGGTTATGCAAAAACTTGAATATGAGAAGCGCTGCAAAAGAAGGACAGACGGGAGGTCTACTTGAAAGTATATACTTGCCAGCGGTTAACGCCATTTTCCATCTCTCGACAGCCAATGGCGCTTTCAATGGTGCTTGACCCGCAATCCATGTGATCTTGCAGTGCCACAGGAAGACTCTTCAGAATGATTCGCCCTTGTTGTGGGTTCTTCAATTCTTGCAGACGCCATCAATATCATCATGAAAAGGGAAGAGAATGATTGGTAGATGGCGAAGAGCGAGGTATCCAGCCGTTCTTGAAGTTCTAAGCGCTCTGGCTGCAAGCAGCTTGGTGGAGGAGTTTTTATTGGTTGGCCCGGTCATTGACCAGCGGCTACAAGAAGAGTAATGGATGAAATGCTTTTATTGATCGTTGCGCCTCATTAAATCATCGGAACCTTCGAGACACTTCATACTTGAAGTCCAGGTCAGTTCCAGCTGGGCAGCATGGCGGAGTGCGAGGCCAGTTGCGTAAAAAGTCGCGTGCTCTGTTGCAGAGATACCGTTTAGGCTCCACAAACTGACATGGCGTGGTGGCCTGAGGCATGATTTTAGTGCCTGCGGAATCTTGTCCCGATTGACCTCATCTTGATTGAACATCTTTGAAAGCCCACTTCTGAGCGTAATTTGTTGTAACATTCCTTGAAGCATGCCTCTAGAGACTATCATAGCTCCTTCCATACTCTCTGCAGATTTCGGAAAGCTTGGGCGGGAATGTATAGACACAATTGAACATGGAGCGGATTGGCTGCACGTAGATATCATGGATGGCCACTTTGGTAAAAGCTGGGTTCGATAGATTATGAGGAAATCAACTGATGTCTTCTACCAAGTACCTAATTTGACGTTCGGGGCTCCTGTCGTGACCAAAATACGAGAACGAGTGCCTCGACCATCAACAGCAATGGGAAAGGGAACATTCGATTGCCACATGATGATTTCCGAGGTATATCATTTTCCGAATTCGTTTTGTTCTGGAACAATTGCCCCATGAAAACCACCTGAACCGTTGGCTTCCGATGAATCTTATCGGCGGCTAGCTTTGGCCACACTTGAGAGCCCAGGCTCTGACCTCGAAGAATAAATGAAGACATCCCTTTTGAGACCTGCTAACAACCCTCCCTAGCCACACAAATGGGTTGCCGACTTCAAAAAAGCAGGGTGTGATCTTTATTGTTTCCACTACGAAGCAGCCATATCCTCGACTGCCGCCGAATCCCCTGAAGCCAAATCAGATGAGAAGACGACTCCGAAGAAGCTCATCAAGTATATTCACTCCCATGGAATGAAAGCTGGTATTGCTATCAAACCAAGCACGCCTGTGGATGTATTGTGGGATATTCTAGAGGATTCAGATGAAGATGCCAGACCAGATGTATGTTCATTCTGATCCCAGAGAACTCCTAATATCAGACAATCTGTTATCCTTCCCTGCTTGGTAGCCACTGACTGTCAAAATAGATGGTTCTTGTCATGACAGTCGAGCCTGGATTTGGAGGTCAATCATTTATGGCATCAGAACTTCCAAAGGTAACCGCTTTGCGCGGCAAATACCCTAATCTTCCTATCGAAGTTGATGGCGGCTTGTCCGAGAAGACCATTGACCAAGCCGCTGATGCTGGAGCCAATGTTATCGTCGCTGGAAGTGCAGTCTTTGGTGCGAAAGATCCAGCTGATGTGATCTCGAAGCTCCGTGCTGCTGTGGACAGTCGTAGAAAATCACAACTATGATTTGATGTAAGAAGAACAACTCCGAAATTGTATTGTCATGCAGACCAAGATTTCCATCGTCGCCATTTCGGCCAAAAGACCCGACGAAAAGTATGACCTGCCATCGAAGCTACACCAGTTTTCCATCCGTAGATTTCATTCAGTTTCTACCTCCATTTCGCCTTTGGAAGTTTGGCATGCGCTCTGTCATTCCCTACCTGTTAGTCGTCTCCGAAAATGGCACGGGCCACACCAAGTCCAAAGGTCTGGAAGGCCAATGGAGTGTCGTTGCTGATGTGTAACTAACGCTTCTATTTCCTTACTGTCAACATTGGAAATCTGGTCATCGCATCAGAGGGCGAAACAAAAATCGACCTCACACCTTAACTTTACGTGAAGACTTGGTAGAAGTACTTACTCAAAAAAAATCACGAGCATGTGGGTCAAAACTAGAAATCGTAAGTGCGCTCATCGAGTTTTGATATAGCTAGTACTTTTGTAACATCGCGGTGGAAGTCGAACACCAATTATCTCGCCATTTTGAGAAGAGGCTGAAACCGGATGTACATATCTGGTTAGCGTGGTATATTGCGCCGCAACGCCTTCTCTTGGAATCATGCAAGAGCATCACTAGTCAATTGCTTCGCCGCAGCACGGATCGCCCAGAATATCGTCCCAAAGCAATGGCGATCTCAGTGAAATCGGCTTATGCCAATCCCCATCTTCATCCTTCAGTCCTTCGACCTTCTCCATTCCAAACCGTGTTTCATATCATTCAATGTCAGCAGAATACAAACACATCGAAGAACAGGATACCAACGAATTATTCACTGCAGAACATGATCTCAGCAAGGTCGGGTTGACACCGACCGAGTCCTCTTTGGAGGATGTCTCGAATCTGAAGCGCCAATTTGACATTTTGCTACACAAAGTTCTAAATTACAGTGGCCCACTCATATGGACATCAATTGGCTCAACTCAGTCATTCTTCGTCGCTGGCGGTCTCCAAATCTTAAAAAGACATGCCATCGCCTTCACAATGGCCTTCATTTTAGGTTGTTTCCCCCTCATCTTCTTCATAACCTTGAGCAGTAACGATTTCTACTCCTCCAGCGATTGTTCGGTTTACGGTTACCACGTCACTACCACTAATTTCCTCCCGGGATTATTGACAATTGACGTCGTTTACGGTCCCCTGCAATTTTGGGCAGCGAAACTGATTGATACGATTTGGGATCTGGCCGTCGGAAGGGGCTTGCAACTCCTATTTTGGTACCTCTCGTACTTGGTGTTTAGTAATGCACTTTTGAGGTCGATGGAGATTTCTGCGAGTCCATTTCACACGTTCTTGGGATTGACGTTGGATAATTGTTCGTTATCTAGTTTGGGAGCGATAATCCGGGATTTCAAGCACTACTCTACTCTACAGAACCGGGCTTTATTTGTTGCCATCGGCCTCGCATCTTGCTATGTACTCGCGCTGCCGACGATACTCAGCGCGATGACGGGATACTCAAATGTTACTTACCCATTTGTCGAGAGTGGCTCCGGCGAATGGCTCAATCTTCACGATTTTAGTTCGCAGAACTACTCACGAGGCGACACCATGCTCTATCGTTTCGCTAAGAATGACACTCTGGGTATCCCTCACGACGTCTGTCTGTCAGACGTCCAGGCCTTACCTGACGAACGCAGCCGACATGCCGTCGCAGCCTGCTCAACGATCGATTCGTGGACTGGTCATCCAACCAAGTGGAATGGGACTGCTCTTGGGCCGGAGCGTGTGTATTCTTGCGTGAATGGGACGTTAACGCAAAGCCCTGTAATTGCGGACGAGTCAACGTATTCGGGGCTACGAGCTAAGCATTGTAGAACTTGTATGAGAGCCGCCCTTACGGTTGTCGCACTCACAGAAAAATGCTGACTTCTCTGTTAAGGTAACGAAACGGTACAACTGGTCGTTGCTGGGAAGAACATTACAGCCAAAGCCAGCGATATTTTTCATGCGGCGAAGGACTGTGCCGGAAGTTGTTATAACAATACTTGCTACCAAGCTCATTGGATAGCTGAGAAAGGGACTTGCTTTACACCGCCTAACACTGTGCCAGTGTATCAATGGGGCTTCTCGAGAAATCTGGTTGGGATATATGTGATACTACAGGTACGTTCCCCTTGCCTCCACTATCGTTAAAACAACCACTAAAATGTAGCCATGTTGGTATAGATCATCTGGACATATACTCTGTATTTCATTTGGCTAGATGCAGAGATAAACAGCACTTTAGTCAAAAGGGGTTACTCCCTCACCCAACTGCGCGCAGTGTTTGTTCTTACGCAAGCTGCGCAAGGTTCGACCTCTTTGGATCTGCAAAGCCTCATCATGTTGGAGACTGGTAAGCTACAGGAAAGTGTCCGTAGCAAGGATGCAGCGGTAGTGCTTGGATGCATTGTGGGGGAGATTGACGAAAAGGACGCAGAAGATATTTAAATGACATACAATGATACGACATGATGGATATCTCCCATGACTTCTCCAGAACTGAAAGAAGTCGTTTAGGAATCCTCATATAAGATTGTCGCATTAGTTATGTAGAAACCAAATAAGCATACATACTGCTCCTGGGATCCTTGGATATATCTATTATTAGAGTGAGTGTGTAGTTCATTGGTTTCAATGCTTTGAAAAGAGATGTAAAGATCCAAATCCCAAAATCTATGCAGCATTTAAGATACTTGAAGAAATAGAGATTCAATTGCAATTGACCGAACGAGGCTTTTCTTTGCTTTCATTGCTACGGAGTACAATCGCGAATGGATCTCTCATTCTTCCACACGCTAATCAGGTCCTATGAATGGGTGTATTAATTGAAAACTTCAGTCTTAACTATGTCGAACTATCGAACTACAATTGCTGTCGTATGCAAACAGGTAGTTTGTTTTTTGTGTGATATTTCAAGCACGGCTTTCGTTCAGGGGGGGTTCGGTGGGCGAATTCCACAAAGGGGGAACGCCCTAAGGCCTTACTTCAAGGGGTCCGACCACGTAAACTTTACACTTTTCGAGAGGGAGAGATACGTTTGATTCTGCATCTCAAGTAATTGAGTGTAATTCTTTCTTGCCATTGTCAGTCATCCTACAACTCTCATATTCATGATGTATTCGAACTAATTTTCCCCAATATAGTCGTGGTTTCCATTTTTCTCCTCCGCATCTTGCACGAGACCTCCGCGAGCAACTGGCTCATCTTGTGGTATTCGCGCTCCTTAATCATGTCGACGCCATCTGGATCCGTGAGGCAGCGGGTGCCGAAAAAGAAGATCTCTTCGACGACTATTGATAATTCAGATTCAGAGACGGAGATTGTGCAGAAGATTCATAGCGAGGTCAAGGCTGTGAAACGGTCGGAATGGGATTATAAGCTCGCGTTGGTGGTTCTAACCATTGCTGCTTTTGCTACAAGATTCTGGGGTATTTCACATCCCAATCAAGTAGTGGTAAGTAAATTAATGCTATCATTATCAGCTGGGAGATCAACGAGCTTTGCTTCAAACAGGAGTAGACGGTGTTGAATACAATACTGACCGAACCCCAGTTTGACGAAGTACATTTCGGAAAGTTTGCATCTTATTACCTCCAACGAACCTACTTTTTCGATGTTCATCCTCCATTTGGCAAACTCCTCTTCGCGTTCGCTGGCTGGCTTGTGGGATACAAGGGTGAATTCTTGTTTGACAACATTGGAGATTCGTACATCACCAATAAGGTTCCGTACGTCGCATACAGGTCCATGCCCGCTATGATGGGAGCCATGACCGTCCCTACCGTATTCCTGATCATGTGGGAGTCTGGTTACTCATTGCCCGCGTGCTTGACAGCTGCCGGGCTCGTCCTATTCGACAACGCGCACATTGGACAGACACGCTTGATTCTTTTGGACGCTACTTTGATCTTATTCATGGCGGTCAGCATTCTGTGCTATATTCGCTTCTACAAGCTCCGACATGCTCCATTTGGTCGCAAGTGGTGGAAATGGTTGCTTTTGACTGGTGTTTCACTCAGCTGTGTCATCTCGACCAAGTATGTTGGTGTCTTCACCTTCTTCTCCATTGGTGTGCCAGTTCTTTTCGATCTCTGGGACCTGTTGGACGTAAACCGAAGACAGGGGACGTTGAGTCTCCCAGAATTTGGCAAGCACTTTGCTGCTCGCGCTATTGGTTTGGTCATTGTTCCGTTCCTCCTATATCTCTTCTGGTTCCAAGTCCATTTCGCAATCTTGACCAAGTCGGGACCTGGAGATGATTTCATGACACCAGAGTTTCAGGAGACGCTGAGTGACAACATTATGACTATGCAATCTACCACGATTCAGTATGGCGATCTCATCTCGATGAAGCACAAGGACACGAGAGTTTATTTACACAGTCATCCCGACAAGTATCCCCTACGTTACGATGATGGACGAATCTCAAGTCAAGGCCAGCAAGTTACAGGATACCCACACAATGACACCAACAATCACTGGGAGATTCTGCCAGGCACGGATCTGCCGACACCAAACCAAGCCGTCAAGAATGGAGACATTGTCCGTCTTCGGCATCTCGTGACTGACACAGTTTTGCTCACTCACGATGTTGCTTCTCCATTCTTCCCTACCAATCAGGAATTCTCCACTGTCCCAGTAGACATCGCGAATACGGATCGATACAACGACACGCTCTTCGAAATCAAGATTGAGCATGGCAAAGCCGGGCAAGAGTTCAAGACCATGTCTTCCCACTTCAAGCTCATTCACGTTCCCACCAAAGTCGCAATGTGGACACACACAACTCCACTCCCAGACTGGGCTTACAAACAGGCCGAAATCAACGGAAACAAGAACAGCCAGCAAACCAGCAATATCTGGTATGTGGAGGAGATTCCATCCCTTCCAGAAGGCAGTGAACGTCTTAAGAAGGAAGCCCGCAAGATTAAGCACGTTCCATTCTTGAAGAAATATTTTGAGCTACAACGCGCCATGTTCTTTCATAACAATGCGCTCACGAGCAGTCACCCCTACGCTTCGCAACCCATCTCATGGCCGTTTCTACTTCGTGGTGTCAGCTTCTGGACCGAGAATGACACACGCCAGCAGATATACTTCCTTGGTAACCCACTTGGCTGGTGGCTTGTCAGCACTTTGTTGGCTGTTTTCGCTGGTATCATTGGAGCAGACCAGCTCGCTCTTCGCAGGGGAATGGATGCTCTGGACAACCGTTTGTACACCCCATCCTCAAACATATTTGTGCACTTTCTAACCCCTTACCCAGGCACACGTTCCCGTCTTTACAACTCTACAGGTTTCTTCTTCCTGACTTGGGCAAGCCATTATATCCCCTTCTTCATAATGGGTCGTCAACTCTTCCTGCATCACTACTTACCCGCACATCTCGCATCTGCACTCGTAACAGGCGCGCTTATCGAATTCATTTTCAATGTCGAGCCACTGGAAGATGACTTCGATAGCAAGGGAAATAAGAAGCCGGAAATTAAGGCAAGACCTGTTAGGGAGAGACTTGGTACGCAGAGCTTACTTGCGGCTTGGGGTGCTACCGGCCTAATCTATGCGGCTGTTGGTTGGAGTTTCTTCTACTTTGCCCCGTTGACGTATGGGAAACCAGGTCTTGAGGTCAATCAGGTTGTCGCAAGGAAATGGCTCAACTACGATTTGCACTTTGCGAAGTAAGCTATTTAGCAATAGTGAGCCCGGTGTGCGAGCCCTTGCTGTGCGTGCAGGTGATTCAGAGATTTAGAAGGTGTGGGATTCGGGGCGAAGGTGGAAGGGAAGAACGGGAAACGGTAACTGTAATACTCTGCTTGAAAGGGGGCGTTCAGCTTTACGCATATGTCGGGGCAAAAAATTTGGAGCGGTCACTTTCTCTTTGGTCCAAGTTTACATATCTATGGCGTTTGCTTACGTTTCTTCTTTTGAAGATGATTTTGTAAGATATCCTGATAATTCAATTCTTTAGACGTCAATGGTTTTCCTCAAATCTGAATCGCTGTGATTGAAAAGGGGTTTGTCCCGTCAAAAAGTAGAGTGTCATTAACGGCAACACCTGACTCCGTGCCGTGTTGGCGTCAGGTACCATATTCAACACCTCACCCAAACACCAAATCGTAGCACAATACCTCAAAAACTATGAACCAAATCAAAGACTCCTCCTAATGTTCCGCAACCCGCGAGAAAACGTAAACCGTCCCTCCACCGACCGACTTACCCACTCCACCGGTCGCCCTCCCTCTCCACCTAATAATAATAATAATTCGCCACATCCCCGCCAATCTCCCCGTCCACCAGCAACAGTAACAGTGATAAAACAGCCAACAATGGCAACTACAAAAGCAAAAGCTACTCCTACGAAAACTCCCGTTACACCAAAATTAGGAGGAGTGCAGAAGACGAAGGGGAAGGCTAATGGCAATATTTTGACTTTCTTTAAGAGGGCGGAGCAGTTGGCTGATAATTTGTTTGTGCCGGAGAGGTTTAATGAGGATGGTGGGGCGGTGAAGAGGAGGAGGGTTGATGATGATGGTGAGGGTGAAGGTATTGAAGAAATTAATGAAGCAGTGAAGGAGGTTGAGGCTTTAGATAGTGGAAGAGGATGTTCACCGCCACCGCTTCTGATGGTTCAGGATGAAGCGGTTGTGGATATGAAAGAGGAGGAGGAGGAGATGCCAGCTTTGCAGACTTCGAGTGGGAATAAGAGAGCTGGGCCTTTTGTGGAGGATTCGGATAGTGATGAAGATGAGACTGCGATTGCAAGCAGACCGAGAAGAACGTTTCAAAGGTGCAAAATCCCCACAGCTGAGGTGAAAGCTGAAGAGCAAGCTTCAGATGTGCCACTACAAGAAGTACCTATACCCCCTTCTCTCAAGCATGAAGCTACCAGCTATGGTGAACTTGGTGATTTTGAAGGCTTCGAGAATGTGGAAGACTTCGAAGATGAAGAGTTCGAGGGCGATGGGGAGGAATTTCAGGAGAGAAGATGGATGGCCGAGCAAGCTGAAATGGGAGAGAATGAGTTGGAAGGCATTGAGGGTGACACAGGCGATGTCGACCTTGAGGACGGTGAAGAGACTGAAATCAAGAATGAAGACACAGACACGACCAATGCACCTACATGTCCGATATGCAGTATAGCACTGTTGAGAGTCACAGACGAACAAGCTTCAGTCCACGTCAATAACTGCTTAGACGGTAATCCAACACCTTTACCAGTACAGGAACCAGCAGTCGAAACCACTACCACAAAACCCCCAAGTACAAGATTTATACGCCCTCCAAAACCTGGTCAGCAAAATCCATTCACTATCGCCTCCAACAAAAAAGAGCCCCAAACCGCCTTTTCAACTCTCATGTCAAACCACGCAGAAGACCGTGCATGGAAGACAGCAGCTGCAGCAGAAGCCAAAGCGCGAGGAAAGCCTGCCTTTGAGCGAACGTGTCCATTCTACAAAATCTTACCTGGATTCTCCATCTGTGTGGATGCATTTCGGTACGGAGCAGTGGAAGGATGTCAAGCATACTTTCTGTCTCATTTCCACAGTGATCATTACATTGGGTTGACGTCGAGTTGGCGGCATGGGCCTATATATTGTAGTCGTGTGACCGGCAATCTGGTACGGCAACAATTGAAAGTCGATCCGAAATGGGTTGTTGATCTGGAGTTTGAGCAAGAGGTTGAGGTCCCTAACACGAATGGTGTGCGCGTTACCATGATTTCTGCAAATCACTGTCCTGGGAGTTCACTCTATCTGTTTGAGAAAGTCGTTGGGAAGGGCCAGAATCCGAAAGTGCAGCGTGTACTTCATTGCGGAGACTTCAGAGCATGTCGAGCTCATCTTGAGCATCCACTTCTGAGGCCAGACGTAGCTGATATTGTCACTGGCAAGACTAGGGAGCAAAAGCTAGATGTTTGCTACTTGGACACCACCTATCTCAACCCTAAATATGCCTTTCCGCCGCAGGAGGATGTCATAAAAGCATGCGCCGACATGTGCGTCAGTCTCAACAACGCCAAACCCGATGACCAAGACGGTTGGGAAACCATGAAGCGTGAACGTGCCGGTAGTGGAATGGTCCAATTCCTACAAACCGGTACAGCTTCAATCAAACAGGAAGACATCGAACCAACAGATGGAGCACTATCCACGTCACCACGCGGCAAATTACTCGTAGTAGTCGGCACGTACAGCATTGGCAAAGAACGCGTATGCTTAGGTATCGCAAAGGCTCTCAATTCGAAGATATATGCACCGCCAGGTAAACAACGTATCTGCGCCTGTCTCGAAGACCCCGAACTCAACGCCCGCCTCACCACAGACCCAAGGGAAGCACAAGTCCATATGACTCCCCTCTTCGAGATCCGTGCCGAAACCTTGGACGACTACCTCAAAGACTACCACGGCACCTTCACCCGCGCCGTCGGTTTCCGCCCCTCAGGATGGAACTACCGACCTCCCAATAGCCGCTTTGTCGAAAGCCCCGCCGTGCAAACTGTCCTGCACGGCTCTAACTGGAAAAGCAGTTATTCGATGAAAGATCTAGCGCCACAGCGTGGTAGCACTAAGAGGGCTGCTTGTTTTGGGGTTCCGTATTCGGAACATAGCAGTTTTAGGGAGTTGAGTATGTTTTGTTGTGCGCTGAGGATTGAGAGGGTCATTCCTACTGTTAATGTTGGGAGTGTGAAGGGGAGGGAGAAGATGAGGGTTTGGTGTGAGAGGTGGGCGCAGGAGAGGAAGAAGAATGGGCTGTTTAAGGCGGAGATGTTTTAGCTTCAGGGAGGGGGGCTGGGATTGTATTTAGCTATATGAGGTAGCATATATCACACTCGGTCCTACATACAAATTCATCATAATGTACGAGCCCTGCATTCCTATTGAGCCCAGGTACCAAATCCATACCCTCATTTCATTTCCACCTCACCAAAATCACACATTCAACATATTATCATGACATTACTGCTCATCCCCCAAAGCATTCGAGTCTTTCTCTATTTGACACCGTACCAATATGAGGCTAAAATATCTGGTCTAATTTCTTCTGGTCCCAAGAGATTTGGGGTACCAGTCCAGAAAATCCTCACTTCTGTAGTGGGTGAATAACTTTACGTATGCAAATGGTATAAGAAGAGAAGTAAGTAAGAACGGAGAAGCCGCAGTATTCTTTCTTGTAGGTGATTTTGGGAATAGAATCAAAAGAACAGCAGATGCCGAAAGCTCTGGTACGTGACAATCAAGCAAATTCAACAGTATTTAACGAAGGACACCAGTGCAGCTCAAGCATGTTGGATATTTTGTCCTAATCACGAGAGCGACGAAAGAGAAGAACCAAATAGACAAGAACACGAAAATTGACATATAGATGGTATCACCACAAAAGTAACTATATACCCAAATATTTTTCATAGCCCAAAACGCTGCATGTTTACCTTAGCCACCAAAGACGCCGCCAAAATGCCCAGAAATAGGAAACAAACGATAAACGTCAGAATAGACGCTACCTAGCGTCAATCATCCTCTTACTCTTCTTTTTCCTCTTGTCGACATTGACGATAGGTACAGGACTCACCGTCCGTAACCACTCCCCATTGAAAGCGTTAATCAGCCAATTCGTGAGTTCTAGACAAAGTTAGTAGGAGACTTTCCTACATCAACATGGGCCATGAAAAACTCACTTTCATAAACGATTTTATTAGCATTATGGAAATAGATACTATGGTCTGAATCCGGGAAAACATGAACGTCGTAATTTGTGACACCACCAAGATCGAGCTTGTCGATTAAGGTATATGTGCTTTGGGTATGCACGTTATCGTCTGCGACACCGTGCATGACGAGAAATCGAACATTCTTGGAGAGTGATTCGACATCGTGGATGGATGTGTTGTCGTAGCCTCCAGGGTTGTTTTGCGGAGTATGCATGTATCGTTCTGTGTAGATGGAGTCTAATCATATTAGCAAACAATCATTAAATCATGAGGAGAAAGAAAATCCTACCGTAGAATCTCCAATCAGTCACAGGCGCCACAGCCATCCCATACTTGAACGTCTCCCCAGCATCCACCTCCAAAGTCTTAAGAGTCATAAACCCACCATAACTCCAGCCCCAAATAGCCATGCGATTAGCATCAACATACTTCTTCTTAGCCCACATCTTCGCAGCAGCAATCTGATCATACGATTCCCAATGCCCGATATTGCCACGAATAGCACAGCGTGTCTTTCGCCCCACGAAACCAGTACCTCTTCCATCAAGAGTGACAACAATGTATCCCAATCCCGATGCGACATATGCCTGAAAATCGACCGTGAATTGTTTGCTCACGCTTTGAGAGCCAGGACCTTGGTACATCCAGAATAGGACAGGATATTTCTTCTTAGGGTCAAAGTGTGGTGGTCTACGCTCTACAAGGTTCAGTTCAAAGCCATCAATGTTTACGGTTTGGTAGATCTGGATGGGCATTTCGTGCTCCGCCGCGAACCTCTTAAGCGAGCTATTGTCTTCGATCGTTTCCTCGTATTTTTCGCCGATACCTGGCATATTGATGATCTTTTGCCATGGAATATCCGGTCCACTGTACGAGACGAGTCCATATCCACCAGCTTTGGAAAAGGAAACATCGTAGTACCCTTCTTTACTGGTGTCTGTTACAGCTTCCATGCCAGTCCCATCGAGCTTGACTCTGTATGCATGTCGTTGAATGGAGCTTTCTTTCGTAGCAATGAAGTAAACGTAGTTGTTCTTCAAGTCTATCGCTGACGGAGCTTTGACTACCTCCCATTTGCCTGAGGTAAGCAGGATGGGTGTTTTGCTATCCAATGGCGTGAAGTAAGCTAGGTGGTCGAATCCATCGTGAATGACAGTGTCGACGTATCCAGCATGCGGACGTCCATTGCCTGGATCGGCAGGAATGTATGTGGTATCTTCTGAAACCTCGAACCAGCCACCGTCCAATGCGTTGACATCAACTTCGCGAACTGTCTGACCGGTGCGTCTCTCAACATCAACAAGAATAACCTTCAAGACGTCACTTTCGCGGTTCGTTTCCCGCACGAGTACTTTGCCGTTTTTGCCCGCCCAAACTACCTCTGTGATCAACCGGTCTTTATCTTCAAAGTCTCCCTCAATCTCCATGTAGAAGACTTCCGCCTTTTCAACGTCGTAAAATTGAAGGTTGACGATGGGATTTGGCGCACCAGCTTTGGGGTACTTGATATCTCGCACCTCAGGATAATTCTCCTCGCCAGGTTTGGGCTTCTCCCCACTCGGCCTTGACAAATAGTACTGGATAGGAAAGGTGGGGACTTTGGACTCGTCTGTACGCAGAAAAGCAATGTACTTTCCATCTTCAGACCACCAAGTTGCACTGTTTCCTGCGAATACTTCTTCTTCGAATACCCAGTCAGGGACACCGTAGAACAATTCTGGGCCGCCATCTTTGGTGATCGGCTTGACTGAGCCGCTTTTAATATCCCGAAGAAACATGTTGTTGTCTCTAGTGAAGACGATGGCGTCCGATTGGGGTGACCAAGAAGCCAGTTGCACTCTCCCATCAATGTTGGAAGGATCTAGTGCTTGCGCCGTCTGGCTATTGACATCAAATATCCAATACCTTCCAGTAAAAGAATGCCGCCAATTAGACTGCTTATCAGACAAAACAAGAACTTTTTGTAAATCCGGACTCGGCCACGTCTCAGAGGGGTATATGAACTGCTCTCCAACACGAAAGGACCCTTGTGACATGAGTATCCTCGTGTGTTCCGAGTGTTCATTCGAATCTCGCGAACGCACATCCTTCACAACCAGATAGTCCTTATTCCTTGCATCGCCTCTTTCCAATAACAATCCATCCTCCCCCTGCGGTCCCGCAATCCAAGATATGGCATGCCTCTGCGCACGCCACTGCCCACCCAAAATCTGATCCAGCGTGATTTTATGACCAGACCCCCTCGAAGAAGTCGCAGCGGGATCATGCGGTTTCGACGAAGCATGTTTGTACGACCCTCGAGCTACGAATAAACCCGCTGCAAGTAACCACCCAACCAAGCAAACCATACCCATAATCCATAAATATCTCTTTGCTTTCCTGTCCACCGAGGTTGGTGGATAGTATTTCCCATCTTCTAAATCAAACTCTTCGCGCCTGTCTCGCAGTGTGCTGTCTGAGTGCTCGTCTGAGTATGGTTTGTGTACGCTGTCTTTGGTGGCTTTGTCGTTTAATTGTTCGAGAATGGCGGATGTGGTTGAGATGGATGAGAATGATTCTCGGTGGTCGTCTACTGAATCTCTTATTGGTTCCATATTCTGTGCGAGGGGTTGGGTCTCTTCCCCAAAGATATCATGGCCGTCCGGCGCCATGGTGGTGGTTTACGTTGCGTGTTCGAGTCGCAAACCAGTTTACTACTCGTAGAGCCAATATCCCTAATTTTTAGATCTCCCAATTGTCAAGGGTGAACCGGAGGTATTACGGTCATATTTTTCCTACAGCCTTTGGTTTTATGGTGTCGCTTGTAGGTTGTGGTTGCTTAGAATAGAAGGTAGATCGGCGCCACACCTCCGAGGCCAGCTCCGCAACCATTGCGCTTTGTGCCCCTCCGGACTATTCACACCCAAATGCAGACACCACTACGTCTTCGTTTTACAATTATGTGGGGCGTTTCAAGACAGAAGGAGATAACTGCTGAGGATTTATTTCGCATTCCTCGTAGCACACCTTTTATGTATGATAATCTACTCGTTTTTTCTTCAATGCAAGGGTATTTCCCGATCCAGAACGCCATGCTTGCTGGTGATAACAACCCACCAAATCCATTCCTTTGATACTGACGGCTTATTTTTTTTGAGTTCCTCCAAGCCTCCAAGGAGCTAAGAACGAGCCATAGTTTCGGTGTAGGAGATTTAGGAGCACAACCGCACGTCTGTTGAGCGCAGACTGCTCCAATCTTGTTGTAGATCATTGATTTCCCATATACTTCACCTCCTAAAAGATGCCCCAATGCTTCAAGTAAGCGGATCATTCGTGATCACTCTATAAATAGTTCAATTAGTCATAACTCGAGGAGATAAAAAGTTTAGCTCGATGATGTGCTGTGATGGGATGCGATGCGCCAAAAGGCCAAATTCGAGATGTGTAGGTTTTACATGACACTGGATGGTTAGTTCATATGCACCCCTTGGAGTGTTACGAGCTTACCCAAGATAATCCTGTTCCAAGTGGTTAGCTGTTACTCTTATAAAGTAATAGAAGGAGACATACCTCTTTCATTAATGCGATGGCATACATCTTGCCCATTTCTGAACGAATACCCTTGAGTTTAAGACGGACGAGCGAACCTTTCTCTAGAATTTGCGAACCGTCCTCGTCGGCCCACTGCGGTGGTGTAGCTTGTCCGTTGTATACTAAGCCATGACCGATCATCTGCAACACATGTCAACTTCCCAAACGCTAGGCTCGAGTGGAGTCAGTACGCACAGTCTTGGAGACGTAGATCTCAAGTGGTCCAATATGCACAGTAAATCCATTACCATCAAGTGAGGCGACTTGTCCATCAACCTAGTTTTAGTTGTCAGCTCTTGTATCCCTACGTCCTTCAGTGCGCCTACGCACAACTTCGCCCTTGTATGGTTTCCAAACCACTGCTCGGTAGTGTACGGTGAACTCTGCAAACGCGCTGCTGGGTACGACTTTTCCTTCTGAATATTCGGGAGAATTGTCTAATATGCATACTACGAAGTAATCGTCCTGTACTGTTCCCTCGACATCGTTGTGGAGTTGGTCTAGTAGGTAATTCCGAATGTTTGGGCCGAAGAAGGAGGGATGTAATTGGATGGTACGTTCGTCATCTTTTAGGAAAAACACCATCTTGAATGGAGCTTAGAGATGTGGGAGGGGAATGTTTCTTTCAATTGAAGGTGGTGATTTGTTGAAGAAGAATCCCTTCGCGCCGTAGTCCTTAAAAGAACGGAGGTGTTTCGCGCCGTGTTGACGATTTCACTGAATATTCCTCCGTACGTGTTGCTCCAATATGCGCACTGGTTAGACTTCTTTGGTGTTGAACGTAATAGTGGAATTGAAGGTGACCTTGGAGATTCGCGAGTCAAGAAGAGTTCATGGTTACTGCCTCAGGCCCCACCCGTTTTAAAGACTCGAGTATCACAGGCCGTTTTCTTTGCGTTCACTTAATGCTAGATTAAGTGAAAAAGATCTCGTTGACAAACTTGAGCTGTGTAGTGCTGCTCAGAGTCCATAGCTACCACAAAATAAAACAACTTCACAGCTCCTTCCGCACCCCTTCATTCGCCATGTGAAAGAACAAGCAATCGCGTCTCACTCTCGGCAGACCAACCATTGACGCCATTTCCTTTCCATATAATCCGTACACACCTTCTCACCACCCCAGCTCTCACCCCCCTCCACAAGTCACCTGGCCCTCCAGATCGACGACAGTTATGTTAAAGTAGAGTCGCTAAAACTGCAGCTCACACGACCACCTTTTACACCTTTCTCCTCCCTTGATAAGCAGCAGCAGAAATGTCTTTGGACCTGGAAAAGCAGTTGAAATTCGTAAGGATTCTTTGATCCAATGTTTTCTGTGTTACACATGCTGATTAAGATATACAGTATGGTGCTTACCATCATAATAAGGTTGGTATGCTTCAACACAAGGAGATGGAGAGGAATCTAATAGTGCTTTTAGGTCAACATCGGTATTCATGTAGCATGTGTACCTCTAATAATGGCAACCTCTTTCCTACTAGTAAGATACTATTATTTACGAAGAAGATATTGAGCTAACAATACAAACAGGCATCAAATAGTCCCAACCTGCCCGTGCCTGACTACATCCCCACCATCCCAAACCTTCCCATAAACCTCGGGACCGTCGCCGCGTTTCTCTATGGAAGCCTCTACATCCTCATGGAGCCCGTCGCCGGAGCACTACTATTCCCATTCATCATGGGTGGCGCCGCGGCAGGAAATTACCTCCTTTCTACTTATGGCGCAACAGCGAGCTACTGGGCAGGTGCCTTGAATATTGTAAGCTGGATAGCCCAATTTGTTGGCCATGGGAAATATGAAGGAAGAGCGCCTGCTTTACTGGATAATCTGGTTCAGGCTCTATTTCTTGCACCCTTCTTTGTGTGGTTTGAGGTTCTTTTCTCTTTGGGGTATAGGCCGGACTTGAAGGCTAGGCTGGATAAGGCTGTTGATGAGGAAATCAGGAAGTTCAAAAAACCTCAGACGAATGGAGCAGCAAAGAAGGAGATTTGAGCAAGAGTGATGTCACATTGACTGGCTCAATACATGTTCGGCGCGGACGACGATGGTGAGACTGGAGGATAATTCATTGTACAAATCTTGAATAGGGTTGGAAGAACACTCCAGTGCTTTGCAGAATCTCTTTGGGATGGATAGTCACGACTCTTATGACCACAAATTGTATACTATATGGCTCCGAAAGAGCCATTTCCCGTATTTTCTTGTTAGCGGCATAGTGGAGGAGCATAGGAATTAAGGAACTCTGTTTTTGTTTTAATTTCGATACTTAGGGACAATGGTACTCTACATCCTTCCAATGCTGAATACTCTATCTTGTAAATCAAGAGGAAAGTTGTTTCATCTCCTGAGGTATAATTGTTTGCATACTAAGGCTTGGATGGTGCTTTCAGGATTTTGATGTACAATGGACACAATAATCATATTGACTGTCTTTGAATAGACCCACAGCTTCTAGTACGAGCAGAAAATTCAGAGGCAGAAGCTGTCAACATAGTGACTAGAATGCAAGATATATTCATGCACTCCTAAATTCTAGAGGAGGAAGAACTTTCGGCTGTACTCGGATGGTGGATGGACTTGTGCCTCAGGCCACCAACATTCGAGCTCCGAGCTTCATTTCTGTCCCGGTTGACCTGCTCCCAACTTGTCCTTCACCACCACAAACAACTCCACTCCATCCATCCAAACCATCTCCAATTGGCAGGCGACCCACTCAATTGAATTTATTGAGCCCGTCGTCATGTTCAGGGCCGCCATCAGACAAGTGCCCCGTGCCGCTGCTGCCACCAGCAGAGTTACCAGCGTACGTTTTTTTCATTCGCCCATCCGCCCGCCGATATCGACCATTGGGTGCTGCTATAGCTTGTAAAACAATAATAAACCACTGGCGAAAGTAATGGCAGCACTCAATGCGACGGTTCCGATGAGCTGTGGTGGATATGGGAGCTATCAAAACACGCCGAGAGGAAGACTGACATTTATTATATAGGCGCGGGCCACACCATCCATCCTCAACACCATCCAATCTCGAAGCTATGCCGAAGCAAAACCAGCACCCACTGAGGTTTCCTCCATTCTAGAATCACGGATTCGAGGTGTGCAAGAAGAGGCCGGTCTCGCTGAGACTGGTCGTGTCTTGTCCGTCGGGTACGATATCCTTATTAAATCGCCATGGTGGATAGCATCAAATGGCTTCAGATCGCATTGAAAACACAGGACTAACAATGCTACAGTGACGGTATTGCTCGTGTCCATGGCATGGCCAATGTCCAAGCCGAAGAACTCGTCGAGTACGTATAAACCCCAAACCCTGCCAAGACTCGCGATACTGATATTGAACAGATTCGCATCCGGTGTCAAGGGCATGTGCATGAACTTGGAAGCCGGCCAGGTCGGTGTTGTGCTTTTCGGATCCGATCGTTTGGTCAAGGAAGGCGAGACCGTCAAGCGTACCGGAGAAATTGTACGATTCGTTCCCTCTGTCCATTACAGCTAGAACACTACTGATATTCAACAGGTCGACGTCCCAGTCGGCATGGAACTCCTCGGTCGTGTCGTTGATGCTCTCGGTAACCCAATCGACGGAAAGGGGCCGATTAACGCTAAAGAGAAACGTCGTGCCCAGCTCAAGGCTCCTGGTATTCTTCCTCGACGATCTGTCAACCAGCCCGTCCAGACTGGTCTCAAGTCCGTCGACGCCATGGTGCCCATTGGCCGTGGTCAACGTGAATTGATTATCGGTGATCGTCAAACCGGTAAGACTGCCGTTGCCCTCGACGCCATGTTGAACCAAAAGCGATGGAACAACGGCAACGACGAGAGCAAGAAGCTCTACTGCGTCTATGTCGCCATTGGCCAAAAACGATCTACTGTCGCTCAGCTTGTCAAGACATTGGAAGAGAACGACGCCATGAAGTATACCATCATTGTGGCTGCCACCGCCTCCGAAGCCGCTCCTCTTCAATATATCGCACCTTTCACCGGTACATCTATGGGTAAGTTAACACTAGCTGTCCTGCTTGAACTTGTATACTAATTTAGGGGGAATTTTGAAGGTGAGTACTTTCGCGACAATGGAAAGCACGCTGTTATCATCTTTGATGATCTATCTAAGCAGGCTGTTGCTTACCGTCAAATGTCTCTGTTGCTACGTCGTCCACCCGGGCGTGAAGCCTACCCCGGAGAGTAAGTAACATCGCATTATCAAGATTTCCAACTTACTAACAGTGGGCAGCGTTTTCTACCTACACTCCCGTCTCCTGGAGCGTGCCGCTAAAATGAGCGACAAGCACGGTGGTGGCTCCCTCACTGCCCTTCCCATCATTGAGACCCAGGGTGGTGATGTGTCCGCTTACATTCCAACCAATGTCATTTCCATTACCGACGGCCAGATCTTCTTGGAAGCCGAACTTTTCTACAAGGGTATCCGACCAGCTATTAACGTCGGTCTCTCCGTGTCCCGTGTCGGTTCTGCTGCCCAGCTCAAGGCCATGAAACAAGTCGCAGGTTCCCTCAAGCTCTTCTTGGCCCAATACCGTGAAGTTGCCGCATTCGCCCAGTTCGGTTCCGATTTGGATGCCGCCACCAAGCAAACTCTCAGCCGTGGTGAACGTCTTACCGAGCTCCTCAAGCAGAAACAATACTCCCCTATGGCCGTCAACGAAATGGTACCCCTCATCTACGCCGGTGTCAACGGACATCTCGATTCCGTACCAGTAGACAAGATTCTCACATGGGAGTCTGATTACATTGCACACCTCAAGAGCAACGAGTCAGATTTGTTAGAAACCATTGATAAGGAGGGTGCATTGAGCAAGGAATTGGAGGCTAGATTGAAGGATTCGGTTACCAGCTTCACCAAGTCATTCACATCGTAGATGTTTGCATGGAGAAAACTTGAAGGCTAGGGCGGAGTAGGTTTCAACCCGTTTTTATATCATTCTCGGGTGTCGGCACCGGGGGTCCCAGGAAAAGCGAAGAGTTGTACTGATAATCTTCTCCGTCGTAGATGTATAATATAACCCCGCTGCGTCACTCCTACCTCTCTCTCTCTCTCTCTGACCTAGCTTTGGCCCAGCCTTTCATCTGTTTATAAAATTTGTGGTTGTGGCTTGGTCTGTTCTGCTCCTGGTCGGATAGATAGCGGAAATCTTGGCTTTTTTTTCTCTCTTTGTCGTGCGGTTGTGTATGTAAAATTCATCTCTTATTCCTCAGTATGTGCAAAGCTTAGGCTGTGATTTATTCGGTTGTCCCTCACAGCTGGTTACCGGAAATTTTACATCCGATGATTATATTGAGTAAGTTGAAATTGGTTGAGCATACTCATGACTCCCGGCAATGACTTCCGCGTTGGTCATTGGAGGGGGTAGGTACGTTCAGTCGTTTACAGTGTTCTCAAAGCAACAGATACGCCTCAATTTCCTGAATTGTGTTCGTGTTTCTGTCAATTTTTTCGAAGTACACCTGCCTTCTTAGCATCTTTTCAAAATTCCGATTTCTTTGAAGTTGTTTCACTATCTTTTGCGTTGAATATATCTCACCTTAGCATACTGTCATAATTGTACTCATCAGTCATATTCTTACCCGACTCGAGGTTCGACTAGGCAGTGTCCGGGAAATCTAGCCACAGATATTATTTGGAGAAGTTGAAAACCAATTCAGCATATCCACAGCCCCTAGCGTTAGATTATGGGTTAAGGTGTACCTGGTGTAGTAATTAGATTATTACGTTGAGGATTGGATTCACGACGTCGAACCATAGGGTCTTCCAAATTTGCATACAATTCTTAAGGGAGTATTGCCCTTTCCAACATATATGCCTGGTAATTCTGACAGTCTGCCTCGGTTTTTGCATCACTCAGGTACGAAGAATTCCTTTCTTCACTACATATTTACACGTCCTAATAGAGATACACTTAGTAATGAGTATGTGAGTTCCTTACTCATAAGGTCAAGGTGTTAATTGTGGCAAGAACTAGTGCAGAAAACAAGTTCTAGAGTCATTTATATTGTTGTTCATTTTAACCCTTTTTACCTCTTCATTCGATGCAGGATCTCACGCCTCGTGTCTGTGCTTCTGCTATCGAAGATTTGTCTCGTTTCATCACTACAAGAGCCTGGAAAGGCAACGTAGCTCATCCAAACATAGCAGGCTCTGGGTTGTTGAGCTGTATAAACCCAATGTCCTGCTTTCCTTCCTCTCTTCTGTTCTTCATTTGCACTTGTAGGTACCAACAAGACTCTCAACTTCTGCGACCGTCCGAATATCTACTAAGGTCAGTTTCGTGATTCTTAGATCGGGACAGAACTGAAATATTGTAGATGCAAATGAATCACAGGCTCAAATTTGCCTCTGCTGTGGCAATCGTAGCTATCTCAGTGATGATGCTGAGCGTCATTGCCTTCATCTGTGCTGCAGCAGCCGCGACACTAAGTTCTGATCCTTCCAATGTCTCAGCAAATCAAACGCACACTACGACGTGGCAAGCTATTCAAGTCGTAGAGACTCCAAGTCACCTTTTCACGCCTGGTCCCTCCTATGAAAAGCGTCAGGTTGACGCACCAAGCAAGCTCGACCATAGAGAGCGCTCGTACCCGCTACCACATTACGATGTTTGATACTGGGCAGTGGGGATACATGGGCTGAGTGTCTGGAAAACTAGTTCGTAAATGATTGGATGCTGGGGCCTTTCTTTTTTGATAGAAGAGCCTGGTCGGACCGGTAGTAATGGATAACATTATTTCGAGATGGCGGTTGAATGCATAACTGTAAGGAAACGACACCAAATCGAGAGTGTAGTCTAACACTTCACTGACCTCTAGCAGAGACAATTGGATATATAGGACGGTTTATCAAATACAACTTGGTCTAATCTGAAGCCGAAAGCGCAGCAGCAGCAGCGGTTGGAGCCGTGCCTCCAACCGCCTTTGCGTCAGCAAGCCTTTTCTTGATGAAGCAGGAAGCTGCAGTGATGTAATAACCATCCGAAGCGTAAGCGATGTGCGCCAACAAGCCCGTTGCGCCGGTCGAGTGGCCTTTCTCGGTATTACCACAAGTGCCACTACCTCCCAGTCCTTTTGGATTTCCTTTCGCTTGAGGCTCACGTTTGTAGATGGAGTTGAGGGACAGAGAAGGTGGAGCAGCAATCCCGACACCCACACCTTTTCCGCCTTTTCCTTTCGACTTCCCTCCTCCTCCTCCTTTGCCTTTTGGCATAGCTTGGCCGCCGGCTGCCTTTGCTTCTGCCGAACACCTTATACGTGGTCCGCCTGGTGGGAAGTTGCCAGGGGCACTTGTTGGGTCACAGATCTTTCCACAAAATTAGAATACGCAATGTATCAGGCAGTTCGACTTACATCATCACCCTGATTACAGAAGGATCTACATCTGGCTTGTTCGAATTTGTCTGGGAAATCGGAACATGGCGGGGCGCCGAACATGGTAACGGCTACAATACTCTTCTCAATATCTGATCCTTTTTGTAGTAGCTCTTTGATGTACGCAGTGACCACTGCACCACCTTGACTGTGTCCTGCTAAAGCGTATAGCTGATCTGGGCAAGCCTTGGACCTCTCTTCTATACGTCTCTGCACATCTTTAACTCCTTGACACCCACCACCTTCTAGATCCATGGAGGCCTTTTCAAATTGTTCAGTGAATAGCCACAACCAATGCGAGTATCAAGGATGATTTACCGGGTATTTGACTGCATATGTCGATGCACCTGGGACATCTCCTCTCAGTTTTGCTACCAGAGCATTGCCTGCGAAACCAAAGCCTGTTGGCTCGGTAGTCGCGCGAGCTACTGGTGATTCAATGAAACAGCTTAACGAAATTAGTCTCAACTGACTCACCGTAGATGAGCTAAAGAGGTGCACAGCCTCCAGCCCCTTTTTGAGCAGAAAATGTGGACGTAAGCGCCGCAAGGCTGAGCAGAGAAGCTTTCATCTTCAGTGTCCTGACATTCGAAAGCTTTTGTGGGGAAACTCAAAGGTACCTCTACTGTTTGAACTTCGCGGCTAATGAGAACGTAAATGAAGCAGTACATCTCTTATGTTGATGGCACGTATACTAGTCCCTATTGTAGTGTTCGTTACGATCTCCACAGGGCTAAATAATCAGTGAACGAGGCACAGATTGAATAAAATTGGAACTCGAGTCTCGAACACGCCAGTTTTGTTGTCTTAGGCGGTTGAACTGAGGGCTTTAGATGCCTTCATTCTTTCAAAGCGAGAACGAGTGAATGTGTTACAGAAAGATGGCTTTGCCTGAACCCTGTCAATGAGTCCGTCGGTGGTCATCAACTGCCAAAGATGATTTATTGAACTGGATTTCCAACGAAATCAACAGAACCCTGTAAATGATAATAATTATCCCCACCGATACCCCTTGGTGGAGGAAGCTTAGCGCTTGAAGTTTTCAAGTCGGTTGCGTTAACCAATCGCCAGTAGAGAGTCATCCGTCTCGCCGTCCACAAAACTGGCATTGAGTTTACCATCGGAAGCTATGCATGCAGTCGAATATTGAATATAAAGGACAATATGTCTGGAGTGGGCAACACCAGAAACGGAGGACTAGTTCTATGATGATAGAAGGAGAACAGAAAAGAATGTCTGGCCCAATAAAGGAATTCAGGGCAGGCACTAATCGCTGTATGATGCTTGATGTTATGGTAGTTCGCGGAGTAGCATAACGGCTTGCAAGTACTGTAAGGCTTGCGTTCAAGATAAGATCTAGTCGTCGCATGGGCATTTCGTACGATATTCATGTTCAAATATTTCTACTGGTAGAACTACAGTGCGTCTAGAATAGGATTGAAGCTCAATTCGCAATATTATAACTATTCGTCTTGTGTTGGTGACGTTATCAAGTGTTCGGCGTGTAGTAAAAAGGGGCGAAACGCAAACAGATGGTCGCTTCTCCCGACATCGGAGTCCGACAATCAACAACCAAAACTATGGCGGCCCCCAAAGAATCTCAAAAAAATCTCATCCATGGTCTGACCACTGAAGAAGTCACCCAGCTATCTCGCAGGTCCATAGATGCGAAATTGCGAGCATACTGTAAGCGTGTAATCTGATATCAAAACTCACATCCAAACTGACGTCTACCAGGTCCATACTCACGATTTCGTGTAGGAGCAACTCTATTATTGAAAGAAGGACACGCATCTCTGCCAGCCGCCACGACAGACCTCTACATCTCTGGTGTCAATGTCGAAAATGCCGCGTATCCAGTAGGTATATGCGCTGAGCGATGCGCTCTGGGAACTGCAGTCGCTTCTGGAATACGATATGGCGCATTCAAAGCCTTAGCAGTTGCCACAAATACTGAACCGGGAAAACCTGCGTCGCCATGTGGGATGTGCCGTCAATTCATTCGAGAGTTTTGTGAACCCGATATGCCAATATTCATGCACGACAAAAATGGAGACTATGTTGTTCAAACTTTGGAACAGGTATGGATGTTGCCACCTCATGCATGAGTATTTTCATTATGCTGACTATGCTAGCTTCTGCCCATGTCCTTTGGTCCTGATGCTTTGCCATCACCTGAGCATCTGGTAGCCATGGAAAAGGAATCGTGATTCATTAGGCGTGGAACTTTAGAGCAAAAAGGGTAGCGCCGATGATTGCCTTAGTCAAGTAAAGCTTTTTTTGCAATATGAAAGTGGACTTAAAGTTGCAACTCAAATTTCGCTCCATGAAGTTTTCATTTTATTGCAAGCACCATTTTCTTATTCAGTCTTCTTTTCTGTTGCCTTAAACAGGCACAGTCAGGGGATTCATTGTCGTCGCACCGCCATCAACGACTAGATTGGCTCCTGTAATATACGAGCTGAAGCCAGATGCCAAGAAACCCGCTACTTTGCCTACTTCGACTGGCAATCCGGCTCGTTCCAGTCCAATCTGTTGTTTCTGAATCTTGGTAGACTGAAGATCTGATGGAGGTAGTTGGGCACTCATGCCCCTCATGTCAAACTATATTCAATCAGCTTCCAAATCTCAAATATGATCATGCTCTTGTATAGCAGACTCACTCCTTCCAGATTTACGCCGATATCGATTTGTCCTGGAGAGATACAATTGATTCGCACTCCACTTCCTTTAAGAGTGGCTACACCAGCTCGTACTACGCCCAGTGCGGCGTGTGAGGTCATGGTATAACATGGTCCCCAGCATCCTCCATACGTAGACGCAACACTGGATACGACTATAATCGATCCGTACTTGACATCTTTTGGAGCAGCATTTGCATAGTTCCCTTTTGGGGTGGTCTTCGCCATAGCCGCAGGGGCGTATTTCAACGCAAAGAATGGGGCCATTGAGTTTGCTTCGAAGCATTTCCTCAAGTCTTCAGGAGTCGTATCTGTAATCGAAGGCGGTCCTAACAATCCTGATGAGGTCACCCACACATCGAGACTGTATTGCCGTAATTAGAACAGCCCTAAGAGATGTTCTGCCAACGTACCGCCCCCATGAATTCAGCACGTCATCTATCAACGCCAATGTATCTTCCTCGCTCGAGTATTTATAAGGATATCCGATGACCTTCGTATTTGGAAATTCCTTATTGATTGCCTCCGCAAGCTTAGTAAAGCTTTCATCGAAGTTATCCGTACATGCTAGGCGGCTGTAAGGCTACGGCAAGATCATAGGGTGGGAAGGCAGATATACCGTAGATGCAAGCTGCACCATGAGCTGTAAAGACAACAGATTAACTTAATTGATAATGCAGAATTAGAGAGCTCACATACCAGCTAGTTCTTGTACAATTGCTTTGCCTACGGGCTGGACAGCACCAGTAACTATGCACACAAACCCATACTGTTCAGCAAATCAGCTATTCGAATATGCCATCCTTGGAGGTCTATTACCAGCTTCCCATCCGGTCTATACGGAGAGAAATGTTCGGAATCCACCTGTGCAGGAGTTTCATTGGCTACTGGAGCTTCGTTCGCGACTGGCGCCATAGTATGAAATCAAAGCAAGTGAACGAGGTGTTATGCTTCTTGCCGAGCAGATATTTTGGATAGTTTAAGCGGGAAGGGCCCAAGTATGTGCTTAGACAATGCACCGTGTGGTTGAGAATTGGACGGTCGCATCTTGGAAATAACTTTCTGTCAGATAATTGAACTACTTCGTGATCCGATCGATAACAGGAAATACGTGATTGGAGAGAGCATCTCCCCGCGGATATCAGTTTTTTAGTTCCAAGCCTGCCTTATCTTATCGCTGTATTGGGACTAGTGTCAAAACACAAGGCTGTCCTGCAAAAAGAGTCTCTGCTCTTATTTTCCATCGCCTTTCACGACTGTTTCAAAACCGATGGTCAGGAGTTGTTATATTTTGTCAAAATAAAAAAGGTTGTATATTCAAGAAGCTGTTCTAGATATCCACTGGTATGCCATTACGACCCGCAACTATACATTCCGTCTCATCAAGTGTTAGGATCACAAGGCTGCAAAACGACTGAAATTATGATATAGGCGTTTGAGCTCAGCATTACTGCCTTACCCAAGGATTTGTGCATGATTGCGATATCGCAGGTGGCATGAGCTGGATCCGAACAGGTTCGCCTTTGGATGGGAGTTCCTGAGATGTAACAAAGAACGCTAGCCTTACACGGAAGTCCCTCATTCTTATCGTGCAAGTGAGAACATGGCTGTCTACATGTTACTTGAGGTTGTTCGGTTATGAGGAGGCGTATTGTGCATCAGCTGTCCAAAATTACCAGCCATTTCTCATGTCAATTGCGGCGGCTTAGAATACGTACCAAGATAATAATGGTATCACCTAGACATACTCATAGAATGCTGCTCTGCCCTGTTCGTCGCATGATCAGAAACTAGTAGTCGAGCTCGAACACCTCTGCCTTGATGTTATCCTCCTCCCGCACCTTCGCCCGGTGCGTTCGAAACTCCTCGCTAGCATCAGAGATGTAATCTAGTGGGTCTTTTTTCTCCAATATTCTGTCTTCTTCTATCGCGTCTTTCAGGTTGTTTGTCCATCGCTCTTTCCACTTACGCCGAATCCTTCTTGGCTTTTCATCACCAGTCAATGTGGATGCAGGCTCAGGTGAAGACTCTGTCGGCCTACTTCCAGCCTCGATTCGCTCTTGATCGTCATCTTCGGACATGTCCATTTGATCTGATTCATCCGATTGAACTGCATCCGGTTGCTCGTCAACATCCAATTCCTCATCTTTGGTTGGCTCTTCTGCTGCAGGAGAGGTTTCTGAGTCTCTGACCATCCGTTCAATCTCGCTGTGTCGAAAAATCGCAACTTGTTCATCAGTAAGGGTGCGTTTATTCCCATCGGGATAATAGCCTAAGCCATCGTCTTCTTCTTCCTCATAGTACGGATACTCCTCCCCGTACAGTCCTTGACAAAGCTGTCCGGGAAGAAGAGCACCAGGGAAATGCTTCTCATAGAAATGAAACAGGTCATCCTTGATGTTATTAGCGTCTTGATCACGGTAAAACTCATGCTGGTATTGAACATGAATCACCTCTGTAAGGGTGGGGATTTCCAGCGGAGCAGGCAGTATTTCTTTTGAAACCCCGTTTGCCTTCCGTTTCTTCCATCCTAATGGAAATTAGTGATAAGTAGTCATGGTTGAAAGGTAGATTAATACTTACTTCGAGAGCTTCGCTTCAAATTTGGACCTTCTATTGGTGCCATTGATGCAGTGCACGGATAATTGAACGGTGATTAATTGAGATCCAAGTTATCGTCATCTAAAAGTTGATCGTGACTTCAGATTTCATAAAAGTGTAGGAGTTGTCGTTGTACAAGGGGTAGACGGAGTTAGGTTAGATCACGTTATTAACCTCTACAGTGGAGTCGGGTTGAGATACTAGATTAGGTAAGCCGTGGGGGATGACGTTTGTTGCGGACTATCACTATTAGCACCACAACCTTCTGCAAAAGCAAACGCCGGCGGAGCTTTTAACATATTTCTGATCACTATGTATGCCCAATTTGAGTGTCTTCTATTGATCCTCCCGCTCCTCACGACCCTCGCTACTAGCACACGTTTCCATTCTCGCCCTGAATTCAGTCACCAAGAGCTCCTGATGGACGATGACCAAGGACAAACCATTTCGGACGTGATCGGAGGCAACGAAGACATAGCAATATTTACTGGATTCACAAGAGACGTATCGAGCGTATCAGCACGTTTTGAGAGCACATCGAAAAACGTTACCGTGCTTGCGCCGCAAGATTCCGCGATCAAAGCTCTACCGCGAAAGCCTTGGGAAGATCTGAAAGACTACTCGGCTTTCGGCGCCAATGCTTATGATGGGCAGAGTGGAGTAGATAGAGCACAACAGAACTTGCAGAGGTTCGTTGAGGCTCATGTTGTAGGGAAAAGCCCGTGGAAAGAACACGAGAAAGTCGAGACCTTAGGTGGGGATACAGTGTGGTATGAAAGTAGGGAAGGAGTAAAATATGTGAGACCTCTATGGTATGATGGTGAAAACATCAGGGACTAATGGATATAGGTACAACCAGGCAATATTGAAGTACTTCATGTTGCCGACAAAGTCACCAATGGCGAGGTTTGGGTATTGAAAGGTGTGCGAAATTATGCTGCTTAATTTATAATCTTAGACCCCACATGAAAACCAATACACGAGACACGAGGCATTATTCATGGACACATTTGGGTTCTTGCATAAATTCTTCGAGCTCTACGACCTCATAGTACTCCCACTTTCCATTCCGTCCACTCGTGATGCCAAAGCAACCAAATTTCAGAGTGGTCTTTTAGGCTTTCCAGTCATAGACCAAGTGAGCATGAATAGTCTTGTCCTTTTTCTTCACGACCACGTGCCTAACAAATCTGCGCTCTTTCTTTCCACCCACATCAACATCTTCAAATCCCCAAATCTGACGAGCAGTCCACCCATTGCCGACAGACTCGACGTAAGCGTCTATGGCCTCGTCGTCCAAAGTCTCTTGCGCCCATCCTTTCTTCAAATATGCTTCGTCAGCATCGTTATCCTTGAGGTCTGCGATCTTGATCCATTTGGTGTGTCCTTTAACCGCACCGAAGACGTGATCTTCGTGCTCACGCCATGTACCATCGAGTTGGCGTAATTCGGTGGTGCCTTTGATACCGGCTGCGCCAGGCTGTTCGATATCGATGTGAACAACACCTTCGTCGTCCTTGTACTGTTTAGTGACAAGTGTTACTGTCATCATGCCAATGGCTTTCCGGATGATCCAGCCAATTCCTTGTAATTGCAAGATTGGATCGGTTTGATCCGACAATTGCTTGTTCTACAGAGTCAAACATATCAACCAGTCTGATCAATAGTAAATATAAGCTGGCCTTACCATGGTCCATGTTCCGTTCAAGTCATGGATAGTCTTTTCAGCTGGAGCAGCCATCTTGAATGTACTTCGCAATTTGGATGTGTGTACTTAAAAGGGTGGGAAGGAGTTTGAGACTGTCGAGCTTCAGAGCGTGGATGTTGCACACTTTATTGCGTGGTACTACGAGCACATGCTCGAATTAAGTGACTTTACCTAGGTAAAACCATGTGGCCATTGTAGCTTCCTTAAGCCTACAACCCAGTGATGCGAAGCCACTCCCGCAGCAGGGATTGCGTTGGACCTTCTTGAAACATGTTTCCAATTACCTTGCCACGACTCCTTCGAACGAGATCAAAGCTTGGAATTGATGACGAAGTGCCGATTCGAAACTAGACGCGAACACTTCGCGACATGCTGATACTACCTGATCCACCTAGATGGAAAAACTACGCCCTGAGCTTTGTAAGGTATGATCAATGGGTGTAGCTTCGCTTGCATGGGCATTATTGGAGTCGCTCATGTTGACGTTGTGATCTGCCTCGCGCAATATAATATAATAGTTCTCGAGACGACACACGAAACGTCATCGTTGGTGGTAATCGAACTACTACTGCCGTATTCCTATATTGTAGCCACGCAAAGGATTCCTTCCCCCAAGTATATAGTGGGGGTATAACGTGAACAAGGACCCCTCATCCAGGATTGAAGCTCCGAGATGCTTTCCTTGCTGCCGGCATTTAGATTTCTAGTGATAGGATGTTCTCTTCTGATGCGCCTAGGAATATGGGGTTTTCCCATTCGATGAAATGCTAAAATAATGATGAAAATTCTCTAGATAAGAATGAAAAGAGAAGTTTGAACAACAGAAGCGGCGTCATCTTAACAGATAGCTTGGCAAGCTACGTTTCATGGTTCGGGTTGGACTTTGGTTGTCGAGCCCTCCTGCGTAGAAACCTCGAAGCTTTTTTTTCTTTTCGTAAATTGAAGATACATACTTATAGATGAACACAGCTGGCCACCTTGATGTCTTGGTTTTGATCAATCCTTAGAAGCACACGTCGATTTGACAATGCTAGGTTTGGCTAGTCATCTCCTACTACTTCGTAAATCCGTAGCTATTACCTCGCTTCCACGCCTACCAAATGCTAATCAGGCCTACCTACCCTTATCATCGTAACTCGATTCCTTATGGAGAAGAGCATGCCCTTCAAACAATAGATATTTGTGTTCCCCGGCCAATTGACGATCAGTATAGACATCAAGCTGTTTGGGTGGTGTATGAGGCCGTCTTCTCTATCGCATACAGGCCTCATTGACACTGCTCGATAGGTTCATCCACGGCGGTGCATGGTGTGATCCTCTTCAGGATAGCAAAGAGCTACAGCCAGCGCTGGAGCAGCTACTAAAGAATGAATCGTATGCATCTACCTTGAACCACATTGCTGGCTTCGCCTCAATCAACTATGGTCTTTCTACGAGCAAACCGGATGATAAGAGCCTCGATGTGAAGCATCCACAACATATACAAGACGTAATACGAGCACTGGGCTGGTTAAGAGAAAATTACGGTGTTGGAGATTATGAGAATGACCAGCAGGCTTGGAGATATCTCGTTGTGGGGCATAGTTGCGGTGCCACGCTGGCAATGCAACTCTGCATGTCTTACTCTCAATCTTGGGGACATGAGGCTTTCGGATCATGGACCGGTTCTCCTCCTGTTGCTGTCGTTGGCCTCGAAGGGATATACGACCTTTCTCTCCTCAACCGGAACCATATCGACCAGCCATTCTATGCTCAGTTCTTAGCCGGCGCTTTCAGGAGTAACCAGAAACTTTGGGATGAAGTCAGTCCAGTGCACGGCAATTATGATGCGGCGTATAAAATGAAGGGTATGAAACTGGTGGTTTTGGCACATAGTGATGAAGATGAGCTTGTTGAATGGGAACAAGCCACCACTATGAAAAGTAAATTGGTAGGATCTGGCTGGAAGGATTATATGGAGGGAAGCCTGGATGCCGACACCGCGGCAAAGCAATCTGGAAGTGAAAGACAGGTTCGCATTCTCAAATTGACCGGACTACATGACGAAATCTGGAGCAAGGGCAGCGGAGTACGGATTGCCATTGAAAGTACGATACGTGCATTGTTCGTATGACTTCTTTATGGCTCTGGACGTTTCAATGCTTTTCAACTTCTTGGTCCTGCAGGGTTGACGTCAAACAGAGACAACCTGCACTTGGCCTTATGAACCTGATAGATATTTGGATTGAGTATTTTTGTCACATTCTAGTTTATTTCTTTCTCCTTGGGAAAGCGCCTAAGTATCTTTGATTCATCCGAACGTGCTCTATAGCTTTGACTTGCTTGCAGCTGGCATTACTCTCGGCACTGTAAGGATAGGCTCCCACCACTGGAGATAAAATTAGAACCGTCAGTACATTAAGTCAATGAGAAGGAATGGTTGAGATTACCGGATAGGTGCCTGGGGCATCTGTCACTACGCTCCCCTTGAAGTTAACAGGTCGCTTTTCCATCCATGACTTTACTCCTTCAGTATTGTCGCTACAAAACATATTAGACGCTTGATATCATTTGCTCGGATGTGGGACTGCTACTCACGGAGAACCAAACAGCTCCCACATGATCTTCGAATCCAGTATATGAGTTCCCTCAGCTGTCCCAGGGTTTCGATACATCATTTCCTTCATCAGAGCTACACTCACGCTGCTACAGTTCTGGGTTATTTCTTCCGCTATTTCAAGCGCCCTTGGGAGCACTTTTTCTGGGCTGTCTAACACTTCGGAGAACAAGCCATCCAGAAGCTTGTGGTCGGCCTGGTATGTGGCCCCGGTAGAAACGAGATGCAATGCTCGAGACATCCCAATCAAGCGGGGCAAAAAGAATGAAGACATCGCTTCCATGACTAAACCACGTCGAGCAAACACGAACCCGATTTTCGCTTGCTTTGGAGCAATTCTGATCGTCATTGGGAGCGTCATGGTAATCCCTATACCGACCGCACTCCCGTTGATCGCTCCAATAACAGGTTTTCTGCACCGATAAATGCAGAGAGTCATTTGACCACCTCCATCTCTCTGGTCTGGCACTCTGATGTTGTAATCGCGAGCGAAGGATGGTTTATCACCAGCTAGATCAGCTCCCGCACAGTACATTTTTCCTTCGCCCGTGACTACTACGGCCTTGACTCGATCGTCAATATCAACCAAAGTCATTACCCTTGTGGCTGTCAGTAAAATACGTGGTGAGTTTGCAGTCACAGAAATCTCACCCCTCCATATCTTTTTGCATATCGAAGTTGAAGGCATTGTAGGCCTTTGGCCTAGATAATGTTACAATTATGATTGGTGTTGGAGTAGGCGAAGATGCTGGATGGTGAGAAACTTTGATACACGTTGTCTTCAGATTGTGATAAGACTCTGGGAGCTCAAGTGTGGGTGTGGGCACCATCGTCGCAGCTTATCGCTTCTTGTGACTTGCAATCCAGTTGACGACTGTGTTTCATATGTATTTACAGAAGCTTTCTGTACTTAGATGGTCAAAGATACCGAGGTGGCTAGAGCTTTCTGTACTTAGATGGTCAAAGATACCGAGGTGGCTAGAGCTTTCGGTTAAGCAGAGCTGCGCTGCTTGCAGCATGTTTCCCTTCCTTTTTTTTGTCCTTTTTTTTGGGTCAAACCTGGTTTCTTTCAAAATTTAGAGTTTCCATTGGTACTGGAGTTGGTCGACTGAAGTCTGATACTGGGATTCTCTAGCAGCTTTTGAAAGGTTACTCTTTAGAGAGGTTGGCCAGAAGTGCCCGTTGAAGACCCCTTAAAAAAACAGCAGTATGGGGACCAGAATCCGCTGCCACTTTTCTTCCATACCTGTTCAGAAGACAGAAATTTATTCAGCGAGTTAATATCTTATCATTCCCAGATATCTACCATATCACAGCCCAGTGTCTCAAGAGGCAACTGCCCGGATCATGCCACCAACCACCCACAGAATGTCCTCGCTATGAAGTGCAGTGAATGTCGACGGTCTGGATCCAAGCTTTCGGATGTCCATCGAACTCGACATAACTGCAGGTCTACCAACATTTCTCACCACCGTCCGGGCTTTACTGTGAAGGACAGGTATGAGCTGCGTATCTACCGCGTCTGCCTGGTAACCACATGAGGTAGCTGCCGCTGCTAGTTTAGCTTTCGGCGAACCTACAATTCTGGTGGCGCTTGCTCGACTTTGTAAAATTGTGACTGTCAAGAAGTCCAGTATCCCTCCTCCTTCGTATTGGATGAGCACGCATATGGCATCTAACCCGGCGATCCCGTCGACAACAGCTTCAGCAGGTGTGGCTACTGGCACCGGTTTTAGTATGATACTATTTCTAAATACTCGTTATTGCTGAATCCATTTAGTTGTAGAACCAACCAAGTTCTTATTTGCGCCTGCCGTCTTAGGTATACCTGATAAGGTAGATTATACTTCTGCCAAAAACAGCAACGGCTGCATCCAGGTAACTCAGTCTCTAAAAGTGGATTTCCTAACGTCTAAGTTTTGTATATTGTGAATGAACGGTTCCTTTTCCCTGCGCCTCGTTCTTCTCTATTTCCAATTCACTCAATTTGGAGGAAACGTGCGATCATCTTATAGTGCCATACCCCGAGTTGTACCTGTTGTAGCCAAGGCAAGAATCACATCCGCGTGTAGTTGTACAAAGAGACTTACTCTACCTATCTTTTCGAGAATCGAAGCAGGTTTAATCTTTCCTATACTTGAGTAACAAAACCATGATCCTCAACATCCTCCTTGTGTTGCTCCCATTCCTGTCTTTCCTGGTATCAGCATCAGAAGTAAACACAACGGAATCTACAGCTTGTACCTTCAGTCCAAACGAAGACGAAAAGGTCTCCGTTAGCTGCCCTGCCGTAGACCGCAGTGGACCAGCACCACAAAACATCAATATCCGCCTTGGATACATCGATATCAATCCTCAAGCCGAGAAGACCCTCATCCTTTTACACGGATGGCCGATTCTGTAGACAACTTACCGCAATCAGATTCCACACTTCGGGAAAGATTACCGATTGATTATTCCAGAGCTTCGAGGCTATGGCGATAGCGAGCACCCTCGAGATCTGAATTCGAGTAATACCATGGTTGACTTTGCCGAAGACATCATGTGCTTATTGGACTATGCCGGCGTCCATTCTGGTGTGTGTGTTGGACATGATTTCGGTGCTCAGATTTGCTGGGAAGCTGGTCGTTCAAGGCCAGATCGTTTTATTGGTGTATTTTCTGTTGCACTTCCTGTAAGTAGTTGAACACCTCTGTATACGAAAAACTCTAGTCTCTCAAACCCCCTTGTTCTCAATTTCCTATATTCTAAACACCTTTTCTATCGTTTGAATCAATTTCTTACGTATTTTCATTATAGCGTTGAGTTATAAATACCTAGACTTAGCTATAGCGAATATGTAGCACCCGTACAGTCTTCTTAAAACGTTCAAAGCAAAACGCTTTATTGTTAACGCTGTATACAATCCTGTTCACGATACTAATTATCCACAACAGCCTTGGTCCGCCGATTATGTTGTGATACTCAACTATAGGGGTACTATCTCCAAAAAAGGTCGGTGGTGCCCTCAAATAGTCAGTCATTGCTAACAATAGCCTATCCGGCTTACAAAAAACTTGAGTGTGCTGCAAGATTTGCGAAAGCATAGTTTGACGGTATGCAAATCCGATATTAATGTTCACATCATACTCGGCTGCCTTTATGCCCCCATTGTAATCTGACCATTGATCTGATGAATGCTGTATGCCCAGCATCGGTTTGCCGTGCATCCCAAATCAGTAGGCTATCACAGGGTTCAAACAGAACAATATTCATCAAGGATAGTTTTATTCGAGTTTGTCGATTCTAAGATCTACATACAGAAAACTTTTTTATTATAACTTTTATGGGAGACAGGAATCATAGACAAGGACAACTTGCAGAGAAATCTTTTGTCTTGATCCAAACAAGTACACAAGAACATCCAAACCTCTGCCTGCAAGGACAAGAATCTAATAATTCTCAAATCACTCGCAATCAAAGGTCGGGCATCAAGTTACTCATAGCTCCAGTTGCTCGATTTCAATATCGGCTAGTCACTCGCGACGGCACTCGGAGTCTTCAGCGCCCTGTTCTTGGGCACACTGCATGAAACGGTCACGATTGTCGTTCTGGCTAACGATGCACTAATTTCGTTGTCAGCACCAATATTTCTTTCCTCGGTAAGACAAGAGCGGCGGAATGAGAACGCTTACTGTACGATCGAATTTGTCGAATTTGCCTTCCGCCTCATTCTCGCAGCAGTTGCGCGTGATTTCTTCGCGTCTGTCCTGGTCTTCGTGGAGTTCGATGCGGCATTCGTAGCGCTCGTGGCGGCGGTTCTTTCCGTGGTTTCCTCCGCTCAAGACGGTTTGCTCGTCGTCATCGTAGCGGTGGCGGCGGTGGTCATTGTGGTGACGGTGTATATTGTGGGAGTCTTCATCCTCACGATCATCCTCCTCGCTGTGGTGACGATTCCTGTTGTGCCTGTGGTGGGATTCTTCATCATCATCACGGTCATCTTCCCCGTGGTTGCGGTGGTTGCGGTGGTTCTGGTTTGGCGCGTTAATAATCGATGCCTTGAGGTGAGATTGGAATTGGAGAAACTCACGCGGTGGTTTCGGTCATTCCTGTGGTTGTGTCGATTGCGATCACTCTGCTCCCCGCGCTACGATTTAGCGGTTAGTCGTTCAAGGAGCATGAAAGAAGCATTAGATTTCAAAGGTGCAAACGTACACCATCAAGTTCGTCCTCAATCTCGCGAGTCTCGCGATAGTAGCATTCCGCGAACTCAGCTCCGCGTTGCTCCATGGCGCAGTCTCTCCACTTATCACGTGGGTTCCTGAGAACGTCACGGAAGACGCCTGCAAGTTGAATTAGTGTCGTCTTCAGTAATGAGTATACATGGAGCGATATACAATGGCCTTGCTTATTGTAAAGCTCGCCGCCATTTTCTTCGCAGCAGCGCTTGGTATCGCGTTTCTCGTCGCTGTTTGTGCGACCATCCAAGATACACTCATAGTGCTGGCCAAAGATGTCGTCCATCATGTTATCAATATGAAAGCGTCCACGCTAGCACCACGTCAGCCAAGTCATGGAGCATACTCCAGAAAGAGAAACTTACAGAGCGAGAACGCTCCCGACGCCCATTGTTGCCCCGTCGTCCACGGGAGTGGGAACGATCGTTGCGTCCATTTCGCGAGTGATCACGTCCATTCCTGAACCGATCACGTCCGTTACGTGAGCGATTGCGATCGTTGTTTCCTGACCAGAGGTTGGAAAACCAATTGCCATGGTGACGGTTCCGGCTGTGAGAGCGACCTCTGTGGCGATCATGATGTTGGGTCTCCTGGTGATGATGTCTGTTGGAGTCGCTGACGACGGCGTCCTCGGTGACTTCGACATGCACGAAGGGCGTTGCAATTGCAGCGGCCGAGAGGGCTGCGAGGACGAGAGAGTACTTCATTTTGGTTGATGGAGAGGCAGCGTAGTGTCTCTGAGTAATTGGCTTAAGTTGATGAGGATGAGAAGTGTGGAAAGTTGAATGGGAACGCAGTACTTTATAGATCTCAGAGTGGATGTCTGGATGAGAATTGAGGGGTAAAGTCGACTCTTTTTTAGACTGGAACGTATGAATCTGCTAGTTCCCCAGAGCTCTTCCGATGGGACATGTAATAGCGTTACCAATCGGAGGTTCGAGACGGCCGACCTAGCGAAGACAATACGGATATGGTTTTCATCGAGCGCAGAATATCTCGAGAAACAGACGATGATGATGATGATATTGATGCAAAGTCTCCATTGGTTGGAGACGTTCTGATTATCGAAGCTACTCGTGAGAACCGGTGACTAGAAAAGTAGACACTCATCCTAGCTCGAGCTTATTAGATTGATGGATCACTGGACATGAACATGATGGTCTTGCCCAGACTTCTGGTTTGTGCCTCGAATTTCCAAAAGCTAGCTCCATGTTGTTAAGGTTGATGATAGTTGAAGCTATATGCAGACTGGCGCTATCCTATACATCTTTCTGACTTTGCCTCCGTTCTCTTTGTTTTGGAGTGTTCATATGGGCATACAGTTGTTTACGTGACGTCGTGGTCTGGGCGGGAGTAGCCGTTGAGCCTCCTTGGTAGAAGCTAACCCCACAGTTCCACTGAAAGCCCAGCCTTCAGCCATCGAATCACACGTGGCGAGTGAACGATCATCAAGTCTGGAAGCTCGTCTTGTGATGCGAATAGGACAGAAGATCCTGAAGCTCTAGAGCTATATCTTTGGTAGATATTGGTAAATGCATGATCTGACGATCCATGTTGTCATGGCACACAGCAGGTCCTGACGATGCATGCAATTAGTGGTCTCTCGTTTATCGTTTGCCGATTACAGTCGTCAAGAGCTTCGTTCTCCAACGGGAGTGGAGTGACCAAATAATCGTATCATATCCCAGAATTATAGCTAGCAGATTTCGAATGTACACATAAACCAATTCCAGTGAGAACAAGCATCATACCCACCCAAGTATCTAAAAATCGTCAGAGTCCGCAGTCATTCGTAGCTCATGAAAAATCATGGCTCACGAGAATCTCATGGTCAAACACATACCTCTTGTGATCCCTTTCCCCTCCGCCCACCACTCACCCAGTACCGTAAAAAGAAATGCCAAAGAATTTGTTATGGGCACAGTAAGACTTAGTTCTAGCAGCCAATATCAGGACTCGCGAGTTTCGATTATGGAGAACGAAAACAAAACCCACCTGTCTGTCCAACCATGAGAAAGAACCATACACTCCCAGAGAGATTGATCAAAAGAGGAATGAAATATGCCGGTCTCCGCACCAAGTCAAACACTGAGTACCAACCCGACAGCACTTTTCTTTTAGCCTTTGAGTCAATTTTGTCATCCAGTGCTGGCCGTGCAGGCGACGTGTAGTTAATGGAAGCACGTCGTATAAAAGGGGTTGTAAATCCCCAAGCAATGCCCACTGCTAGAAAGCCCAGAACATAGCGGAAGAGAGATGGCTCTCCTGACAAAGCTGGCGTTTCTGTCATGTTGGCTTTTGAGAAAGTCAGAATGAATTGTGAAATATGTGCAGGTGGAAAGATGAGATGGAATCTCCTGCCGAAAAAGGAAGCTTTGAAGCCCGCGGAATTAAGCCCGTCTAATCCCCGCTCCACATTCATGTAGCTTGAGCTGCTACAATCGTCTTATACAACTGTAACACAATACAAGACCATGTCTCCTCCGTCACGAACTTCACCTGCTCCATCCGAACCGTCTTCAAAAGGACTCACACCAGACCAACTATCCACTTTCAACAAAAATGGCTACCTCCTCATCCCAAACGCTTTATCCCCCTCCACAGTCTTCGCCCTCCTCACCGAAACCCGTACAATGCTCCACAACTTTCCCCTAGACACCCACCCCATGACCAAATTCTCCACAGGGGGTCGGGATGGCACCTCCCACGTCGGCGACGATTACTTCCTCACCTCGGGGGACAAAATACGCTTCTTCTTCGAAGAAGATGCCTTCGCCTCCGACGGCACATTGAGCAAACCAAAAGAAAAAGCAATAAACAAAATAGGTCATTATTTACATGAGTTTAATGACAAGTTCAGAGATGCGACGCTAAATAGTGTAAATGGTGCCATTGCGAGGGATTTGGGTTTCAAGGATTCGCGATGTTTGCAGAGTATGATCATTTGTAAGCAACCCGAGATAGGTGGTGCGGTGCCACCTCATCAGGATAGCACATTTCTGTTCACAGATCCTCCCTCAGCGGTGGGGTTCTGGTATGCGCTTGAGGATGCTACCGTTGAGAACGGGTGTTTATCTTTTGCGGCTGGATCGCATAAACGTTCTCCTATAACGCAGCGGTTCGTGAGGAAGGAAAATGGGAAGGGTACGGATTTCACAGAAAATGATGGGAGTAAATTTCCTGTGGGGGCAGCTGTGGAAGATGGGTTGGAAAGGGAAGAAGAATATACGCTTGGGGAAGTGAAGGCAGGAACATTGGTGTTGATACATGGGAATTTGTTGCATAAGAGTGAGAAGAATACTAGTCAGAAGGGGAGGATAATATATACGTTTCATGTTATAGAAGGGGAACATGTGTACGATGAGAGGAACTGGTTGCAGCCTCCGAAAGAGGGATTCTCGAAGTTAATATGAATTGTTGAATACTTTTATATTGCTTTTGGTAACAGAGATTAGACTTTGTCGTCTCTTCTTTTACCAACACAGTCACTGCCTGCGTGAACCTGTAGAGGTATGTACAAATGCTCGGCCCCGCAACTCCATATAAATGCTTTGAACGCCAGGAAATGCTAAATTCGCCAAAGTGGTATCATAATCGAATATCTTCCGCTTTTCTCCTTCTGACGCGAATAGTAGCTTTCATATCGGGAATAACATGCTGTCCGAACCATGTGTTTGGTGGTCTCGTGTCTAGTTGCTCAATCTCGTAATGCATCGTTGCGTACGTGAGAAGCATCTTGAGTTCGTGGGAAACGAGGAAGCGCCCGGGACTGTCGAAATGTCAGTAGGTGGCCAAAAGCGCCGGAGCTGGGGAAGTGGATTTACCAGGCGTGTCGGCCATGTCCAAAGGGCAGAAATGTCCCGGACGTGGTGCTTAGCGATAGCTTTTTACTTTCGAGAGAGCTCTTTTTCTCGGTCTGGCCGCCTGTGGACGATCCATCAGAACTATACTCTTCTTCCCGAGCTCTTGCGAATCTGAAAGCATCGAACGCCGCCGCATTTTCATATATCTCGTCATCATGTTGTATGGAGTGCACATCAACCCCGACGTAGGCACCATACGGCAGTCTCCACCCGCCCTTCTTGTTCTCCACGCCGTCCTTTGCGACGACCTTACGGAGGAGTCCACGTGTTAAGAAATTGGATACACGCATGCTTTCTCGCACTGCCGAGTCTGAATGGGTCAAGTGGGCAAGTGATTCTTTGGACCACGTTCCACCCGCTAAGAAGTAATTTGATTGTGCTTCCATCCGTATGACGTCCATTGGTGTTTCTGCGGTCGACTTGACAGCTTGCGGTGACAGCAGGTCAAATAAACAATTAGTGATGGTAAATACCGTGGTATGAATAGCAGCGAAATTTATAGGGAGTAGCCTTCGACTTATCCTCTCTGGCTCTAACTCCTCTAGCTTGTTTTCTTTCTGGGCTAGACGAATATGCCATGTGAGATAATCGTTTGGTTCCTCCCATAGGAAGCCCGGGTCACTGGCCTTTCTCCTGATATTTGCCAGGCGTTCTTTGATTATCGGTAGGCTCAGTGCAGCGCCTTGTCGATGGTGTAAGTGATTTTGAATCGCAAAAAGTCGACCAAAAAGTGGTGTGAGCAATTTGGGAACAAATCTTATAAGTATCGTCGTCGTCATAACATCTTGTGCAAAGGCTCCCATCGATTTGAGATAAGTTTCATTCCTGCATAGCGGCAATCCAACGAAGACTCGATTCGATATCCTTGCTATGACATTCATCATATTTTCAAAGACGCATACCTCTTTCCAGTTTTCGGTATCTGTACCCCACGTGTCGTCTAGTGCGCAGCCTACTTCATCCCATACGTCCATAATCAAAGGACTTATTCTCCTTGCAAGGGATTTGTGGATAACATGTTCGTGGAACGGGTCTTTGAGGATGTGCGCATCGGTGAAGGCGTAAGGACCTGCGAGGATATCGTCATGTAGTTCGGATACAGAAAGAACGCTGTCAGGCTAAGCTGAAATTAACATTCGCTATATAAATTGTGGCCACAGACATACCTGATCCAGCAACCACCTCATCTCACTAGCTGGAAGAATGACTTCGGGCTTGCCGCTAAAATCTGGAAAGATATACGTCTTTCCATTTTGGGAGTACTAAACAGCCAGCTTTAGCCTCTAGAACCTCGGGTTTTATGCTCGCAAACCAACCTTTTTATATCCTTCTCCCAACCACTGTCTGACATTATTAAAACTGGAGATATGTGCTCTCGTCTCGGCAAATAAGCCCGACGACTTTCCAATCCATGGTAGACCTTTTGGAGTAGTCTTCCTTGCTGTAATCCTCGAGTTCAAGATAGAGACACAAGCAAATAATAAAGGTATCCAAATGAACGGGCTTGAAAGCCTTTCTATTATCGCATCGAGCACCATCTTGAGTATTATCGTCGGGCTGAGCGCATTGGAAAAGCGGTCTTCAAGCGCTGCAGAAGGAATGTGTTGAAAGTCAGGAATGACCATGCTTGAATCTCAGAAGAATCGCGTCACGACCGACGGGATACAACGGCGGCTAGGATCGTCGGCATCAGCATATCCGAAAGAATTAATGAAGCGGAGAAATGTGAGCAGCAAATGAAATCAACAGAATAGACGGAGTAAAAAGCAATGGCGCAATATAGAGAATCTACGAGAACTGGCTGCAAGGCTGAAGACCAGGAAAGATTCCTAGTATGCGGTCTTATCCACGTTGGCAAGGAGTATTGTTAGAGGTTGAAGATCGTAGGCTAACAACACCGGTAACAGAGGTTTAGAGGCCAAGCGAGAAACCTCCACGTTCTCTATTGCTCGGCGGAGACATTCAAGCATTGATTAGTTCATCATTTGCAACATGTTCCCCCGCGCGTGATTGAAGGATTGCTCCCCAGTGGATCCTGAATAGCCTGCAACGCAAAAGGTTACAGCACGCCCAACTCAACTACAACCTGCGGAGACGGACACAAACGCACAAGAAGGAAACACTATAGAATTTGGTCGATTTATGAGTAGCATACGATTGGTTACCGAGTAATGCGATCAGTGAGGTCAGCCGCATGCTATTCCACTAAAGTAGGTGATGTACTTGAAGTTGAGTTCGGATCGCGAGGCATCCGAACTAAGATCTCGAAGGGATTTTTAGCGCGCACGTGATAATCTAAACATATTTGGCTGATCAAGAACGGAAGGACGAAACGGATTCCTGGTTGTCAAATTGTTTCCTTTTGTTTTTTGCGGAGAGAAACAGCCTCAATCCGCGCACAGTCTCGGTTTCGAGGACTTCCAATGCGTGTTTTATATGCCTGTGGGGAATGGATCAAATAAAATCAAACATGCTTGTGATGCGAGATTGGCAGAACTTGTTCAAATCTGTGGCCGGATTTGCATCTCTTATAAGACTAAAGCTTTCTCGATTTCTTGCTGGATTTCAAGTCGAAAGAGCTTGAATATAGCTTGTGCCAATAGGAAGTAATGTATTAATGTATCCTCTTGCGTTAGGACCAGCAAAATGGAGACAGATGGCATTTCAAGACGTGATGAACTGTGCGAATCTGGCTTATTCGCCAAATGAAATATATTTGACACATCGAGTGTCCTTCTAGGGACTCTTATATATAATTTACAACTGATTTGACGACCTCTATCCAAGGAGTTTACCACAATGGATACTGGCGTTGCTGGATGATGGGCCGATCTGGCAAATGAAGCCACAGCTTCCTGCTCAACCTCTTCTGCTTTGCTTCATCGGAAAGACGCACTCTCGTTGCTTCTTCTTTGAGTACCACGGAGATACCTGCGCAATGAGTAAGCACATCAATGATGATCTTTTTAATTTTGACAAGACTTACTCGTATGTGGATGATGCAAGATATTCATCTTACCCCGAGCACGGAATTCAGGCGATCTAGAATATTTGCCCCTATTCACCCAAGCCTGATCAATGTAGATGCTCGTCCTGTCTTTGACGGTCTTTCTCTGCCCATTCTTCAGCTGGATCTCCACGGGCTCCCCTGTTCTATCCTCGACTTTGCCCAAACCCAAGCCCCTACGCACAATGGCCGAGTTTCTTGCAAACTCCAGATGCTCTTTGATTTCTCGCGCGACCAATTTCTTACTAAATTGCATCTGCACAATGGCGTCCTCGATTGGCTTTCCTGCGATTTGACGCGCAAGCATGCCCAGCTTCTTGGTAGAGGTCCTAAATAGCTGAGACTTGGTCAAGCTTTCCCTCTCCGTTCTTTTTAGTTGCTGTGCTCTTGTCAATCGCCCTCGTTTGGTGACTTGTCTTATAACCATTTTCCGCTCCCATCGCATACGGCTGCTTGGATCTGGATCCAATACATTGGCCATGTATTCGGGGTTACGCGGTATGACCTCTTCCGGCTTCTCCCCCTTCGCGCCCTCGAGGGGATCTAACTCAAAGTCATCGAAGATGGAATCCTTGGCTGCTGCACCTTTTTCAACTTTAGGGGCAACTACGGCGGTTTTGGGTTTCTTTTTCAAGTATTCTTCAAGAACAGGATTGGCGGCGTGGGACGTTGATCTGTTAGACGTGGTTTTGGTTCGAATGAATCCTAAAGGGTGTAGATGAAATGTGGGCTGGCAGGACGGACATCGTGGGAGCAGACTTCGAACAGCGGCAGCTTTGCGACGTTTAGAACCTGAAAGTAATCATTTTGTCCTCAATTGAACTTACCTGGCTCTGTGAAACCACGCGATGATATTCTCATCCTCATTGACAGCTCGGTTACTGCATCATGATGGAAGTATTGATGAAGAAAGTTCGAAGTGATGGAGCCAAGCGCCGGGCAGGGGTTTTGTCACCTGACCGGACGTAGTGGAGCCGGAGATGGCACCGATGGAGATTCTGGACCTTCAGAGTTCAGACGGATAGGTACCAGCCTGATTGTACTGTATGACGATAGCGGCTCTAGGTGGGGTAAGAGAGGTAACAATGGAAGCTCTATATGTAGCAAAACAAGAAGCCTTCTCGTCCTAATACAAAAATGGCCCGGTAGGTTTGAAGTTTATGTTATTGAACATTAAATTCACGAATTCTTGGTGCTATTTCCGTACCAAGCCATAACGCCTTTCCCACAGCATTGTAACTTAGAAGGTCCCTTTACATCCATAGCTCTTGAAACAACCTCTTGCCGTTCCATCCGACTGTGTAATAAACATCTACAACTTTGCAGCCTGCGCATACCCTAAACACTACCTCATGGCCCCGTCATTGTTATCCATATTTAGAGGAATCGCTGTGTCAATACCTGGGAGCAGAGTCCATTCCTAAAATACCACCGCCTCAAACGAGACTTTTCCAATGGATATCAACTCTCTCCTCTCGCCATCCGAGTCGCCGGTGACCGATACACCTCCTCCGCTTGGATCACCTTCGCCCCGAGCTTCACCTCATAAGCGAGGAGGAAGGCCTGCGGCGCAACAGCGGAAGAGCTCAGGACTCAGCCAACAACTCTCACGATCGTCTCGAAACTCAGAGCAATCTCTACCATCGTTAGCGGCTCTCAACGCTGCTACAGTGTATCAAAACCAGCAAGGGGGACATGCGCAGCAGGCCGTGAATACCCAGTATCAACAGCATGGTTATGGCACGTCCACACCTCCAATGTCAACAAAAGAGCCTAGGACGACGCCGAGTCAACTGCCGATTCATAGGCAAGGCTCAACGCCGGGGATGGATACACTTGCAGGTAGGTTCACATTATAATTATTATGGTCGAGAAGATGCTTTGAGATGTTGATTCTGGGGACATGAGTCTAGATCTCCATCAGTCTGGATAAAGAAAGACGATAGGTGCTCTCGAGATTGTAGCCACTGGTAATTATCTTAAAGCAAACCTTTGTTGATTTGTTCGTGATGATTGAAGTTTACAATCTTGAAAGTACAAGTAGTGGCCGGGAAATGTCCTGGAGCTACCCAAAGAGGAAAGAACAAATGAGTAGAGGGAAGAGCTAACACCCGAATTTCTAGACCTCGCAACTATGCAACAACAGCAAAATGCTGCTCGTCAGGGTTCTAATGCGCCACAAAACCAAAACATAAAGTAAGAAAATCCACCATCATTGACTTTAGGCAATAACACCACTAATTGTCCTTCTTACAGCTACAACGTCCGTCACCTCCCACGCACCATCTCTGGACGCTCTGTAAACGACGTAACAATGACAGATTCACCGTCACCTGCTTCGCCTCGCATCTTTGTTGCCCAAGCACTCTCAAATGAGGACTGCCAAACCATTACAGAACTTCACCGCCATCTCGTTGAGAAGCCATTTGACTTTCAAGGACATGTGCAATTCATAGATCTTTTGCGCAAAGGTTTTACAGGACATTCGCAGAATGGCTCAGATCCTCACGTATACGAGCTCCTCAACGATCTTCGAGATGCTCGATCAACCATGGACAAAGTCTTTCCACTTGGGGAGCGTCTATGGTCAGATTGGCTGGACGATGAGAAATTGCTGGCTCGAAATATCGACGACCGCGTAAAGGTCATGGAACTTTTCCGCCGTGCTATCACTGATGAACTGACCAGCGCTTCCCTCTGGAGGCTCTATGGCGATTACATGTATTACCTCTGGGCAACCACTTATGATGTTAATGACGAAGGGTCGCAAGATTGGTCTGCAGAAGACAAAGAGATTGGAAAAGAAGTATTTAAATGGGAGCCTATGATGGCGGTCTGGGAGCAAGGTGTTGCAAGCACGGAGCGGCGGTTGAACGATAGCAACACGGTCTGGGATCGATATATTGAGATGCTTATCCAAGATCACACCAAATGGCCATCGCCGCAAAAGCTTCAGAACATCAAGGCAAAATTTCTGGATCGGTTGGCAAGTGCCCACGCGACCTGGGACAACACTTCCCAGATGTATTCCTCATTCATTTCAAGCTTCGAAGAATCTGCGTGGGAACAAAGCATGGTTGCGATGAACGGCAATCAACGGGTCCAACAAGCGAAGAGCCTCTATGCTATCCGAGAACCACATGAATTGAACATAGAAACCGCGAAGAGAAATGGGGATGAAGCAGCAGAATGGGCAGCTTACTCGGAATACCTTGAATGGGAACTACGAATGCAGGGCGTCTCCAGCTTTCCACTTATCAATGGCTTGTACGAGCGCGCGACTATTCGTTTTCCATCTGTTGCAACATTATGGAACGATTACGTTTCCTTCTTGGTGGAACACCCCAGTCGAGATTTTCCGGTGCTCCCTGTTGCAGAACGCGCAACTCGCCACTGCCCTTGGTCGGGAGATTTGTGGTCCCAACGGATGCTCACAATGGAAGCTGAGGGCAAAGACTTCACTGAATTGGAGATTACGAAACATGACGCCACCGCGACCGGACTTCTTGATGTTGGCGGCCTAGACGAGCTGATGAAGGTTTACATTGCATGGTGTGGGTGTTTAAGGCGTCGCGCATTTGAGCCTGGTGCAACAGAAGACGAACTCGATATTGCCGAAGTGGCTATTCGCTCTGCTTTAGAACACGTTCAAGAAGTGGCCGAGAAGAAACATGGGAGAGACTATCCTGGCGACCCTCAATACCGCCTGGAGCGCATCCATATCAAATTTATGACCCAACGTGGTGATATGGAAGCAGGAAGAGCAATTTTGAGGTCACTAGTCGCAACTCAAGCCAACAACTACGACTTTTGGTACCGCTACTATATTTGGGAAATGGTAATATGGGCCAAATTTGCGATGAGGGCTACAAACGAGCCCGAAACACAACTACAAACGCCTGCAGCATGTACCGCTGTGCTCAGGGAAGCATTAAATTATGTAGCCACACTTGACTGGCCTGAACAACTGATCACGATGTTCATTAACCATTGCGAACAGCATGAGTCGGTGCACGAATTGCGAAAAGCTGTCATCGAAGCAGGGAAGGTAACGAAACTGGTCAATCAGCGGAGAGAGAAAGAAGCCGCCGATGCCGCTGCAGCATACCAACAACAGCAGCCTACACAGGCCGTGGTCGTGGAGACTGTCACAAACGGCAAGCGAAAACGCGATTCTGAGGCATCTGCTGACGTGGGCGCAACGAAGAAGAACCGTTCTGATAATAGCGCTGGTGAAGTTGTGACCCCAAAAGCACTACCTGCACGCGATCGAGAACATGCTGTTATCACTGTCAAAAATCTTCCTATGGATGCGACCGAGACCAAAGTGCGCCAGTTCTTCCGAGATGTTAGTGTTCCCAGGCTCAATTCATTATCAATACTAACTCTTCTGTCTTAGTGCGGCACCATAAATAGCATCAAGCTTGCTCCAGAAAAGATAACTCAAGTCGCCACCATAGAATTCGAGACGGAACAAGATGCATTATTTGCTCAGACAAAAGCAGTCAAACCTTTCGAAGGGGAGGATCTGGAAATAAGGTTTGCTACAGGAGCTACACTTTGGGTGACCAATTATCCTCCGGAAGCAGACCTTCATTACATCAGGAATCTTTTTAAGGATGTGAGTGATGCCCACATTTTATTCTAGTCAAGATTGTTTACTGACCACTTTCCGCAGTATGACGGAATCGTGGACGTTCGACTTCCATCTTTGCAATTGAATACTCGACGTCGCTTCTGCTATGTTCAATTTAAAACACCTGAACAGGCTTATAATGCCACACAACTACACGACCAAGTAGTCACCGACGAACAGGGACAAACATATAAGCTGGTGGTCAGAATCTCAGATCCACCAAAAGCATTAGGTCGGACCGGAGCACTAGCTGAAGGCCGCGAAGTCTATGTTAGCAATGTGGCATGGTTTGCTCACGAGGATGAAATCAAGGATTACCTTTCACCAGCAGGAGAGATTGAGCAAGTTCGAATTCCCAAGAATCTTGCTGGGAAGAGCAAAGGCACAGCTTTTGTAAGCTTTAAAGATAAGGTATGTCTGCAGCCATCCTGTTCTCGCAGTAATTTTATTTACTGACTTTGTGGCCAGATATCCGCCGAAAACGCCGTTACCAGGTTCAACAATACGGAGTTCAAAAAGCGGTCTCTCCACCTCGAAATCTCCAAGTCTCTAGTGAAACGCTCGGAGAAGGCACATGTAGGCAGCGATGCCGGATTGCCCAGTGTTGATGCTGAATCGCCATCTGCCGCATCAGATGATATGAATGGACATTCTGGCAGCAACGCAAAAGCACGAAGTCTTGCTCTGTTGAACGTCCCGGATACAGTAAACATAGCCCGCATACGAAGGCTCTTCGAAAAGCACGGCGCGCTTGTCAGGTGTAGCCTCCGCACCGACCATTCCGGCGCCTTCGCAGAATACGTTGACGAGAGCAGTGTTGGTAGAGCACAACTCGATCTCGAAGGTAAAGAGATCGATGGTAACATCGTACGTACCGGTACAATTGGAGAATTATTTGAACAAAAACGACAGTTCAAGACCAGTAAATTGACGGACAGAAAGAAACCTGCTCCTGCCCCTGCCGCGAGTAGCGCAAACAATTTTGCTCCAGCGAGACCTGGACGACCGATGCAGAATGCTACTAGAGGTGGGAGGAAGCCAGGTCTTGGGTTCAAGAAAGCTGCGGATAGTCATGTTGGTGAGGGAGAGAAGCAAGAGGGTGGGAAGAGTAATGATTATTTCAGGGACTTGATGGCCAAGGGGAAGGGCGAAGGTGGTAGTGCCGAGGGTGCCACAGGCGGTGGGGACAATATGGAAACCTAGATGGCTCTGCTTCTGATATTGGCGTTTATGTATGGGGCCACCAGGCTTGCTGTCCAGACATTGATGGCGTTGATGGTAGGCTCCGACTGTGGGGCCAGTCCTTTTCTAACCCATTGCAGAGAATACATTTTACTTCTTTGTGTTGTAATGTCAGCTGGAGGGACGCAATTGAGGTCGTTAATGGGCAGGTTAGCGACGTGAGAATGTATGAATATGGTTTGAATTGAATATCAGAATGAGTCAATCCGATTGAGCTATAAGCCGTTTCAAACTCTCGATTCCCAACATCTCGACCTTGGCGCCTTCTCGTATGTATGCTGGCTGCTTATTTACGAGTTACACAATACAATGTATGCTTTCGAAGCTTCTGACCTCGTCGTGTTATGTAGTCGTCTATTCGACGAAGCAAAAGTCTGTCTATGCGCCAAAATGCCTCTGATGCACAGTAGGAAATCCAATATGTACATAGCAACAGCTTCATTCCTTTCCCTGATACTACTCGTCCTATAATGCCGACGCTGCTTCCACCGCTCCAGCCGCTTTGAACAATTTCGGATTCGTAACAACGACTTCCAGATTCGGATGTTTCCACTCCATGAACTTAGCCCACCCTATCATTGATGTTAGCTCCTCCATGAAGCACTGGGTCGCTTCTCAATTAATCCTCCCTGTTGACTGTATATAGAAGCTGGTAGTATAAGACTCACCCCAATAAGCGCATTTCCGTCCAAAGTACTTCCCAATATACGGCACAACCACAATCGTCAACATCAATTCCAATTGCTGTAATGATTCCCTCCATTCTCTCTCCGCGTCTGAATCGTACCGCTCATCTTCTTCGTCTTCTTCTAAGGAACTGTTTGATTCTTCTGAGGGGAGGGAATCTACTTCTTCTTCTTCGTTGTCGTCGGATTCGTGAGGTGGTTCTGTTGCGTTGGGGGGTAGTTCGTCTAGGATGGAGAAGGGGTTTGTGTCTGCTGAGGAGGAGGTTGTGGGGGTGAAGACTTCGGAGGAGGTGGAGGAGGTGGTGGACATTTCGTAGGGAGGGGAGATTCGTCCTGATGCCGGCATGATTGGGGGTTTGGGCGAGGTGAGGTATGAGTAGAGGTAGTTGCCGAATGGAGACAAGGTGAGATGAGATGTGATTGGTTGGGGTGAGACGGCTTTGCATATCACGTGTGTGGCGTAAAATGGGGCTGCTTAGCGAAAGTGGGATGCGGGAGTCATAAATGCGATTCTGATACTTGAACAATTGATTTCTCTTTACTTTCAACAACTACCCAGAACATCACCGACAACTTCCACTATCGAGTCTACACACTCCTCCAAATCAATAGGAAAAGCAAAGCAAACCGCAAGCATGGCAGATATTGCCGATAAACCCAAGCGTAAATCCGTGGCTTTCAGCGAGGGCACCACAGTCGTCGATAGCAACGGCGATGTCACCGAGATGAACGGAGGCGGCGAGAAGGATTCCGCAGAGAGCCACAGCAACGAAGGCGATGCCGCTGTGGACGAGGTTACCGTATGTCTCCTCTCTTTTTAAGTCTAGTATCACAAAGCGCCAGAAATATTAACCCCACTACTCCACAGGACATGTTCAAAGACCTCGCCAAAAAGAAGAAGAAGAAGCCCAAGAAGGACGATGCGGATGGGGACGCAGCATCACCAGCCAACGACGACGAAATCGACCTCGCCGCCCTAAAGAAGAAGAAGAAGAAGAAGGCCGCAAAACCAACCGACGACTTCGACAAACAACTCGCTGAAGCTGACGGCGCAGACGGTGCAGGTGCAGACGACACAGAGAACCCTTCTTCGGAAGTAGCAGAAGGTGACATGATGAAAGGCACCGGCATCTGGGCACACGACTCCACCGCCCCTGTCCCTTACAAAGCCATGCTCAACCGGTTCTTCACTCTACTTGTGGATAGGCATCCCGATCTCATGGGCGGTAGCGGGAAGAGCTATAAGATCCCACCACCGCAGTGTTTGCGCGAAGGGAATAAGAAGACGCTTCTTGCGAATTTGCATGAGATTTGCAAGAGGTTGAAGAGGCCGGATGAGCATGTCACTAGTTTTCTTTTTGCTGAGTTGGGAACTAGTGGCAGTGTGGACGGATCTAGGAGGTTGGTTATTAGGGGTAGGTTTCAGGCGAAGCAGATTGAGAAGTACGTTCATTCCCCATATTCTACTGGAGACAGAATGCTAATTCAGATTGTAGTGTTTTGAGACGATACATTGTCGACTACGTTGTTTGCAAGACGTGCAAGAGTCCTGATACCGAACTGAGCAAGGGAGAGAATCGTCTTAGTTTCGTGACTTGCAATAGTTGCGGGAGTAGGCGTAGTGTACAGGCTATCAAGAGTGGTTTCTCCGCCCAGATCGGAAAGAGAAAGAGGCAGCAGGGTTAGTGGGTTGTATTTCTTTTTCCTCCGTTGGTTTGCATTGCATTTCTTTCAAGGGGACTTATCGATCAATGCTCTCTTCATATACTCCAAGCATGGCATGGAATGACAGGGCTGCTCTACGAATGATGGATGGGAGACTGCGATTTTAGAATGAGAAGCACGAATACGGAGTGATGTATACGCGTCCATGGATCTTCTCACTTGGGTCCCTTGTGGAGCTTAAAGTATATATGTTCTTCAATCATCCAGATATTTCCAGTGTGGTTGACCTCCACATCTGCACTCGAACCATGTGATGATCTTAGCTGGCGGCAAGGCTTTAGTCTAACCAATCACAGCGCAGAAATGAATGTGTTCCACCAAAAGTGCTAAATACGAAAGCTGAACCTGTTCTCTCTCTTACCTTTTGATCTTCCTTCCAACCTTCGCAGCTCCTGTTATATCCCTCTATACATCCGATCTTAACTTGAATACTTCACAAACACATTTCGACAGCAACTCAAACTCGTTGCGCCATCATCCGTCTGACGAGCTGCATCGTGGGATTTTTAAGGCAAGCGCGGGGTCCGCTCACCTTATACCCTTTTACTTGGAAGCTTGGAAAGGACAACAACCACGTAGTTTTAGATACCGTATACCTTTGGCAGCTATGTCTGGACAGTATTATCCTCGTAAGTAGGCTTTTCGTCTTGACTTTCATGTCTATAAGAGGAGCTATGGTGTACGCGCCGGAGGTGGATGCGGCGGGGACGGATGAGTTCAAGAGCTTGGATTTTGGAACAATAAGGAATCCAGTACTGTGAGAACTAAAGACCGGCTTTTCAAAATGATCTTGCTGTCTTTTCAACTTTAGCCCAAGGAAGGGAGTCGTCTAAACACGGAAGCATGTAGGAGGCTCAACCAAAACTCTTTCAAATTTGAGCATTAAGAACGAAAGTACAAGAGCTATACTAAAAACTCCCAAGCACCTCCAGATGGCAGCTCCGGCTACCCCCCTCCAGGCCAACAACAGCACTATCCACCCCCTCCATCGCAAGGCCAACAACAACATTATCCCCCTCCACCCCTAACCGGCCCAGCAACATCCTACCCACCTCCCCCCTCGGCCAGCCAACCACAACACCAATACGCGCCACCACCACAACAGGGCTCACCAGCCCAGCACGCATTTCCCCCTACTCCCTCACCTCAACCACAAGCTCATGCCGGTGCGCCCATACAACCACCACAACCTATAGCTAAACAGGACCAACCACCACTGAACACGAATCATCCGGGGAGTATGCCTGGTGGTGCTCCCGCCGGGGATCATTTTGGACATTCGACCCAGCAGGATGATGTGGGCACTTTTAATGGGGGTGCTTATAGGATTAGTCATAGGGATACCAATACGATTTTGACGGTGCAGTTGGCGATTGGGTGTCCTTTGATTGGGAAACCAGGTCAGTTGCCGCTCTTTTTGCTCCTGTTGTCCAAGCCAGGTATATGAGTAGAGGAGAGAGACAAAACATGCTAACGCTTGCACATTGTATAGGCGCCATGATAGCAATGTCCCCCACCGTAACCCTAAAAGGCGACGTGAAATTCTCGCTCAAAAAGCTAGTAGCCGGCGGTTCCATGGCCACTTCCACTTTCACCGGTCCAGGGGAATTACTCCTCGCCCCACCAAATATGGGCGATATAACCACCATTCGCCTCAGCGGTAACGACGCATGGAGCGTAGGCAAAGATGCATTTTTAGCATGTACAGAACGTGTGCATAAAGATATGAAGAGCCAGGGTTTGGGGAAGGGTATGTTCAGCGGGGAAGGTTTGTTCACTTATAGAATGAGTGGTATTGGTATCCTTTGGATTACGAGTTTAGGTGCTATTATTAGGAAGGATGTTCGTCAACCCCCCTCTTTCCCTTTCCCTTTTCCCATTTTCTCTCTCCTCCCCCCCCCATGTTCCAATCCCACCAAACCTCACTAACACCACTAATCAACACCACAGCTCCAAGCCAACGAAAAATACATTGTCGACAACGGGCACCTTGTAGCTTGGAACTGCGACTACAAACTCGAGCGCGTAGCTTCCGGCGGTATCATATCCGGTATGGCTTCCGCGGAGGGTCTCGTTTGCAAATTCACGGGGCCGGGTTCTATTTTCATACAGACGAGGAATGCGGCTGCTTTGGCTACTTTTATGACCAATGCTGCTGCTGGTGGTGCTTGATTTATTGTTGTTTGAGGCCGAAGTTTTTAACCGCTTGTTGTGAGTTCTTATGGGGGTGGTGCTCGCAAGGAGACGATGTTTTGCATTGATGTGTCGAGAATGAGATTGATACTAGATAGGGCAATACTTCTTTGGTTTTTCTAACCTGTTGGGCTTTGGATTGTTGAAAAAGGGTTTTTCTTTTGCGTAATCTTATGTTATGTTATGACGAGCGGGTATACCTATGATGGAGATGAATTATATATCACCCTGGATCACTACCATATACACCCGTTGTCTCGTTCACAAAGTGTGGGATTGATATCCTGTTTTTGAAAGGGCCCGTATTCGTCTTTTTTTCAGAAATTTCATCGAGGACTCTCCTCTCTTTCTGTGCCTACACTTTTTGGATCGAATCTGGTTTTCTCCTTTGGTTCGCCATATACCCTCTTATAACTTATGTTTCTTCTAGGTTCACTCTTAGATCCTATTCCTTCTTTGCTATTGAGAGCTTGATATGCTTAGTCCCAACCTTGTACCAATAATGGCTACACTTCCATATTGAATATGACGCTACTCTGGCATTTCTTTTGCTGCGTCATGTTAGGACGATAATGAGAGGTGCCTTCACGGTTGACAGGCTTACGATTTTTTTCAGGTGGCCAAACTCGACTTCTGGGGGCACTCGACACCCTTTCTTTGCCTCCATGATATGGTGGTTCAAGCCTCGACTCTGAGCTAAACCTTTGACTCAAAGGCTCACCTCACATAAATAGGCAATGTTTCCTGTGTTGTCTCACTTACGTCGACTTCTTCATTTGGCGGCGTAGTAGCAACTTCATAAGAAGGCGCTTCGTTCGCTCCCAGATGCATAGGATAAACAATCTGTAACGGAACGGTCAAATTGAAGATACCCTTTCCACCACCCTTCACATCCAGCCTGAGTGAGACACTATATCTCCGTGACAGATAATTCGTAAAGAATGTAGGCGCCGGATTTGAATTTTCCGTGATTGGTAGCCAGACCAGTGCATTCGCGATCCAGGAATTTTCTGTTGAGGTATGACCGCGTGTCCAGTGGGTGGTGCGTAGCTTGCGATGGTAGGAGCGCCCGTATTTGGGTATGGCTGCAAGGAAGGGGGATGTACGGGACTGCTTGACCGTGGGTTGTGATTTCAGTGGTCGCACTCCGATGAAAGTGGTAGCTTTAAGTAACGAATTGATTCGGACGTCCAAGTTCCCAGGTGGAGAAGAGTCACTGTTTGATCGTACAGTGAAACGCAGGGGGAACGCCGCTAGGGTTGCTTCACCGTGAGGTCGAATTTCCACTGGTTTAGGCTCAATTGCGGTTACACTTAATTTCGCGCCTGGGAAGCACATCGTTTTGAGCCTTCTCTCGGCAGTACATACGTACTCTTCGGGGAAGTGTGCAAGATGAACAGGTGGGGGGTGTGAATCTGGAGAGTCGTATATGCGGATTTCTTTCGTGGCTCTTTTCACGATATCGTCCCCATGGTAAGCGGCAGCTTCGAGTTCATACCTCACAATTACTTCCGCTTGACAGCAAGCTTGGCCCGCTGCATTTGCACACCATGGTCCGAGCACACTTAATGAAGATGGTAGAGTACTTGAGAATTTGGCAACACCATCTTCCTCGTCGTCTTCGCTGCTCTCGTCTGAGCCCCAAGGTTCCTTGGCCAATGGGAAGTCGAAGTTGAATTCCTCGCCCGCGCCGTTGTTGGGGTCATACCTTGACGAGACGGAGTCTTGAACGTCCATTAATTTGAGGACTTTCTGCTCTAACACGATTTTGTGGGGTTGGTAAAGAGCTGGGCAACCGTGGCCGACTACATTTATCATAGAACCTGGAATACATGTTAACGATGCGGGCATATTGGGATATGATTGCACACACCTCGCAACACCACTTTCACTTTTTCCACTTCATTTTCCGCGACGTTCTTCACAGTAACACTGCCTTGGATACCTCGTTGCCTCAAGAACACTGGACTATTCCCTTCGCGACGCGCAAAAGCATTTCTGAACTGGAAGTTAAATTCAAGTTCCTCCACCATATTTTCTGAATAAAAGGAAAAGAGCGCAGAAAACTTTGCGAGTTTGACATGCGGTGTAAGCCTTATCCTTAAGGATTGTGCCGAAACCGCGTATTCTAGGGAGTAAGGCTGGGAATGGGGGTTTCAATAGGGGACCAAATCGATAAGATGCCGCTGCAGGTCAAGATAATAAACGAGGGTTAGGGGGAAACGAGAGGCTGTTAAGCAATGGCGCGAACTGTCGTGATAAATCTTTCGTTGCTTTTTACAACTCGTTGAGCTGAAAATTGGGGGTTTCTCAAGCCTAGATGCCCCTCGTATGTATAGGCAAAAGCAGCTCGTTGAGTCGGGCGTTTGCGAGTTCGGCGCGACAACTCCTTTGAATAAATCATCTCGGTCGCTTTGTTGTTGTTGTTAGGCACAATCATAAGTGAGGCGAGATAGTTGTTTCAAAAACCAAGTTATATTTCTTTGATGCTCAAAGATGCGAGCAAGGCCCTGTCGATCAGATCCCGGTACCTGGGTTAGTCCTTGACATGGTGATGAGGATGTGCTGTCATTGGAAATGGGAAAATTAATTACACTAGCATTAATTTATGCAGATGCATAATGGAATGGATAATTATGTTCAAACAGGTAACTGGATATGGAGACTTCTATATTAAGCTCATTTCACTTGCGGCTCTTGGGTTTTGATTGTGCCGAGTTTTTCTCCGGGAGGTAGAGGAAGTGACTTCCTTACCCAGTCTTTAGACCGCTCACAAGCGGCTCAGAAAAGGTGTGTGATTCAAAGTATATCTGGGTATGAGTAGTGCTTCTAAGTGAAGGGCCAGTGCTGGCAACAAAACAGAGCTGATTAGGCTACGGGAGAGGCGCAAGGGATTGCGGGGATCAGAAGTGGGGAATGGGATTATGTACATACTGTACTATGAAGTAGTCGTTGACCCGGACTATTTCTGTCAACTCTTGAATCAAGTGCTAAAATATCGGGCCACGACGTCGTGATAGCCAGCATTCGGGCAGGGTAATATGATGTAATAGTAAGCTGAGACAGAGGAGACTTTTCACCAACCACCAACTCGGGCTTCAAGAAGTTGGTCACGTTGATTGTGGAGTTAAGGTGTCGCAACGAAAGAAACTCCCGTCCACATCACAGATTCGATCAAGTACCCCGTCGAAGCTAGACACATCATCCTTGGCGGTTTCCAGTCCAATCCCGCTGTTATTCGCTCCGCCTTGTAGCCTCACCCCATTCCCATTCCATCCCCATAACACAACGACCTTTGCACGACCTGACAATAACCACAATACAACCACAATATCAGTGGTTATCAACCTTTCCCATGGTCTTACTTACTCGTCTCCACACACGCTCTCCGCTTTACAATCATCACGATGCTTTCCGACGAACTTTATGAGCTCTGTGAGCCAATACTCAACGACGAGTCCCTGGAAGATGAGGAGAAGACAGAGAGGATTGAAGAACTGCTGCGCAAGGAATCCACATGCACGGGCAAACAGTTGGAGAATTCGGTACTTGACGCGCTATGGCGCCATCGTACTGGCAATTCGAGAGTCTCATCTCCTGCTCCCACCCGTCACACCGTAATTCGCAGACAATCGCCTGCTCCCTGGCAGCTCGCGCGTACTCCCACTCCGTCACAAAGCTCTCCGCGCGCTATAGGGCCACCTCCTGGACTTGGGACTGCCTCCCCAGCTTTTCAAAGGACCAAATCTTCGACTGCCTCACCATTTACCTCACCTCGAGCCTCCCCTAGATTAGCGCTCTCCACCCCCCATATTCCCCACAGCCCCCGACTTGACGCTTACCAATTTAGCGACACGAGCCCCAACTTGAACTCGTACGAAGATATAAATGGCGATAATGTGGACTGGCTTGTTAACGACGAGACGGGTAGTAACTCATCCTACTCCACCGCCGATGCTTCACTTAACGGAGGTGCTGCCGAGTGGATGCAGCCACAGACTATGGACCCTTATGACATGCTACGCTCTATAATGAAGGATGATAGGTCAAATGAAGAGATTGAAAAAGCGCTGGAAGAAAATGGTTATGATCTTAGTGCCACCATCATTGCTCTCATGGACGCCCAAGGATACAATATTCCCTCGCAACCGGTGACTATATCCGACGCGGATCGCACTATTCTGGTAGGAAAATCTATGAGTCCTAGCTTCAGACCTTCCACTCCTCTTGGCCAACAAAAGTCCAACATCTTATGCAAGTATTATCTCGCAAATGGCAGCTGCGCAAGAGCAGACTGTAGATTCAGCCATGATGCAAGCAAGACAGTCTGCAAGTGAGTCTTATTTATTACTACTGTCTTGATCGAACTCTCACACCTAATGCAGATATTGGATGTCTGGTAATTGCCTCGCTGGAGAGTCCTGCATCTTCTCCCACGATCCTTCAAACCTCATGGCGCGCATGATGCTAGAGGGTGCAGCAACTCCTCCACTCCAACATGTCCAACCCAACTTCCAGGTTCAAGACTACGAAAACTTTCCTTCTCTCCATACTCGGTTGCAACACCAACAAGGCGGGAGTCTGAGTTATTTCCCCATGACTGGTGCTGACTGGAACACCTTTGAACAACAGAATGGTGCCTTTGCAAACATGGCTCCTCCGCCGGGTTTCAATCCGATAATGCCCACGGCACTCAATCCGCTGGCGTCTTATACGCCCAGCAATTCCAGTCGCCCTGTTTCTCGGCCGGCGAGTCGTCATACGTCACGTGCGCCCACTCCCTCCATCCCAGCCGTGGATGATAATGAAGCATTCCCCTCACTAGGCTCTGCCGCCGCTGTCAAAGCCGGAAAGAAACATCATGGCAAGCGCGGTGGTCACGGCCATGCCCACAAGGAAAGCCCAAGCTCTTTGGCAGAACTCGTCCGAATGTCCCCGTCACCAGGACCAGTGCAATTACGCAAAGACTTCCAAAAGACACGAGGATTCAACCGCGAGAATGGTGCTGCGAGTTTAGCTATCCCAGCTCCTGAAAATATACCATGGCTTACGACTGGCGACTCTGCGAACAAATCATATCTCAAAGCTAGAGGCGAAGCTATCAAACATGGTGGTCTACGAAATAAATTCTTACAAAGCGCTGCGCAGGCGTATAATCGCAATGACTCCCGCGCTGCCAAAGCGTTGAGCTTACGAGGTCAGAGTGAGAATAACCTCATGCGTGAAGCTCACAGAGAGGCTGCACGGATCTTGTACGAAGAGCGCAATAAGGACGCAATTTCCGATGCGCGAGAAATCTACATTGATCTACATGGTATGTATACTCTGCAGATCTCATCCCTAACACCCTTTTCCTAATCATCATCATCTACACAGGCCTCCACCCCGAAGAAGCAGTAGCCTACCTCACCAAAGTCCTCCGCGAACACGAAAACCGCAACCCACCCCGCCCCATCTACGCCATAACAGGAACGGGCCACCACTCCAAAAACGGCAAAGACAAAATCGGTAAAGCGATTCGGACTTTCCTTGCGGAATGGCGGTATGCATTCCGGGAATTTTCAGTGCCGGGTGATAGGGGGAATATGGGTGGGATTGTGGGGATTGATCCTACGAGTTGGGATAGGAGTCTTGAGAAGGAGAGGGAGGAGTTTATGAATGGGGCTGGTGGTGGTGGTGGTGGTAGTGGGGTGGAGGGGAAGGTGGGGGAGAGTACTAAGGTTAGGATTTTGAAGAAGGAGGATTTGAGGGAGGGTGGTGGGGGGAGTGGTAGTGGGGTTGCAGGGGTGGAGAACGGGGTTTTGTGACCCTAATGAAGGAAAGTAGTAAAATCAACAAATTAGTAAAAGTTCAAAGGGTGCCGACTTGTGTTGTGCGATGCCAGTACAAAATTCGTGAGTTCGAGATCTCCTGCCAATTTAACGCCAAACTCGAGGAGTGTTTCGGGTCGGAATCGAACCTTTACAGGAGTCAGATCCATCTACTACAGAAGTGGCGAGCATGACCGATCAAACCAATATTTTAAAGAGATATGATTTCGGACTTACTGGGGATCCCGCGATGAGAAATGTAGAAAGAATGTGCACTGTGCGCTGTCAGCCTTGTATTCATAGTGTGCCACTGTTTCCTGGAGTGCGGTAATCCTTTCGTTGCGGAAAACCTGGCTAGTTCTTCGGAATAGGACATTCTTCGATGGCGAGGGGCTGAGTGGAAGAATGCCGTCATCGCCGAAAAATCATGGCTCCCTTTCCTAATTGGGCATTTTTCCCATCTGGGAAGCAGCGGAACCCTTGGCCGTGCTGTGATCATTGCTCTATGTTTTCTGCTGTGACAAACCCTCAACTCTCATTTCATCCACTAGTGCAGCGAATCAACAAGTATGGCGCGAGCTAAGCATGGCATCGACGCTCAAGTGCTCAATTCGGAATCCGCGGTCACTGAAGGCAAATTTCAAGGAACCATAACAATCGAAACAGATTCAAAACCAGCAGCCAATACCGCAAAGGTCGAGTTGAATATTATCAAACCTGAACGAATTGTGTTTTGGGTGGACGCCTCTGTCATGGATGATTGGCCTCGGGCAGCTGCAGCCGGAATTGTTCAAAGGCGCAAGAAAGATGGGTTACCCAGTGGCAGAGGATATCAGGCAGATTCTTACGATTTGAACTTGAGTCTTGTATTTGGGTCCAATTCAGGCGAGCTACTCACCATTATACGAGCTTTGGAGATAGCTCTGGGACAATGCACGGAGCGGTCGACCACACCCGGCAATGAAATCACAGAGGTGGTCATCTTCTCTGATTCCAAGGCAGGTCTCCAAAGTCTTGTGCTTTACAGACAAGGACATGGTCGGTATGACCCCATATTGGCGGAATTGGTCGAGCTCTCCGGCATGTTTGCCGATGCAGACATCAATCTACATATTCACTGGATTCCCAAAAAAGCTAAAGTTCCACCGCACACAATGGCTGATCGAGTTGCAAAACGCTGTACCAGGGATTTTCGGCTTCATGTCAAAGTAGCGTTGTATCCCAAGCCTCGACGCGGACAAGTAGAAGAACGTCAATCGTCGACGCTCGCGGGAACCAAACGACCTCGCTCGTCATCACCAGAGGGTATGCCCCCTACTAAGCGTACAGCTGACTTGGTCTCGGAAGGTAGTACCTGCAGCGCATGCGATGGAATCGGCCACGAAACCATGCAATGCCCACAGTACGCATCAGAAGACCGATGTCGCTATTGCAGTTTTGTGGGCCATGGAAAGTCGGTTTGCCCAGACTATGCCGCCTTGCCAAAGAAATCCTTCATATTCTCTTACGTTCTTCCGCAACGGACCCACGTTCCCCCGACACCCGATTCGAAGAAGCGTACATTCCACATGAGAAAGGTACAGAAGGAGAAGGACGTCTACGATTTTCTTAAGGGCTTTGAAGATGATGTTCTGCCCATTGTAGCGGTCTGCCCGATTAAGCTGAGTGTGAAACCTGATTGGGGTCACTGGATGGCTGAATTTGTGAGTCTTGAGCGGATGATCACCGCTAGGGAAGTGCTGAAGGAAAGGAGTAGGAACAATTGGCATAACAACGGGGTGATAATTGATTGGGGAGAAGACTATGATTGGAGGTGACTGGCAAGGTGGTGGGATGGAACAACTAAAAGTAGACACTTTCGGAAAATTAGTTCTGCTTGTTCTATCTCCCAGCTCTTTTATACTACCTCGCATACTTGTTTGCTCTCTGATAAAGCTATGGTCCTCAAGACCAACTTTGCCCTTGTTTGCCGGAAGCCAGGGACATACTCAAGCATCCGCACTGGTTGAAACTTTTGTATCAAAAAATCAAAAGTAACCATCTCTAGAAGCCTTCTTCCGGTTCAACAGAGACCCAGTCTCCTATCTCAAGAGTTCAACACTTGATCACTATATCGTACACTCCATTCCCCCGAAGTCTGATACTTTCCGGAAGCTCGTTCCGAATCCCTTTTTATTACTGCTACCCTCAAACAATCCACCCCAAATCCTATCCACCGAAATCCTACGCATTACGCCCTAACCAACCCATAAAACAAAGTCCAAGTCAAAACAAAACTACTCAATCCACTAACCAACTCCCCCGCCCACAAATCCCCTAACGGTCTATAGAAGAAACTCTTCGGCCTCCCCTCAGCAAGAAGAACATATATCAGTGCCGAAACGAGTAGTGTGCCGATAAAATAGAATGCAAAGCCTATGTATGATTCGAAGCCTAATGTTCCTGCTGCGATACCGAAAAGTGAAGCTGTGAGGTTGCGGATGTTGGACACGGTCTGGATGGTTGTATTAGCAGGGAGATGATATGGGAGTGTTAATATGGCAGAGGGGGGGAACCGTACGCGAGCATTGTGAGCGACGCTGTCGACTACTATGGGGTTTATTTGGATTTCGCGCTCTTCGTCTGCCATGGCTAGGGTTGTAGATGGTGGTGGCTTTTGGTTTTGAATGTCGAGTGGAAGGGTTGCGAATGGTTTGCGCCGCTGCTTGAATCGGGGGTGGTTTATCAATCGCCCAAACTTATGTCATTTAAGGCTGTTCTTGAAGCTGGCGTGCAGGGTCTGACTTCTTGTGATTCTGCGGAAAGGAGCTATGGCGATTCGCTGAGAGATTTCAATCGTAGTGTTTATAGAATAGGCCAGTTTACTTGAAAATTCTTCCAGCGAGATTTAGGACACCGCAAGTGGGACTGGCGAAGCAGAGCAGCACAAGTAACGTAAAGAAATCCTTCAAGCCAATTGTTGGTTGCGGATGTAAATAATAGCCAAGACGAATTGAAGTGAGGTACATATCACTGTCGTAGGGCTGAGTAGGGCGATCAACTTTGATCCGGACTTTGTCCGAATCCTGACCACAAACGTCGCGTCGCATCAAATATCACAGTCGACCTAGCTACTGAATCGTTCTACATATCCGAATTCGCAAACGGATAGAAACAGTCTCATTTGAGATTGTTGTGATGTAATTGAAATATACTAACCGTGCAAATTATGGGCGAACAATTGCCATTGAAATGGGAGTACCCCTATTAACTATCCGCTCCAAACAGCACCATGGTGGGTAAACCGCGCATATAGAAGTAGAACAACGACTTTTTTATTGAACGGAGGAAATTCAAACCGGATCTAAGCAGATGCAGCTCTGGTGATTTCAGAACTTGCACAATGCCAAAGCGGGTTACACTAATCCACGAAGCGACCATAGTCTTCCAGATACCTAAAGTCATTGATCAGCAAGGAAGGGCATACGATAATACCATCAAAGATTGTACCTTTGCAAATGAGATGGGAGCGGAAAACCCGATACATCAGAGGCTCTTCGGAGGTACAGGATAGCTTGCCGGAAATATTCTTCGTTCACCCCACTGTAAGAGACATTTCCAAGGCTCATGTACGCTTCTGCAGTCTGCATACGTTGCGTTATTAGGAAAATTTGGGATAGCTAGGGAAGGCCTTGCTAGGACACCTACCGTGATGAGCAAATCCCCCCCTAAGGCCTCCTGATTCTGTGCTTCGTCAACCGCACGGCGCAGGTACTCAACAGCGGGAAGCAGTATGCCACGTGCTTCTACATAATCCGGGCTGTGTAATCGCATTTCGGCCTCTGAGTTTGCCTGTGTTGTATCGCCCTCTTCCTGACAGTTGTGGGTGGTTATGGCGTCGCTACCAGGCCTTTTTAGACTGCCTTCACTTGAAGAGGAACTGCCGTCGATGGCATGTATTCTTGCGAGGCTGGGCTGGGCTTTTGATAGCCACCATTGCCCTGCTCCTACTCGACGTCAGTTCTCTTAATCTTGAAGCAGAATGGACCTGATCAACCATATGAAAAAGAAAAGGCCAACCTCTCAATGCAGTCGCATCCCGTGGAAAGTACTGCAGAATCCGTAGCCAGCGTGACAGGCACCATTCTGCGATATCACTTATGGGCCCCGCATCTACATTATGATATGCCACCTTTTGCACGACTTGAACGACAAGCGTTTGTAAATCGACAGGATCATCTTTGCTGAAAAACATGATTCCGTCCAAAGATGTTATAAATATTCTCGCAGAATCGATGATTGCATGCCATCCAATGTCTGAGGAATTGATTATCATGCCATCAATCCTCCTGGCCTCGGCCACAACTACTTGCTGACGGCCACACATGTTGTCAATTGACTTCCGAGTCCAGAGTGACCTCAGACAGCGAAAAGATAGGCTACTTATCAGGACTTTGAGGGACAATCGAGTAGGTTGTGTACTATACACTGGAAAGTACGTGCGGATGAAGGACCAAGATGACTTGGAATGCACCGATGGCAAGTGAAGCATATAGGAGAATCCGCCTAGACAGATAGCTGCTGGATGATGTGACGTGGGAAAGTGTAATAAGACTTGTTCAAGGAAACACCAGAAGCGATTGGTATGAATGGAAGAGATCGACTTAGGGAAAAGATGTATGATTATTCATGGTGGCGGACATCCTACGGCTAGCTTTAAGTAAGTCATGGAACGAGGGAGGTGTATATGGACTTCCATGATTACGTGCGGGCTAGGCATAGGTTCAAGCCCATTCAGATAACGGATCAGGAAGGCAGGGTACAAAAAGACAGGTCTAGAGGACGGTCGCATATACGAGCATTGCATCAGACGCCAGGAGTGAGAATAGGGCCCGGTTTATCTTGCTTCATTCACTCGGCGTGCGCCAACACGACGCTCTACAATATAGAGATATACCTAGTCCGAGCAAACCAGGTCTAGAAAGGTTGGATTGCAGGTTTACACCGGGTTGATCAGTACAAGCTGCATCACTATTCGTAAATGGCAAGCAGCCTTGTTGTAAAGTCGAATTATGTGCCGTTCGTTATGCGGTGTGGATGAATACACCACAGCCGTCTTTTGTTTATTGGTATGGCACGGAATAAACATGAAGTTAGCTCGGGCGAAGACGAATCTGTTTTCTCGCTTGCGTAAGCAGGCAATCTGCATGAAAAGAACAGTACGCGATCTGTTTCTTGCTGCAGCCAAGATACGTCAGATACTCTCAATGATTTGGAACAGATCTAGCCGCGCAGAGCATCTCACTGACAGTAGGAGTGGCAATGACATTGAGGGAACAATATAAAGCCAGGCTTCGACTACTTAATGTGCATTCATTTTTGAGGCGACGTAAAGCACCTCAGAGCGTTGAGGTTCGGTTGTTGTTGTCGTCCAACACATCGAAGTGCGGTCTCAAAAAGCAGTTTTGCTTTGCGGACACCACCAACCTCAGGCCCAAATATCGCATTACGTCATCCACCCTTTCAAGTACCATGGTTCTCGTATTCCATTGCGCAGGGGCCAAAATCACATTTCTCACCAAAATGACCATTTTCACTACTTAATAACACAACTTTGAACGATTAGAATTAATTAAGACTTATATTTGAAGAAACAGGGTTAGACTCTACTATAAATAAGTTTAAAGGAATCTACATCAGGCGATTATATTAAAAGATAGGGTAGAAGTTCCTCTCTAATAAAAAAATCTTAAAGTGGACTTAGAATCGAGAGAAAGGGGATTTTCTAGACTCCCATACGTTTTTTCCTAAAAATTTGTATCTAAATATCGTGTAGACTTATAAAAAAAAATTTATAGACAATATTTAGTAATTTAATATACTATATTTAAGTTTTAGCCTATTCTAATCAATAACGGAGTCGTGGTGTGGCCGTGAAAATGACGACTTTTGGTGAGAAATCGCGATTTTGGCGATTTTGGCCTCTGCGCAATGAAATACGAGAACCATGGTGAAGTAACTTCCATTATGATCACTAATAATGTCCTTCCCCGGTCGGACCTCCGCAACATACCTTGTAGTCAGACTTTATTAATCCGAATTTATGCCATTGCGCAGGTACTGCAGCGAAAGCTGCAGGCAGGATTATTTGTCAAAGATTTGAAATGGGTCCAAGTCTCCACCGAACTCCCTCCACGTTAGTGCCGCTTGGGCCGCAGCTGAATTTCACGATATACACCATCATGAATCGATGTTTTACTCAACATACTATATTTTCTGCGGCATCGCGCCGGTCAAGATATCCTTCCTGGAGTCAAAGCGGTACTGCACTCGTCGCGCATGCTGCATAGATCCGCCAAATCGTCGCTAAACGCTAATATGTGTAAATAGAAGTGTGTCTGATCCAGCTAGGACTGACACCATTGCATTACCGATGCCGCAGGGGAGACAAAATGTCAATCGTCCAACAGCTTATCAAATGAGGTCTTGCTAGCTTTCGAGAAGCATGGCACGGGAAGACGAGATAACTTAATGCCAGACCGCCGCAATGCCGCTGTCCATGCCGCCGCAACAATTGACCCTCTTATGAGCCACTCGAAAACGAACAAGTAATCAGGAAGCTCAAACTTCGCAGATGAGTGTCATGGGTACAAAAAGGTAGCAGTTGGTCGCCGAACAACTATCTGCGGTGTCCGTAGTTGAACCCGCAAAAGTCCGCAAATTGTGGGCAAATCAACGGAGCCAACACCAAGATCTAGCTATAATAGCGATAGCAACAGAATTTGCAGAGCCTTGGACATGCCATATGTTCTTATCCTGATGGAACAGACCATATCATCGACGCCGTAGTAACTCCGTCGCTATTGTCATGTCATAGTATTCTAGGCCCCTATATATCATGGAGAAGGCTTGGTCATTCATGGTCCCCTTGAACCAGATCACAGCTATTATCATGTAGCTTCTCACAGAGTAGCCTCTGCAGATTGTGGTTTCCTGCCGTATACGACTGTGCCCTCGAGGTAGGTGGCGTGAGTCTTGCAATCCTTGATATTATTTCGCATCTCTGCAAGAAATAGTTGCGATCGCTCATAGGACCACTGATTGGGCCAGTCAGCAAATAGATGCAGATCGCATAGAGGCAACATACACCCAGAGCGGTTGTCAGCAAACGTAACATGAAGCCCTCGACACCATCATGTAAGCGCAATTGATTGAACCTCCCAATTTCCTTGAGAGCGCGGTCCGAGGGCCAGCCATTCATCGGCCAGATATATCTCACTTCCACCACGTCTACGAAACCAGCTCTTTCCATATGGCCCTTGGCTTCTTTCCAGATCCGAAAGCTTTTGCCCAATTTATCGCCGCAATCAACCACAGTCCGGCCCCATAAGCGATAGAAATGATCCGGCGGTAGGCTGTCATTCACGGCAACAGGTTCTACCGAGTGCTCAACTATCTCGACCCATCCACCAGGTTTCGTATGCCGGTATGCTTGTTGAAACAGGTAGTTCCAATCAGCAATTGCGCCAAACATTTCTCTCAAATGAATGAAGTCAAAGTAGTTTGGTGGCCATGTCCATTCCAGCGTAACGTCGTCAATTTCGAAAACACAATTCGGAGGGATGAATTCGGGCTGGATCGGGCTCAAGTCTGTCCCGAGCACTTGAGCACTTGGATATTGATCGGCCATATCTATTGCCCAGATTCCGGTGCCTGTCCCTAAATCGAGGACGTTGTGAGGCTCGCCTATCGGAGCAAGATGTAGCTTCTTATCTAGGGTGATGAGGTACATGTGATGAGCAAGGTCGACGATCTCATTAGCATGTTCGTCGTTGGGACTGATTGTCGAAATTAGTCGAGGTTGAGCATGATAGTGCTTTGAAATGGAATCCATGAGCTGAAAACGAATAGGAATTCACGATCGCGCTCGACAGAACTTGAATATATGCGTACCCCCAATATGCGCCATCCTTATAAGCGTGGTATCTTCTTCCATGTTCGTATCTGTAATCCGTGATATACGAGGCCAAAGTCTCTGTATCGTCTCCGATCAGGGATTCGCTATCGTATGCGCTGTCTGAGTCCCCGACACCCTGTAACTCCGCCTGCTCTGGCCCTACACCAACAAATTGATGCTCCTGTGCGACAGGTTGCGCATCTGGAGTTTGTGAAGTAGGAGTTGACGAAGCGGGACCTTCAATCAAAGAAAGGGTTGAAGGAGTGCTAGAATGGTAGCCTCCCCCCTCCGGATTCTCAAGGTGCGTAAATGTCTTTTCATCTTCTTGTCCAGCGATTCCTCTGCTGGTACGATTATCATTCATGTCGAGGTGTCAGTGGTAAGTCGATGAAGGTGCGCACGCGCTTGTGGCGAGGTTTTCGGACTTATGGAAGATTCAAAGCCTATGTAGCAGCACTGTGGTAGAGCTTGGATGGAATTAACGAGCTATCTCACAGACTTCCTACGAGATAACCCTGCCGTGCGAGTGGAAATCCGTGCCCCACTCATCAGTCCACTTATACCTAAAACGTTTGATCGCTTGGCGTCAGCAACGGTCGTTAGCATGGTGGAAAGGTGATCTCTGAATGGCTGATTTGCGTCAGATTTAGTTCCCGGTCCCGTACCGCCGGGTGGATCTTGCGCTAGCGGCTCAGGCCTTTTTGCAAACTTTATCTCTCACTGATAGGGATCTTTGTATTCTATTGTAATCTCAATGTCCACTGCTATTGCAGGTTGTGGCCCATGTACTACTATCACTGATGGTGAGGCCTACTTGCAGAATCACATGCGGTCGGTGCCAGATGTGGCTTAAGTCGTCTGCCTTTTCAAGCCAGTCGCAACAAGCTCATCCAGTTCTAATCAAGCAGGCCGGCCTTTCCTGCTCGGTAATAAAGCTTGGGCATTTATAAGTGCCCGTCCAATAACTCCGTGCCCTCCTTCCCGACACTTTGGTGCCCTTTGGTAATGGCGAAACAGGTGAAACCTTATGTTATCCTTATAATAGGAGCAGGTAACGCAAACAAAACTGTTGCTTGTAGAGATCGCATTTCGCTTACTTTTCGCGTCCAGGTAGTACCGGCCTCGCCCTCGCAGCCGGATTTCAAAAGGTATATCAAGCCAATATCTTTGTTATAGAGTAACACTAATCGCTGGACCCTTCACAGAACGGCATTAAGGCCTTAGTATTTGAGAAAGATGCAAGCCTTACAGAAAAGTCTCGAGACTGGAATATGGGGTTGCACTGGGGAGCGGCTGTCCTTCGAGGTCTTTTACCGGACACAGCCTGGGAACGTTTACAATCGGTCCAGGTTGACCCAAACGTGCCCACAAAGGTTCTCGATTCTATGTACTTTCTAAACAGCCAGACGGGGGAACGTATCGGTGCGGCGGAAATCGATAATTTCTATCGCCTAAAGCGTTCCAAGCTACGGGCTCTACTCGCTGAGAATCTAGGCATCCGTTTCGAAAAGAAATTAGCAGCTATAGAATATTCAGCCGATAGAACAACAGTGACTGCCAAATTTGAAGATGGCTCCTCTGAGACGGGAACGATGATTGTTGGCGCGGATGGCGCTCGTTCTGTGACTCGCAATTTGATCGTGGGATTAGACTCTTCAGCAAGTTGCAGGATCCCGTACGCAGCGACTTTTGCACAAGCAAGTTTCACCCAAGAACAAGCCATCCAATTACGCTCATTCCATGCTTTGTACCTAGCAGGCATCCATCCTGATGGATACTTCTCCTTTTTTGGAATGCAGGATGCTACTGACGCGGAGAAGCCAGAAACTTGGATCTTTTTCTTTTACATTTCATTTGGAAGTACTCTTGAAGAGCAGGACAAGATGGCGCAATGGTCAAATGCCGAGAAGCTGCGCCTTGTAAAGCAGAAGGCCAGACAGTACGCAGATCCATGGAAGAGTGCATATGAATGGTTACCAGACGACCATCCAGTATGGTATATGGGATTTACGGATTGGGATCCTGGCGCTGAAGGACACCACTGGGACAATCATGGTGGATTAGTCACTTTGGCCGGAGATGCGGCACATACAATGACATATCAACGAGGACAAGGGTTAAATCATTCTATCACCGATGCCAGTAAGATCGTGAAGGCGGTCAAGTCAGTCATTAGTCGTGAGAAATCACAGGAAGAAGCGATAAAGATATACGAAGAAGAGATGATTTGCAGAGCTGGAAATGAGGTAAGAATGAGCACACAAAACACAGCAATGCTTCATAATTGGGAACAAGTTCTTCAGAGCCCTCTCATGAGGAGGGGCTTGAAGAAGGATTGATGCGTATCAATATATTATTACTCGTATTTCTCAATGCCATTCGAGCTGGGGGGCGACGGATATTCTGACTTACCACTGTCCTTTTGGGCATTACCAGAAGCTACTCATACAAAGAAGAAATGCAGAGGTATCCGATACGAAGGCAATCACATGGAAGACCTCAAGCCAGTAAAAGCGAAGGAAGACAGCATAGATCTCTATAAGTTTACTGCTTTCAATCCGAATCTTCGCCATAACCATTCATCTTTCTTCCTTTCCTACCTCCTCCAAGTTCAATCGCAGTCCGCCCTTCCAGCTTCTCTTTCACGTTGTGAGCAGGAGGATCCGTGATCAAGAACTCCCTTCTGATCCTAGAGGCTTCCTGGTCCCACACCTTAACTGCTTCGTTGTATTCTGCCATAGCATCGCTGCCACTTTGTCGTGCAGCTTGGCTTTTCTCGATATAAGGCTTTTTTTCGCCTTCCGGCAGAGCTCGCCATTGCGCTCCGAGAACGATTCGAATCTGATCCCTCGTAGCTTTCGCAGTGGCATTATTAGCTTTCGTCACCTCTTCTGCATCACAGCGGGCCTTGACATTATACCACTCGTCCTTCTGGTAGAGCAGATACGGATTGACACCGCTCTTTTCAGGCTTGATGGGGCGGTCACCGAGCTCCACGAGTATTGCTCCGATAATCCTGGCTTCATACGCCTCCACCTCGGCTTGAGTGTTGACAGATGCGTTCGGATCGGGGGGTGGGAGGATGGGCTCCCAGACATCCACGTAACCCCGCTTACGTTTTGTGGCTGGAAATGTAGGCATTACTGCAATGGTTGGAGCACTAGGAATGCTATGTTGGGAAGGAGGATTGTCTGCCTTTGATCTTCTAGATACCAGTGGGGAGGGCACTTCAATGGGTCCGAGAAGTGACTCGATAACGTCTGATGCTGCTCGGAGGCCGGAGAGGTAAGCACCGTGTACAGTTGCAGGATGAGTGCCGCAAGTAGCCTCTCCAGAGAAGTGTATTGAGCCCACAGGACGGGCCATCACGTCGTAATCTCCAACTAGAGTCTGTGGGCCGACATATGAGTAACTCCCACGTGCGAAAGGGTCGCGCTTCCATCTTGTCACAATGGTCTCGGATGGTTTCGGTATATTGGTAGGTGCAAACACTTTTGCTAGCCGTTCTGTAACCTCTTTCACGAGGCTTTCATCTTCTTCTTCTTCAACTGAGTATGCCGCGGTTCCAGCCATCAGTGCTACCAACATCGGTCTACCGCTTGTTTTGATCCGATTCCAGAAGAGGTAAAAGCGACCGCGTCGAGAGGCGTAGGCTTTCTGATCTAGACCATCGTGTTCTGGCTTATTTAGGAGACCAAATATGTCGCGATTTTCTTCCCAGAAAGGCTTTTCGTAGACCAAGACCACCTATGCCAACAGTCAGCAGATAGTAACGAGAAGTAGCAGAGTGCTCACCTTGTTAAGCAAACCAAAACCCATGCGCTCAATGCAGGAAGTTTTCCAATCCGGGAGTGGAGGGCTGAATGTGATTGACTCTGATTTCAAGACCCCTAGTGATGCCGTTAGTACCACTTGATCCGCCTCAATTTTTTCGCCATTGGTGCATTCGATCACAGTGGGCGAGTGACCATACGCGTCGTATTTGATTGATCTGACTGGATGATTGAAGCGAATGTCTAATGGCTCTGGAAACTGCCAGAGTCCGCGGGGTACCTGAGTGTAACCGCCAATAACCTCTGTATGTTCTCCTTCGAACTCGTTTCCTGTGTCCTGATCCCAACCGCCAAGACTTAGCTGGTTGACGTTGGCTGCATTGGCATATTCGAGATTCGCATGGTGCCAGTTGAGAAGTCTCAAATCCCCTGCTGTAAGTCCAAGCATTTCCTGGTACTGTTTGATTCCTTCGTCCATAACCTCACCCAGGTTCGGATACTTTGATGCTTGTGTCACTGGCACTAGATTGAGGGTCCGTGCCATTGAAACATCAGGTTGGAGTTGCCAGCCCAACGATCTTGCTGCTTCCGCCGCTGTCGATTTTGATGCCGATCCCGCTAACTGATACTGCCGGCCACCGACTTTGTCCACTCCGATAGATGAGTGCTCTGGCGCATTGGAGTTAGTTGAGATGGGGTTGCCATCGGTGATTGTGATATCCACACCAGCGTCCTCTAACGAAGAAATCAGCTCGGCATTTTCTCCGTTCACCTCCTTTGGATCCTCCCCACGTTGTATCAGGAACTTGTCTCCCTCTACCGTCCGAACTGTCGGTAGCTTATTTCTGAACTCAGCAGCACGCTCCAAAACATCGTTCCAGAGCTTTTCTATCATTGTGTCTTTGTGTTGGTCTACCGGTTGCCCATCAAAGTCATAAACGACAGTGGTGTCCTTCAATGCATAGTATCGCAGTGCCAGCTGTCCACGGATAATTGTATTCAGTGGATTTCCATGCTCGAATCCAGTTATAATTTGAGCGCCCATCTCTGCAGTGTTTCGTAGGCCATCGGGAAGAGATCCAATTTGCTTCTTTAGCGGGTGTGAATAGACACGTCCTCCAACACGGTTTCGACCCTCCAAAACAATAATCTTGGGGGCTTTCTCGCCCTTGTCACTGAAATGTTCCCCCAGTTGAGCTGTTAGCCCTTCTAGTTGCCTAGCACAACCGAGACCAGACATGCCAGCACCTATGATGACAATTGTTCGACGTCGACCTCCCTTTGCTTTAGCTCGAGGTATTGACCGCGCAGTATGGGATAGTTCGACACACCCGAAATTGATATATCCATTCCGCAAGAGCCAGTCATAAGCCACCTGAGATAAGGCAAAATACCGGCTTTCTCGAACGCATCCAGCAGCCTCTTGTCGGGTCACGCCAACCAATGGGCTTCTGTGCCACATTCGAAGAATCGCATTTCTGATATTAAGGTAAATAGTGACCTGTGGACGAGTTATGTGCCCTCTGAGAAGCCTGTATTCTGCAGGATGCAGAGCATAAGGGTTCAGACGAGAGGAATAAGCAGCAAGTATTCCCTGCCGTGCGAATTCAAACCATGACATCTCTGCTGGAATCGATGACTTTGCCCGAAATTCGCTACTAATACCACTTGCCTTACGAGGGCTGGTATCAGTAGAATTTCGCCCAACCAAGCCATTATCTTTTTGTTTAGGAGAGTTGCGAGGTGATCTGAAATATCGATATATTAGTCAATGGAATTGATGAAAATATGGAATGCTTACGTCTTGACCTTGATATGGTCATACTGTATATCTTGATCTGGCGGGGTGAGGGCAGTCGACCGATGTTGCGGTGTGGGTGCTAGAGATTTGCTTCCATTTGATCGACGTCCAAACATTTTTCGCGTCATACCATTTTGATGAAAATCCGAAGGAGTAATGATGTTATAGTGGTGTACCGGCGATTGCTCGACCCCATTCGCACTTGCATGTATACCAACCAACGCAGAGGTCGCACCGGTCAAGTCATCTTTCGTACTGCCGTGACTTCCCCCATGCTCAGAAAAGTCAATCCCATCGCCAAAGTGTATAGACGACGGCACCGATTCGTGGTACTGTTCGAATATGCCAAGGGAGCTGAAGTCACCAAATGGTGCATCATCGGATTTTGTGCCTGAAAGATCGAATTTTGGATCAGGGTCGGGAGTTAACAATGCGGTCGAAAGCAGATCATCTGTTGCGGTGTACAGGATCGATGAATTATCGATGCCATTGACCTGGCCAGTTGGTAGACCGAACATGAGGCCCTGATCGCTGGCAAGTTCGCCGGCGTCGTCACGAGGATTGAAAGATGAAGAAATATGAGCTGGGCTGTCATCGGAGAGTGGTCATTACAGGGGATAATGGTAATCGTGAGCAGTTGAGTCGCAATTTTTGGAGGACATTCATGTTCGGGGAGTAAGTGTCGAGGGAGAAAGCCCGTTGTGTTGCGCTTTTGCCTTCCCATCGCTAGTCAGAATAAACGCAGCAATTATTTCGGATAGAAGAAGTCAATTCAAGTGCAATTTTTGTCCAAATACTTTGACGCTTCTAAATGTCTAGATCTATTCACATAACTTTGAGCTTAATTCGAACTTTTGGCTCAACAATCACATCTCAATCGCAGGTGAGGTTGAGTTCTCGCTCTTGGCGCTCTAACCTTACTCCTCAAGAAACCCAGCACTTCATTTGGTAATTGGAGACACGCGGAGAGGCGATAAGCAAACAATACAATCTTTCACTTCTGCTCTCTTTAAGTCATTTTCTTGGTATATGCAGTGGCCAGTCCAAAACATATACAATTTGATACCTGAAGCTTGGGTTCCAGTGGCTGAAAATGACCACGCGAAAGTACGCAGGCCTGCCCGATCTGGTATGAAGCTTGTTGTACACATATTATTCATTTCGAGTATTGACCAGAAAAAAAAAGGATCTTGCACCAGATGTATACCAAACACCCGACTTGACAGACGATGTGTCCACGACTCAAGTAGGAGGCACATTACTTACGTGCCTGAGGGGCAAGTTGAGACAGGATACTAAAGATATATGCAGGAAACCGCCAGATCTGCCTCCCCAAGCTCTATAGATCATGAAGCCTCACAAACAGCTGATTCTGGGCTTGTTAAGAGCTGTTTACAACCTTCAGAAGCTAGGAATCATTTCAAGCCCATGCGTGTGGATGCAAGTAAAGCCAATTTTTCAGACCGGTTAGATGGCGGGAGGGGTTACTACAAGACTTCAAAACGACATCGACGCCGACGAAGGTACTGGGACGGAGACGATGACGGATTTTTTGGAGATCTCAGCGACGACGAAGAAGAGTCCGTTGATCGGAGATTGGCACGTCTGCGGCATGAACTCGAAGAGGTGAAAATGGAACTTGCGGACAAGAAGGCAAGTGCGGAAAGTGAGCTGGACAGCCATAAAAAGCCAGGTCAAGAACCAGACGAGGACATTTTGGCCAACGTAAGCAAGCTGAGTCAAGCGTTGGATGCTGTCTACACCGAACGAAATGGTGGAAGCAAAAGCGCACAAGTCGAGCTTGCACAGACTATTTACAAATTTAACGATGCAACCACTACAAGCAAGCAAACAAACGGCGTCCCTGCTTCTGAGCCAGCCTACTCCAAACCCTCAGCTAACACGGCCGAACTTCTTCAGGCGCTGGGGAAAGCTGCCGAGTTTGATGGACGACTGACATTCCTAGAACACTCCCTTGGACTTAATGGGATGAACATGCCTGAAGAAGGTCCTGCTTCTCCTAAACCAATCCTTCGCGCGCTCGAGACTCTGGACCGTCAAGTCCAAACTGTGTCCAATTCTTCAGCCTCGATAGATGCAGCGCAAAGCAAGACTAGGCAGTTAATTAAAGACGTTGAACGACTGCAAAAACTCAAAGCAGCTCAAGAAGAGCAGACTGCCTCTCCCCCGCCATCGGTAGGCACTGTCACTAACGGAAATGGATCTTCGTACACTGACGACCCTGAGCGATCCTCCAAGATTAATGCCCTGTACGGAACACTGTCGACAATTGATTCATTGGCACCTACACTACCTATGGTCCTAGATCGGTTGCGCACCCTACGCTTGTTGCATACGAGCGCGGCGGGCGCAAGCAACACACTGGACCAACTAGAGAAGGGACAGAGTAATCAGGCCGCCGAAATTAAGCAATGGCGAGAAGCTCTTGAACAGGTGGAACAAAACTTGAGGATTGGGGAAGGTGGACTGCAGGAAAATGTCAAAATTGTCGAAGACTGGGTCAAAGATTTGGAGTCTCGAATGGCTAAATTTTCGTGAAGCCAAAGAAGGAGAGACTTAGGGAGTTTGGCTTGTGCATTTATAGCGTGGAGTCTGCATCGTCGGCGTTGAGATACCCCTTTCTACGCATAGCTGCAAAATTGATCCCCATACTTCGCTGCTCAAATAAGATCATTCTGATGGCCTGCTTGTACCAGTGATTGAAAACTCCTCCAATAATGTATACATCCCAAATCTAATTATGACCAAATGCGCCAGTCTCAATACGACGGCATATCGCCGCCAGCAGCCGCCTTTTTCACGAATTCTTATCAATCTCTGCCCAAGCAGCCTCTCTTTTTGCCCTCTCAATCTTTGCCTTCTCTCGATTCTGCTTGGTGCGGTCGAGTCTTTCTGCTCGCAGACATTTGTTGACTTCGCGTTTCGCCTTGTTGCAGTTCCCAAGAGCTTTGTATAGGAAACCTCGAGCATGGCATTCGTCGAGAGCATTCATGACCTCTTCGCAACCTACCATGAGCGAATAAGTAAGGTGATACCTCAACTGTTGTAAACGTTTTGACCGACCTGAGTTGTCTTTTGTGTGGAGAGGAGGATGCATTATTGCGGTTGAATTCAAGTAGACTACCCTCCCGCCTCACTTAAGTTGGTTTGTGATATCGCGCCTGAGGTGCGAAGGAGAAACTTTTGGTTGCAGTTCAAGCCCCGTGGTGATGCGGCGAACTTTGGAGTTGGTCCCTGCTCAACGCGGAAATTATTCCTCATCGCGAAGCCTCAAACCCTCAACTTTTGGATTGACTCCACGAATAACACTCCATAACATACAATGGCTTCACAACGACAGCCTGTAACTGCTCAGAGGCAGAACCGTGAGTCGATGTGCAAGCTGTGCTTATAGAGCTTTCAGTCTAATATCAACGTCTCTAGAGCTTCAAACAGAATATCAAAACTACAAAAACACGCTCCAACAATTAGCACAGAAGATTGGCGATATAGAACAAGAAACCGAAGAGCACAAGTAGGTGTTCCCTTCCTCGCCGCGAACTATCTGTCTCTTCACCGCTCCCATATCTTCCCGTTTTGCGGCCCCAAAATTCTTTCCTTGGATAGCTTCACCGCCTCGTAGCCTCACATCGGCCTACTGTCCGGCAAGCTTATAAAATTCATGCTTTTGCTGATCCAAGCACTGTGTAGACTCGTTCTCGAAACACTAGAGCCTCTGCCGGAAGATCGAAAGTGCTTCCGCATGATTAACGGGGTATTGGTGGAGCGGACGGTCAAGGAAGTAGCGCCAGCATTGAAGACAAATTCGGAAGGCCTGAAAAAAGTTCTGGACGAGCTTGTGGTGCAGTACAAAAGCAAACAGGACGAGATGGAGAAGTGGAAAGTAAGTATTACTTCTTTGGATTGATATTGCTATATTTGCCTTTTGTGCGACCTGAACGGTGCATTTCAAACGCTAATTTTTGCTGCAGAAAAAGAACAATATACAAGTTGTGCAGCAATAACCTGTGTCAGCTTAGAACTTTGTTAGTGAGCACTAAGGTTTTCCAGCATAATACGCTATCCCAGACCTGAGAGCGATAAGAGTGTAAATTGAGGCGGGCTTGAAAGAGATGCGGACATTCGCCTGCGCTTGCGGTCTATTTTATGTTTGCTTACCTTTCTATTGGTTCGACTCGCTGTCGTCGCATAATACGTCAGGTCTATCAGCAACAATCTCAAACAGTAGAGTTTGTAGCACTCTCGAAAGCGAACCCATCTTTGACGCGCATATACGTCAAATGAGCCACGGCGCGTCCCATAGCTCTGCCGCTGTTCGCGCTATCCAACTCAATTGCATCATTGGATGGTGGGTTAAACCTCAAATGGATCAACGAGACACTAGTCGAGCGTTACATTTGCAGTAGCAGTGCTGCACGGGATCTCAGATGACATGACGGACTAGCTCAATCATCGGACTGCACATACAGAGTAGACGAGAGTAGATCTAATGTAAAATGCGTGAATAACACTATTATCTGCAGCAGTGACTACTCCCAGATTTAGATCGTGGGCCTTGCTTGTCATCTTCTCAATCTATCATAACTCGGTTCGTAACAGATGACGCCTGCTTGAATGGTGCAAGATGGGGTTTTAGGAAGAGTCGCGTGGCTTGCATTGATGTGTTGTCCTCGGCGATCCTAGACCTAAAGCCTGCATTTCACATCCCCTGTTCGACTCCCATGAACGTGGTCGTGTCCCTTATATGGTACCTGTTGCAAATTGTGAGACAAGTAACTAGTAATCGGGATTGCAGCGAGTGGGTACTCTCAACGTCATTGCAGGAGGAACATAGTCAGCACAAGGCTGAAGGTGATGACACCATGCATCAGTGCGGCGAGATGTTCGAAGAATAGAAAGTTAGCTATAAGGTCTATATTGATACCCTCCTATGTCGGCCCCGAGCGTGTGTTCGTGGACAGGGATATGCTCACAAGCGTTAAGTGAGGCGAGTTTTGCCAGTGTTCTTGCATACGACTTCAAACTCCTCTACGGATGGACAACTCATGGCTTGGAAGGGAAGGTAGACGCACTGCCAGCTTCGAGGCTGCATGACTCTGCGCGTCGGGGAAACTGTCAGCCCTGACCGCAAGTTGAGGTAAGCTTCAGCAGATCAATTATAGTAAAGATAAGAATTATGGCAGAGGCTCGGCTTCTTGCGATCTTGCAACGGGTAGGTTAAGGATCTCTACGCCGGCCAATGGAAAAGCAAAATAAGTACGAAATTTGAGAGGTACATGACCGTCAAATGAAAATGTGTTTTTGGGGCAGCGTTACAGGATTCGTCGAGCTCGCAGGACGTCCCCACGCCCACCCCAGCGACGATCGTGTCTTGTGCGAATGGTGAGCTGTCAGCGTTCTTCGCCTTAAGAGAGCCCGAAGCGCACCATGCCATGAGCTTGAAGCCATCGTGATTGGGTCATCAAGCAAACTAAAAGGCTCTTGCATTCTCCGACTGGTCCAGAGATTCACAAGCTCTTGCCTCTCTCTGATTGCTTGCCTGCAGGTGGGCCTCATCTTGCCTGGACGTCAACAGAGCGCTATACATTCTCGATTTTGGCGCAATTCCGCCCTGCGTAAGTCCCGCGCGCATCACTGAAGCTTTGCGAAGCTGTCAAACGTGCGACAGTTTCCATTGGCCCACAGTTCAATTGAGCATCAGTTGTGATTGCGGGTGTTATTGTGGTGTTGGAGGTCTCAACGACCGACGAAACAAGCGCCCGTTGATTGCGCCTCTGACCACTGCTTCCTGCCCAACGTCGAGAAACTTACCAGAATCCTTTTCTCGTGTCCAGACAACCGATCCCACGCGAGTTAATGCAGAGCAAGTTTTAGTTTGCATCCATCGGCCGTTCATCCACGCGCATCTCGGAAGTGTCAACTCTGAAGTGTCGGCGGACAACGGACGTGGCCCGTCAGCCCCCCCAGCATCGCAACGACAACCCTCGCGCGCATTGCTGTTCAGCGAGTACGTAGCTTCAGGCGGGAGAGTAAGAGTAAGGGAGCGACCCCGACCTTTAAGTCTTCACCTGGTGAGAACAGGAATAACCATTTGCAGTAATCTCCAACCACGTTCTTAGCTTGTAAGCGTTGCGACGTGGGACACCGCCAGTTGCTCCAAGACCACTTAAAAGCTGCAATCGTCTGCAATCGCCCTGCAATAGTCAGCGAACGCCTGCTAGCTTCTGCAGCGATCTTGTTAGTCGTCGAGTAATATCGATTGATTAATTCCAAAGTACTCTAAAGTTTTGCTGCATTAGAGCCGCGATATCGTACTAGTAGTAGTAGTTTGCGGTGGAGTCTTGCATCAACGGACGTCAAGGCACATACTCCAGTAGCTCCTTCCCTCCCTGGCTGCCACGGCTAGTCGCACCTGCCGGACCACTCGACGTAACACGGTTACACAAGCATCGGTTGCGCTTGACGCATCTTGACGCACCCCCAGACCGTCAAACCCCAGTTGTTGAGGACTATCGGTGGGAAGTCGCGCGTCAATCTCAAGTGACGTGTATTGCCAGCGAATTAACTGCATTACGCCAGCACACAGAGGGGCGAAGCCGGCTTTGTGCCAGCTGCAGCAAACCGAATATAACATGACGGGAAGCACTACAGAGAAGGGCGACACCGAAGCTGAGGGTGAACACTCGCCACCTGAGAACACCGAGCCAGGCACAGGAGGTCCCATGGACCCTACGGATACACAAGGGCAAGGTCTTGAAGTCGAAGTCAAGGAACAAGACCGATGGCTGCCCATAGCCAATGGTAAGTCCTCTTATACGCCTTTCCCTCGTCTGATTTGCGCGCTCCCTTCACCTGTTGCATATTGCAAAAGAAGATGTTGTGACTTGTGACTGGCGTCGCAAAGCTCTACCCAACCATAATTCCCCGCAGCACCATTCGACAATCCTTCCCTAGCCCAGCCCTATCGTTTCGTTTCATTGCCCTCTCAGAAGCCTGCTCTGGACCCTCCCGCTGCAGGAGTGCCTCAGAAACGGTCGGCTTGCAGCGTGCAATCATGTCGTCCACCTCTCCGCCTTCCTCCTCTGAGGCTGTGCAGCCGGCCTCAAAGAGTTCGACCAATAATCGCGACTCTGATGCTAATATCCGTAACTTTGCTCCAGTCGCAAGAATTATGAAATCAGCTCTTCCGGAAAATGCAAAGATAGCCAAAGAGGCAAAGGAGTGCATGCAAGAATGCGTCTCAGAGTTTATCAGTTTCATCACCAGCGAAGGTCAGTTTACTTCATTTGTTTCGAAATCTATGGTTTCGACGAGCGTACATGTACGTTGAGCGCTACCAGCCAGTGGGGGCAGTTTGATCAGAAAACACACCCATAACGATCAAATGTCTCGAGGAAGATACCACTTCTTTTGATCATTGCGCTGTTTGTTTCTCCAAACTTGGTCGCCATGGCCGCTCTTCTTGCTGGCGGTTCAGATCACCACAACGTCTCTCAACCGCTTTCGGAAGGGTGAGTGAAGTTAAAACTTGTTGTTTGCTTGTCCATGATGAACATTCATACCTCTTTCTGTCCCATCAATTTCAAGTCTAATACCAATCGCTAGCATCCGAGAAATGTCAGCAAGAGAAGCGCAAAACGGTCAACGGCGAAGATATCCTCTTTGCAATGACCTCATTGGGGTTCGAGAATTGTAAGCAGCCCTCCTCTGCGCAAATGTCATCACATCGCTTACAAGCTTGTAGACTCAGAAGCCTTGAAGATCTACTTGGCTCGATATCGGGAGGTAAGCTACCTACTTATTCAAACCTTTTCCCGCTCCTTTCCTTTTCCCTGTATCATTTAGCACAAAAGGCGAATGACTGAACTATTGGTACTGATGGGAGCCACGAGACCCTCCTCGCAAGTCAGAAATCCGGTGGGGCTGCAGGCAATGGTTCCGGGACTGGGACCAATGCAAATGCAGGCGCAAATGCCTCCGCCGCCGCGGCCTACGCAGAGCCTCCCAACGACGCAATACTGAGCGAGGGGCTCGACACAACGGATCACGATCAAAGTGCCTTTGGAGGGTACGGAGTACACAACGGCAACGGCGCCGGCGAGTATTAAGCACTTCCGGCCCTGCGGACGAGCAGGTTTTGGAGCTGCATGGGAAGTTAGGATTGGTTGCGGTCTTATGGAGTACTAAACACAGAAAGAGGAAGAGATGGCGGAGCGGTCATTGGGAATAAAATTGCAGTGATGGATTGTACGATGGGACAGCAGGACTTTTTCTCTTCATTGCTTGTATAAATGTATCCACCGGTCTCTTCGTGCGGGCAGATTTTCTTGTGCACGTCATCAATGGTGGAATCATATAGTTTTATCCTTGAATTCAAAAATGGTCTGACTTCGAGCACCTACCCATGAACTTCCCATGAGGTCCTACACCTTATTCAGCCTTGCGGACATGATTGAGTTGTCCGATTAAGACGGGATCTACCACGGACACTAAACTCTAAACTGATTATCCAATAGCAGTCTTAGTTTCGATATATAATCTTGAGCTGGAAGACCTGTGGTCCTGCCCCTGCAACCTTATCGCCGGACCGGAAAACGTTAGCATTTCGGCAAGTACACGAATAGACAAATGCGTGTGTCTTCGTAGTCTTAGAAAGTCTATTACTTGCAAAACATGTAGTTCCTTCTCAAAATATTCATAGTCTTCATATTTTCGAGCAAGAATAATCACGCGTGACCCAATATTTCAGTCAAAACGTACAAGCTGTTCTACCTTCCAAATCCTACTACGGCAGCCCTGGTCAAGTTTTTAATACGATTTTTTGCCATTCCAATGTCTGAAGATTACAAATTTAAAGGCTGGGTCGGCAGGGACAAATATGCCGTCAAAGGCAACATGGAATGGAAAGATTACGAACCCAAAATTTGGACAGAATCAGATGTCGACATCAAGATCTCCCATTGCGGTGTTTGTTCTACAGACGTCAGTTTCCTTCGCAATGGCTTAGGAGCAACTATCTATCCCTGTGTTGTTGGTCATGAGATCATCGGAAGGGCAGTGCGGGTTGGAAAAGAAGTCAAGCACGTAAAAATTGGTGATAGAGTTGGAGTGGGGGCGCAGTTTAAAAGTTGCTTGAAACCAGATTGTGCAGAGTGCTCAGATGGGAACGAGAACTTTTGCAAAGGTTTTGTGACTACGTACTCTGATAAGATTGAAGGGGAAGGAAACACTTATGGCGGGTTTGCGGATTACAGTCGAGCTCCGGGTCATTTCGTAATCAGGATTCCTGACCGCCTGGATAGTGCTGATGCTGCGCCGATGTTGTGTGCAGGTATCACGGTTTACTCGCCGCTGAAAAGGAACGGATGTGGTCCGGGCAAGCGAGTAGGGATAGTAGGAGTGGGAGGGTTAGGTCATTTTGGGCTACTATTCGCAAAAGCACTAGGAGCTTCTAGTATCACAGCTATCTCACGAACATCGACAAAGAAGGAAGACGCATTGAAGATGGGAGCAAACCATTTCATAGCAACAGGAGAAAGTAAAGACTGGGCGGCGAAGAACACGGGCACTCTGGATCTGATTGTTTCTACTGTATCATCGCCTAACATGCCGTTGGGAGATTATCTATCCCTGCTGGCTACTTATGGAACATTCATACAGGTAGGATCTCCTGAAGATATACTTCCTGGTTTCAGTGCTTTCACACTCATGACAAAAGGCGCGAAATTGGGTGGCTCAGTCATTGGTCCGCCATGGGAGATTGAGGAAATGTTGAAGGTTGCTGCTGAGAAAGGGGTCAAGCCGTGGATCCAAAAGAGACCAATGGGAGATGCGAACCAGGCAATTGTGGATATGGAGGCAGGTGATGCGCGGTATCGCTATGTGCTAGTTCACGAATCATAAAAGTACGGTTAACGCATGGCCACTTTGGTGTTCAGTCTTTGGTATACTTTCTACTCAAAGCTTGTGGAACTTTAAGCCAACTTCAATAGTCAAAGGCCTAAACAGACTGCATGCGATCCTGTCGTCGTTTTAGTATTCGGATGAAGGTTTGGAACGATGAATTCAATGATCTAGCATCTACTGATAGTTACACCCAATCAAGACATGCTAAAGATGCCAACAAATCCAGTCTCAACTCCGCATAAACAGTAAAAACCAACAAAAATTGTCTCACCACAAACTCACAAGGATGGCAACGCTAGAATATATGCAGGTGGGACTGAATCGAAATACACGAAGATCAAAAATCGTAACGCGAAAGAGAAAAAAGCAGGCTCTCCCAACAACCTAAGATTACAAATGCAAACATCCCACAAGCTGTAAGCAAGCATGCATGACATCGATAAGACTCCGAACAAAGACGCTTAATGGTGACGACAGCCGCTACTATCAGCCTGAGGGTTGGCTAAGAGCTGGCAAATTCGTTTCCCAGAGCAGTCTTGTGCTTCATCATGGTATCATCGATCCATGCTTGCCGAGCTGTTGTCCATTGGATGGCATGCTGGATTTTTGGAACTGATCAAGGGGACAGTTTTCCTTCTCATGTCCCTTCCTGAAGCATTTCTCGCAAAAGCTCTTGAAGCAATCGCAGGCCGCATGCCCAGGGAGTCCACAAGCCAAGCACTCACCCTCTTTGTTCACGTTCCGACAGCACCAATGCCAATGCCCTTTGCGCTGGCAGCGCTCGCAGGTGTTCGCAGCTTGAGCGGTCAAACAGTCGGGCTCGGTGTGACCCTTGCGACAGCAAAATTGGCATATCACCTCGGGGCATTGTCGGACCTCGTGTCCGTCAATGGAACAAAATGAGCAAACAGGTGCTGATTCTGTAGCGCCAACTGTATCTGTTTTTGCCTTCTTCGCCGGATTTGATGTCTGCAAATTCAGCTCAGATGGTGAAAGCCTTGATGTGTCTTCGGTGTAGAGGGTCTCATCGTATTTGCGCTTCTTGCCCGCGGCTGAAGAAGTCTCGTCTAAGGTATTGCCCATTGGAGTATCGTGATTGACATCGGTCTCTGTCTCGCCAGCATCTCGAGCAAATCGCTTCCCCCTTAGTTCCATCTTTGTAGGGTCGTCTACGGATGATGGTCGATGCGCAGGTAGAGAGAGTTGACCACGAACCGCTGAATTGGTATCATGATTCGCGTGGTGCTGAATATCAGTTATAAGGGAGTAAGCTGCCGCATCCGCCATCCTGTGCAAAGTGTTCCTACACCTAGGCACCCAGTGGATCTACAGGGAGACATTATGTTTGGCCAAGACGTATGACAACTCTATAAGACGAGACATCAGTTGGCCCTGATGCTCTTGTCTTGAAAACTTGACAGTGCCATGGAGACGGTCGACGTTGCCTCTAGAATCTGTGAATATGATCACCGAGGTAGTGATCTTGTTCATAGAAGCTCTACGATTGACCTCCCCTAAAGATATCAATAGTGTCTTTTCAATGGCTAGGGTCTCGGTCGCCATTGAATCTGTGGCTTGTTTGATATCGAACGAGAACGCTTGCTTTTGCCACGAAGACGTGTCCTGCTTGAATCCTGTCACGACACCTGCTGCTGCTGCCTTCCAGCCGGATTGGAAATTGCCGTAGAACGACCCGTCACACCAATATATGAGACAAGCATTAGATTCAGATAGCTTGTCCCATGCGTTCTCAGCAAACTTGTATACATACGCTCAACAAAACAGCTTACACTGGTATTCAATCGAGAGACATAGCCTACACATGTTTCTGGCGAATGCTTAACCTATATGTATTTATGAAAACATTGTTTCATGACAGAGTTTGCCATTTCTCTTTATTTATCAGCATACGGACAACACTGGTGAGCTAGGGATGTCTCACATCGACTATTGCCTTCGCGGCTTGAGAAGTGCTTGTTTTTTTCCAAAGAGGAGTAAAAGTTGACGGGATGGTCTGATGAAGCCTGAGTGACAAGCAGAGAGCTATGTGCCGTACGCTGAAGTCTCTTGTGCCTCAATATCTTTTGGATGAGGAGTCGTGGTAAGATGCAAGTACATATACGTGTATTGGATCTTTCATACCACTCTTCGGCCATATGAAAATAGAGTAAGAAGATGCACTTTCTTGCGCGCATGGCCTCCACAGGTCTGACCCATCCTAGTAGTGCAGATCCATTGGCCTCTTTACCTCTGATTGATGCTTCGCTACCAGTCCCCAAGCTCATGTCCCGTTTTAAATTTCGGGCCACTGCGCTCCAGCTGCTAGCATATTTGAGAGGCGCATCATGCTACAAACCTTACACAGATGTATAAGGCTATCATTCAATAGCTTGGCGCAATCGTCTGTGGGCGTGATTATCCGGACACCTCTGGACAGCGTAAAGGCCGCATGCAATCCAACCACCCTCTACCATCTCCAATCCCACTTAGTAATCTGTAGATAGGTCGTGTTTCCTTGTTTCCTGGACCAGATTGACCCTTACCGATGGTTCTGAGTGTTCGCACGCGTCCGTAATGTCCAATGGGATCCCGTAACCAATATTTTGAAGCGGACAGGCATCGTTCGTGCGTGACAGGCCATTAGACTTTATACCAGAATCCAGCATATGACAGACGCTTGTCGTTGACAGTCCTCAAACTGACATTCTTACCAAAGCCACCGCTCCTGCTCACCCTTGGGAGTCTCCATCATTGGCGGCCCTCAAGTATTTAACTACAGCGTTTTGCGTCTCGAGTTCAGCCTCCAGCGTTTTGACGCGGTGCTGTAGCTCGACGATCTTCGCATCTCTTGCATGAAGGGCCAGACGCGATACCTCACGTCTGATAGTGAGTTAGTAAAATGTTACAATATTATTGTATGGATCACTAAACTCACCCTTGAGCAAGACCTTGAGCACGACGAGCATGGCGACCACACGCTTGACGGATGGCCGAAATAGTGTCATCATCCAACTTAATGTTTTGCTCTTTCATTGCTTTGATCACATCCATTGACAGATCCTCGGAACCTCCAAGCCCTTCCACGTCTTTAAATCGAGCAGGAGTTGGTGTTGATGCTGGCGAGATGAGATCCAGGAAAGCGCTATCTGCTTTCCTTTTCTTCGAGGAGGTGTCATCAATAACACCAAAAATATTAGTTTTATGCGTTCTATCAGATGCTAGTCCTGTGGACGGAGTCAAGAGGCCTGTGGTATCAACTCTTGAATGCATTTGCTTTCCAGGAGTAGTAAAAGCGTCTATCTTTGCTGATTTGCGGGGAGTACTTGCAGCAACAGCCTCGATCTCCGCTTGCTGGTCTTGTTCGGCTGTTAGTGGCCACTCGAAATTTCCATCCTCATCCTCGGTTTCCGAATCGGCCATTGGAATCCTCTGTTGATTGGTGCGATCATTATCTGAATGAGGCGTGCTAAAAGGAGGGGAGTAGGACGGAGGTGGAGATTCATGTCGAACCTCGGATTTAATAGTTTTTCCCCTAAAATCGTGTGCATTCTGAAGAACATTGGGAGTGGACCTAGGCTCAGTACGCGAATTGTTCAGAACAGCAGCTTGTTCCCTCCTCACGGCATCGTCTTGAAACAAAAAGAATCCGCATTGCTTTCCCTTTGCCTTCTGGCAAGTATAAAACCATTTGCCCTGATTTTCGGTTTGCTTTTTGACTTGGAATTGGACTGCGGGCAAACGGGGACTGCAGTCACCTAACCATAGGTTAGATCTCATATCATTATTCATTGAAGTCATTCTTACACTGCCAGGTTCCATCGACAAATGCACCTCTTAACTGGTTCGATCGCCCTCCCTGCCACCCACCTCGTCCTCCACCTCTACCTCTTCGTGCAGCCATAAGGGAATATTGTGGTCGATAAAAATCACAGTCTATATTATGCAATGAGTATGCATCAGGCGAGCTAGAAGTCTTTGGTGAACATAGTGTAGTACTTGTTGATATATAACTTGCACATTAAAGAGATTGAGGAATGAAATGCGATGCGATGAGGTTGGATGAGGTTGTACGCTAGCTGTTTTTAGTGCTAGCTTACTTTATGCCAGCCTCATGCAGCCTCAAATGATGATACACATATAATTCAAAGGCCTCTTCAACCACACAAGCGGTTATGCAACTGTAGGCATTTGAACACCATTCCTACTGCTATGTTGGACGGTGCTGTTGTAGCAATTTCTTTTAATCTAAATGTACTTGCCTCCACAAAGTTGAGATCAGCGTGGCTTCGTGGAAAGATGAAAGAAGGAGGGAAAAGTTTGAACAAAACGGGCACATATATTCACAAACGTTATTGGAGACCTTCAAGGTATGTTCCACGTTATAGTTACATGGGACTGAGCATCAGTTGCACTATACTTTCCATTTGAACAGGTCCAGAACTATGAAAGGATTAAACGCTATACCCTATATGCCCTTTAAATATGCTTTGTCCAAACCGCCTTACCAAGTCTGCTCCCAGTATTAATGCATATCCTGAATGTATGTGCTCCCTATCAACTGTATATGGCGTAAAATCATAGACAAGGTGTAATACATCACCATAGACGGCGTTTCCCAAATCGTCGCATATTTTTTGAGGTTGCATTATTTCACCATTATTAGCAGGCAATGCATCAAGGCCACCAATTCATTCGCTTGTAAGACTCAATGACAGATTCGACCTCTTCTTTTGTTAGTGTGGGGTGCTTATATCTATATCGCCGAATCAGTATGATCAATAGATGAAAACCTGGACAGACTTACTGAAACCCAGTTTCCTTGACAAAAGCACTACCGTCAAGACTCAAATCGTGGTCCTTCAGCAGTTCCTTCTCCATGAATGGATTGAGTGGTGTTGGCTCTTTCACGCCAGCATCTTCTTGCATCTCTGCCCATGGATCTAGCGTATCATCGTTGAGATCATCCACTAATGCGTCTAACCGCAACGCGGCTACTTTTGATATTAACCTGCCCTCGAATGACATTGGAACACTGAAGATCTTGCTGAGAATATCGGCGAGGACACCTTGTGCTAAATCTGATATCAGCTCCACGCACATTCATCACATTACGTCAAGTAGAACTCACAGGTATTCCCCTGATCCACCAAATTGAAAACCGATGTTGTCTTTTTCGGTGCCTCCGCTGAAGTCCTCACATACCACTCCGCCATGGTCCACATCCCTCGCGCAACATCCTCCACATGCACAGTATTAGTCCTCAAATCCCTATCCCAGAGCCACTTCATCGTATCCTCCTCTCTCTGATACACCCTCGCCAGGCACAGAGCCGTAGCAAGGTACTGTGTCGTATAGGGCCCATACACATGCGCCAACCTCATAAAGCACAAATTTAATCCGTCAATCTTGGACAAATCTGTCTCAGCCTGAAGTTTCCACTTCGCCAACTTTGACCACGGTTTTAACTCGTCTGTTTCTTTCCGTGGCTTTTCCTTGGGTTTGTAGACCATACCGGTGGAAAGTTCGAGGAAGCATCTTATTTTCCGTTTGGCGCATTCGGCACCGAGATTCATAGAGAGGGCGTGGGAGCGGGCTTTGTAGACTTCGTCGTCTTGTGAGTAGCGGGTTTCGCCTCCGCAATTGAAGACATAGTCGAATTCTTTGCCAGTGGTACGGTTGAATATTCGAGGGAGATTTTCTGTCTTGGAAGTCAGTTACCTTGCCAGTTGTGGTGCGTTTGCGCGTAGCCGCCTGGATCGGAGATACTCCAACATACGTTCTTTGGAAGCGTCTGCTTGCATGAACTTATCCCTCGAACATGCCTCTGCAAATTCTGGTGCTAGCCATGCTAACTCCGGAAGCAGCTTGTCGACAAGGCGCACTTCAGAAGCTAATTGGTTTTTATGTATGTGGAGGGCTAGAAATCGTCCCGTATAGCCTGGTGAGGGGGTTCGGTGTCAATTGTTTGATTCCTTATGGCTATACGGATGTATTCGTCAAGAACATACCCAAACCTCCAATTATGAGTACAGCAGGTTTTGACTCCTCCCCAACCCCATTTTCGCTCATGCTCGGGGGTTAGCAGCGTCGTGATGTAAGCGTTATCACCGATAATTCCCTTAGTCGCGAGTCTTGATATTCAAACAGTCCAAGAAGAAGATGGGGTATATTCGTGGATTAGAATGATAGAATGATATTGGCACGAGAACAACAAGGTTGACAAGATTGTGTACTGGCTTAGCAATAGAAAAAAGAGCAATTCGCCTCTAAAACTTTTAAAAGACCACACCATGGACCCTCACTTTTAGTACATCTCACCCCAAAGTCTACCCCTTGTCTTTGCGCAGTGCACGGACAAAGTTTCATGCAGGAGAGTGATTAGCTCGGCTTGAAGCATTTCCATCAAGTTTTATATGTAGAACTTCTCACCTCAGGTTCGACTGATGTGAAGACACAGACTAACATTTGCGGGGTCAACTCGCAAATCTAACACTCTAAAGCGTGCATATCCTGCTGTACGATCTAAGAAACCCACTCTCATCCAATCCAGTTCTTTTGTTCCTGAGAATCATTAATTTACCCCTCCTCGTGAGCATGCGGTGTCACAGTCACACACGCAGTACCACGCACGTTGAACAGGCATTCTGTCGTGCTTGCACCCTGTCAGAAATTCCTCAAAGTGCAAACTGCTAACATCCAGAGGAGATCAAAAAGTAATACCTAATAAATGAGCTATGCCGTCTACGCTCTAGAAGCGGGTGCGGGTGAGCGCCCTCTGCCGTTTCTGACAGGCGCCTCTTTACCATCTCGGTTCTCGATGAGGAGAACAGGCTGAAACCAGTAATCCTGGATCTAGCATCTTGTCAGGCCATCATCAATGACGTTGAAGCCACAGAGTTTGGTACTGATAGACTGATATGGGATGGTAGTACAGCTATGAGCTCAACTACTACATGCTTACCGCGATACCTTCTCCCGAACAGGAGACCACTCATTCGGTTGAAAGTTATTCTCTATATGCCCACAAAATGAGATAATTGGCAATCCTGCTGGGGGTCATCTCCGAAATGCGCAAACATCTTTCACGTACCAGGGCCCTAGCAAGAAACAGACGTGCAGCAAACGCAGCAACCATCGCTTAGGCATTTCTTTCCCTTTGAGATGTCTACTCCATTCCTCTCTGCGTTCCATCTTATCCATTTGCGTGAAGTGGACAATTGGGCCCCATACACGTTCGCCCGGATTGTACTTGTACAGCCGCTGGCTGATCTACGTTTCCATTAGTTGTAGACTAAGCTATTGTCCAATCCAGACTATTGAAACATGCAGAGAACACGATACCGAAATCAAAGGATGGGGCCATTATAACACCGCTATAGCCGTAAAGCGTCTCCATAAATAACCGCTCAGGGGACTGGGGGATTATCTAGGTGATTCGCGATCATTGAAATACTCAGCTTTCTGTACCTCGAACAAATTCTACTCACTTACGTATTCACTACAATAACGCCCTATTCGCAAACGGGCCGTCCGAGCCGGTACTCGATATGCAAACAGGGGGGGCACATCCTTGTAATCTCAGGGAATGCGTATACTTACTTATCCAGAATCAAGTCCTTTGTTATAGGTTGTGTTGCAATATCTCTAAGATTCTTCACTGCCTAACTTCTTTTTAACAATGTTCGAAAGGACTCAGTATGCTCAGTCATCCTATCAAAACACAATATGCTTAACATCAGGAGCCGTGAATATGCTTATTTGGTTTCAGCACTGCCGGTCCAGGATTCGCGTACAATTATCCCGGAAACTGTCTTTTCCGGGTAGCTCGCAGAGTACCAGGCAGCTGATATCAGCGGCACATAAGAGCAACTCCATGGAGGCATTACAGACATATATCCTAGTTATTGATTGCTCTATGTCAACTTCTATTGCCATGACGCTACCAACGACTCACGGCCAAAAAGAGCAAACCAGATTGGAAAAATGCAGAAATGAACGAAGAAGGTGGAATGAGGTAAATCTATCTGGGACAGGAAATGCAAGCAGAGAGCAAAACGGGCTTAGGTACTACGTATGTACGCAGTACGCAGCATGCAGCATGCACGTCGAGCCTGTCAAAACACATGCATCAACGGCTACACCCGCGCAGCCCCAGACCGAGCCAAATGCAAGCACGCACGCACGCCCCTTCAATCCCCACCTCCACCAACCATCAAAAGAATGCTATGAGCTCAGACCAAACCAAATCAAAATTGCCACCTTTCTCTACTCGTAAGCAGTGTAAATGCCAGGAAGAATACCGAACGCCCTATGCTTTTTATATGTAAAATTTGACCTCCTGACGACCTTCGTAATGCCCATACCCAATGCTATGTTTATTTGAATTCTGAATGAATGGAAATGATGATGATGAATGTGGGGTAAATTGTGGATAACCCCATCTGCGAGCGAAAGCGGAGACCCTCGGATCGTGTAAACCATGGTTGATGACGACGATCTTGTGGGGTGGTCCGCTCATAATGAAATTCTAGAATCTAAAACTCCCAGTCCTCGTCGACGGACTTGATGGCCCAATCGAATTTCTCGCGCAGAGTCTTCGAAAAAAAGCGCTCGATTGGGACGTTGAACTTCTTGGAGAAGACAACTGTCAATCGCGGATCAATGTAGTTCTATGCATATTAGTCCGCTGGCTTCCAGGTAGCGCAGAGCAGATACTCACAATCTTAGAGGTTCCCAGGGCGACCTCCTTGTTGTTGTCCTTGTCGTCCTTCTGCACCTTCATAGTCTCGATACGAGCCTCCATTTTCTCCATGTTGGCATCCAACTTCTCCACTGTTGGACCCTTGCCTTCAGCCGTGACTTTGCCAGTCTTGATTTCTTTCTTGTATTTCTTTTCGAGCTCATCAGCTTCCTCTAGGCGCTCATCAAGCTCTTTGGTCTTCATCTCCTTCTTGCCTTCTGCGACGAGTTTCTCATTGTCCTTGGCAAATTTCTTCTGGATTGCTTCGCGCTTCTTTTCGACTTCAGAAGCAACATGCTCCTTCACCCACTCCTCAGTGAGGTCCTCGGGAAGTTCAAAGTAATCGGCACCCCGTTTCTTCTTCTGTTTGGGGTCGACGTCCAGTATCATTTGCTTGATGCGCCATTGCTGGTATCGAAGGCCATTGATTTTGTCTTCCATCTTCTCCATCGAGCCAGCGTGGCCCGCGGCAACTGTACGCTTGTGATTACACAAGATGGCGACTTTGCGATTGGCATCGTTATAGTCTTTTACCTTCTCCGCTAAATTTCCCGTGCTTTTCAGGTCCCGCAACAAACTAGCCATAGTCCAAGAAGCGTTGTAAGTACGAAAGACCTTAGCAGTGAGGCCTGTCATGTAAGAGCCCAAATGTTTATTGAGAGCGGACGTCGTCAGGCGATCAAAGATTTCGTCACCATCCTTCTTAGGTGCTTTCTTGAAGATCTTCAAATTCTTGAAGACTTGGTTGTCGACTTCGACCTCATCGTAGAATCTGATACTATCCTTTCCCAAGAAGTCAAAGATGACGGTATTTGGTGGTCGTAATGTGATGTGTTCGAATTTTAGGGAGCAACAGCCAACAGTATCAGCCTCGTCTTCACCTTTCTCATTACCAGCACGAAGCGCGAACTTGTCGATGAGGTAGACCGCCGTGGCACGTTGACGATCAGCCATAACACCCGATGAGAGATCGCGGGTGTAGTCCTTCCGGATGCGATCAATATGCTTTTTTAGCTCCCGAGCTTTCTCGAATTTCTTGAAATCGCTTTGGCCTTTGACATCAGAGTTGGCAGCCAGCATGACATATTTGTAGGCGCCATTGATGTTTTCCTGCCACATAGCTAGCCAAGTGCCAGTCTTATCGTGTTTGACCTCTTTCCATTCGTGACCTTCTGGGGCTGGTGGTACTGTTGCTTCTTTGCCGATGTTGATAGTGACTTGTTCAGGCCGAACTCTGGCCTTGACTTTTCCAGTCTTTGGATGCTCGCCACGGCCTCTAAAAAGTCCAGGAGGTTCGACACGGAAGTTACCGACTTTCTGTTTCCGGCCGTCCCATGTGCAGAACATATAGGGTGCCTCTTGTTCGTCCTTTGCGGCTTTGAGTGCTTTCTTTTCAGCACCTGGCAGGGCCTTTTTCTTCTCTCGCTCAGCGTCGTAGTACTCGAATATTGGTTTGAAGTCACACTTTTCGAATGATGAAATTTTGACCTTGTCGCCGTCGCGATCTTTGCCATGGCCAGTCTTCTCGAGCATAGCCTTGAAGTCGGCAAAGAAGTTTTTATTGAAAGTATCGTTGGTCACGTTGACAGTCGAGTTGAGCATAGCACCGTAGAAGCCTGCGATCTCTTCTGCCTCTGGCTGAAGAGTGACAGGAGTACCGTCATAAACGAGTTTGACATGAGAAGGTAGTGGCTGATAAGGAGGCGGGAAGACGACACCATTGTGCTCTAATGTGTCCCATTTGATGGAGTCGTCACTCTTTCCCGGATCCTCCCACCACCGAAACTCCTCTTCTTCAGCTTCCGCATCCTCGTCCTGCTCTGTGGACTCTTTCTTGACTTTGCCTTTCTTGGCTGTAGAAGTCTCTTCCTTGACTTTGGTCTTGGTCTTTTTTGCGGTTGAGGTGGTCTCCTTCTTGACACCGTTGGCAGCCTTGGATGGCTTCTTCTTCGCAAGGGGAACATCATCGTCACTCTCACTGGCGGCTGGCTTGTTCTTGCGACGTTTCTTTTCTTTATCTTCGTCTGCACGGATAGCTTTTGCGGTCTTCTCAGCGCGCTTTTCTATCTTGACCTTCTCCTTGACGAGCTTCTTGGTGAGAGGGATATCGGAGTCATCTGATTCGCCAATTTGAGCAGCAGTAACCTTGGGAGGTTTCTTTGAGATTTTTGCGAGTGGAACATCGCTCATTTCCGCATCAGAGTCAGATTCGGCAGGCTTTGAGGTCTTCCTTCGCTTGCTCTGTAAGATGTTAGCAAATGATACAATTCCAGCTTGTGGAAGACCAACGCACCAATGGCTTCTCGTCCTCCTCTTCTGAGCTGGTAGATTCTTTGTATACTTTGCCGATGCTGCCACGAGATTTCCGCTTTCCATTCGCACCATTTGTGAGTCCATTGGTAGCCGGGGCTTCATCGTCCACGTCCATGTCCTCGACAGGGCCATTGCGGATGGAAATGCCCGGATTGACTGTTCCATTTGATGGAAGTGCTTTGTCCATTGCTTTGTCGAGACTCTTGGGAATGGTAGCAGTGGATTTCACTATGAAGGATTTCTGTTAGTTATTTGCTATCATACACAATGCCTTTCAAGACTTGAGAAAGCTCGTGTGAATGACGATGAGCTGGGTAAGTAAGAAGGAGGTGATGCGGATTTGATGCCGCTACGCAGATTTTTGACGTCGCGTCAGATGCGACGGTTCGGCGCCGTCACCCGAAGCTAGCGCAAGTAAAGCTCAAGGGCAACAAGCTCTGGCGTTTTACTACTACGTACCTCCGTTTGTGGTCGAGCCCTTTATGAGAGGGGTGTCATCTTCTGAGGAGGACATCTTGGTCGCAAATTCAGGGGGTGAAGTGTTGATGTGTGGGAAGAATGGAAACGCAGCGCGCGGAGGAAGGACAGGCGTTTGAGCGTTTTGTGAATGAACAAGGCGCTGTAGGGAGGGAAATGGTAGTTGAAGGCGTCCGCGCGTGAGGAAGGAACCACAACGCGGGACGAGGAGGAATCTAAGTGCTATGATGCGGGTTTGTGCCTGCTAAGTGATGTGAATGCAGGAGAAAAAAGAAGTTTGAGAAGGTGAACGTGGAAAGGCGGCTCAGATGTTTAAGTGAATTGATGCCTGAGGCTCAACAATCAGGCACCCAGTAAATGCTTGGCACAAATTGGCCTCGCCGATGCACTCCGAGCAGCAAAGTGAGAGCAAGCGACACCAGAGCTACCCATCCTGCCGTACTCCATCTTCTGGCATCAGCCAAACCTCTCATCTGCTCAATTGCATTGTATTTCCATCCACAATGCTCTCGAGAGCTGCTAGACCCGCCCTAAGGGCAGGCGCTCAAGTCGTCGCTCGGTACCCACTCCCGAAGCTCTCCCATCCCTTCACTTTTGTCTCCCTCTAACAATCCATCAAACAATTAGCCCCGTCGCTGTCAACTCCGCCAACTATGCCACCCTCCGAGAGATCGAAGGTCGTCTCAAGTCGATTCGCAACATCGAAAAGATCACCAAGACGATGAAAATCGTGGCCTCCACCAAGCTCACCCGCGCCCAAAGAGCCATGAGCAACTCCCGAACCTACGGCGAAGTCTCCAACACCGTCTTCGAAAAAGCCGAGACCAAAATCGAAGAAGGTGAGGGCAAGAAATCCCTCATCATCGTCTGCAGTTCCGACAAGGGCCTCTGCGGTGGTATCCACTCCGGCATGTCTCGACGAGCACGTAAACTGCTAGCAGAGAAGCCAGAATTGGATCTTGTTGTTATCGGAGAGAAGTGCAAGGCTCAACTCGGTCGCTCAAACAACAAGCAGATGCAATTGAGCTTCGCTGGTATTGGAAAGGATGTGCCCACTTTTGCCGATGCCCAGGCCATTGCCGACCAGGTTTCGCTACTTCCAACCGACTACCAATCCGTTCAGATTGTGTACAACAAGTTCATTAATGCTACCAGCTATGAACCCACCATCATTGAGGCATACTCCAAGGAAGCCATTGCCGCCTCTCGTAAGTTTTCCAGCTTCGAATGTTTTCCCAGATCAAGATCTCGAGTTTAACAAGCAATAGCCAACTTTGCTGCCTTTGAAATCGACGATGAAATCCTCAGCAATTTGCAAGAGTACTCCCTTGCCAACTCCCTCTTCTGGGCTCTAGCCGAAGGCCACGCTTGTGAACAGTCCGCCCGCCGAAATGCCATGGATGTAAGTTTAACCTCCTCCCTCTGTATTCTGAACAGCACAACCTCTCCGTTGTGAACAGCAACTCTCTGTATTTTGAAAGCAAGACTAATCACTGTCACAGAACGCCTCCAAGAACGCCGGAGACATGATTACTCGCTACCAAATTCTCTTCAACCGAACGCGACAAGCCGTCATCACCGGCGAATTGGTCGAAATCATCACCGGTGCCGTCGCGTCCGAGGAAATGTAATTAGCTTGCAAGATTTATCTCATTTGTGAATGTAAAAATAAAAACATCGAGCACTCCAGCCATAGAGAGCTTTTCCTTCTTAAGCATATTCCCACCTTCTCGAACTTTCCACTTGATTGCTAATGTAGTGATGATAATCCCGGATGAGATCACGTCCTGGCTGAAAAAATAAATCTCGAATCGGGATCTGTAGTGGAAGTTTCAGAAGATAGTATGACGCACCCTAATCTTGATTATCATTACACCAAAAATCGCAGTGCCGGAATCGGGCTTCGACAACGTTATCCCCCGCCCAGAAAGATGCGCATAAAGAAAACGCTAGAACGATACACTAGATTTCACAAAAGGCCCCCGTCCCTATCAAACACACCACTGGTATAAAACAATCATTAGCATTTCCATCATTAAATCGCCGTAATCAGGAACAAGGCATCTCCCCTCCAATTCCATCCATCCTTTTAATCTACATACCTCCACTCCCATTGCCCCCAAAGAAAAACCCTTCAAACAAATCCACACCCCCTCCATCCTCAAACCCCTGACCAGGTAAACTCCCATCCCACCCCATACCGAAATTCATATCAAAGTCGGCGAAACCCGATGATGATGAGTGGTTGTTATCAGCACCTGCACCGGTGGTGGCACCACTATCAGCACCACCGAGGGGTAGAGTATCTAAGAAATCGAGATCACTGAATGGTGACATCATGGGGTATTGCGTTTGGATTGCATTGGCGAAGTTGTTGTAGGTGCCCGAGTTGGGGAGGATAGTGCTGGTGCTGTAGGATGGGCTTGTGCTTGTTTGGAAAGGGTTTGTTGTTGAGGGGGGTACTCGTGTTGAGAGGGCGGGGGAGGTGAGTGCTGATGATGTTGTTGTTATGAGGTTGGGTTGGAAGGTAGGATATTGGGATTTTGATTGTGTTGGTGAAGTCATGGTGGTGTAATGTTGCTGCTGGGGTGGAGGAGGAGGATAGGCTGTAGATTGTTGTTGTGGCATTTTCAATCTGCTGAATTGCCTTGTTGCGCTTTCTTCATCGGAGAAGAGGTCGCGGAGGTCGTAGTCGAAGACTGGTTCCCTCTTGGGGTTGGTGCTGATGTTAGGTTGACGATGGTTGGTGAAGTAGGGGGCGTTTGGATTGAGGGATATGCCCATTTCGTCACTGGCGGAGAGGTCTGTGGAGTTGAGGCGTGACTGGGGAGGAAGTTGCGAATTTAGGCTGCCTTGAGCGCCGAAGCCGCCTGTGGAGAGGCACATCTTGATGGTGGCTTTGCTCATTCGCACAAAGGCATCTCTGCATGCTTCCGCTGGAGGACATTTCTCAATCAGATCATCAAGTACGGATGTTGCGGCTAGAACGGTGAAGTCGACATCATCAAGGCTCTATGCAGGGATCAACCGATAGTATGACAGAAGGTAATGGAAGAGAGACTGACCAGTTGACTTCTGACGGTTGGAGAGTGCCAGATAGCGTACAGGAAAGAAATACCTGTGGCGTTTTGTCAGTTTCTCAACCCATCTGAAGCGTGAGTAGAATCGTACCAGCCATAAACAAGTGATGCGTCGCCAAGAAGGTGTAATTCACTAGATGGATGCGGTGCAACTGTCGATAAAGCTTCAACACCTTCTGTCCGGCTTCCGCAACCTTCAAGAACACAGCCTCCTCATCTTCCTGATCTTCAACGTTCACCACGGAAGGACTTTGAATGTCCTCGTTCGTGGAACGCATCTCTTCCGCAAGCACTGAAGGCACAGTCAAGCTTTGGCGGTACAACATGATAACTGCTTGCCAGTAGTTGAGTTCCAGGAAGAGTGGCGAGAATGCCACCCCTGTATCTTCCTGACTAGGTGCAGAGTCCTTCCATTCCCGCAGTCTACGGTCAATGTCTGCGCGCCACAGCTTGAAGGAGCCATGGAAATCTCGAAGGAAAGGAGATGGGAGATGGATATGCATGTAAGGGTTGTCTCGGTTGACGCCGCGCTCGCGCGCCTGCTGTGCTTGTCGATGTTGTAGAACCTGCAAAATTTCCGACTGCAACAATCTTAGGCGGAAATATTGATAGGCAACCAATTTATAGCTTGGTTTCTCCGCAGCCGTCGGTTGCTTGAGAAACCCCTTTGAGGTGATGAACCTGTCGTTCAAAAGTGTGGGAAACTCGGTTGTGATGACCTGATCTGTGATGCCGAATGGTCGTCCTACGCATGTACTCACCAGCCGATCGAAGGAGTACACACACCACCACAAACGACGTCGGAAGTCACAAATATACTGCCGGCGTCCTCCAATAGCTCGGGACCTTTCCGTTCCGTTGGATTTGGCCAAGAGATCGCCATCAGGGTTTCTGTGATCCTCACTAACATCTTTTATGTCGTTGTCCGCCCAGTCCTCGGAGTGCAAACCTAAATCTACAGCCAGACGGACAGCTACACCAACAATATACCATAGTCCAGGGGCTACTGGGCGCAATAAGGCAAAACCTGCGAGAAGTAGGACAGCTTGCAGCTCCTCGAGGCTACCTCCAATCCCATCCGGGCGTTCTAGAGCTGCGGATGAAGAGAGAAAGTTTTCCAAGTGCACAATGGCAGAGGCGTGATATTCTTCCGGTTGTGCTTGTTCTTCTGTAATCTTTCGTTTCTTGTAACTCGGCGGAGAGTCTGCATTCTCGGGTGAGCTTGATTGTGCGTTGCTAGTTTGATTTTCATCATCAGGCGACTTGCCCACGATAGTCCCTGCTCCAATCGCAAAGACGATATTCAACATGTATGATTCGCGTGCGGTCCGGTTGTGCTCATTGAACGCATAGACCTTATCAAACATATCCATAAACTCATGCAAGTGTAGGATTGGGATCTGCGGATTCGCGTGTTCAAAATATAACTTTACCAGCCTCGATCCGACTTCCTTGCTGGGAAATTTGGCTGGCTTGATGGTCGGTTTTGTGTGTAACCCAAAAAAGCTGTCCCTCATAGACGTGGCACCAGTTGCGCCTGCTATGGGCTTGCTGGGACGTACACCTCCGCGCTCGGATGGAGCACCAGAAACTGAACTCTTGACGGCAGCAAATACAACTCTAGCGAATGATATTCCGGATGTCGAGCCCAGGAAGCGAGAGTCGCTGGCACCTTGGACAGCGACTCTGCTCGCGTGAGACAGCAGGTTGGAGACCTTGTCGCCTTCACTTTGCCTTGATTCTGCACCCGATGTTGCACCCGCAACCGAGCGCTTGTAGCCATCACCATTGACGTTGGAAGCTGCGTTATTGACGATCCTGGGCGTGGATGCGAAATCTTCTGGCAGATCGAAGTGGATGCCATTGGTCTGGAGCAGTGATTCCAAATAAGATACACGGCTTTCAAGATAGTAAACGTAGCTATACAAAAGCTAATTAGTCGAGTTTCGGTAGAGTACATAATCGTATGACTTCCAGCCTGTTTCCAATTTGTGGTCGGGCGCGCAAATGAAGCTGGAAAATTATGTTGTACGAATAAAATACACTTCAAACTGACCTCCGGGGTATTTCCCGCTTGGTAATGGGATCATACCCAACACATTTTGTGTGGGCTTTCTCGCAAGCCGTACATGATGGTAGTTTCTGATCACATCGATTTTTCCTCAACCGACAGCGATTACATGCACTCACATTGCGGAATGATGAGCTTGTTGGAGGGGTTGCGGGCTTGCCCGCGCTATGGTGGTGATCCTCTCGCAAAGGGCTGTGGTGATCGTGCGACGGCGCTCGCCGCTTCAGGTTCGGGGAAGTAGGAGTGAGCATCGGGGATACAGCAGCAACATTTCGTAGTCTTAATGCCTTTTGCAGTTGGACAGGAAGATTTGCGCGAGTTCAGCGCCGCGCCGTCACTTCTTTGCGCGTCTTCCCCCATATCTCGTGTATGATCCCCCGAAAAGCGCGGGTGCGACCAGCCATCCAATCAGAGAGAGGACTTTTGGAGATAAGAAATCGGGTTTTCCTTGGGGTCAGATCGGCTAGGCGCCCAATGCACCAGCCTTGTGCCATTTGTTTTCGCCGAGCCAAGACAAGTTCAAGGCTCGAGTGCTTTGACCTCGAGGTACATGATGAACTCACATTGTACTTATACTATGATCTGTCAAGAATGTAGTTTTGGCCAGCATTGGCACCACGTGGTAACAGAGCGGTTTCGGCAGCACTTCACACAGTCTTTGAGAGAAGATGTAGGGCAAGACGATATTAATGGAAGTACTTGAGATCTCTTCATAGGTGGTATCATAGGTAAGCTTGTATAGTACAGATCAAGAAGGAGAAGGTTCTGCCGAACACCATAGTTGAAAAAAGAAAGACGCCATGTTCCAGTCCCGCGAGGGTCAAATCGGCGTATACCTGCTAGGTCTAATTTTGAACCTCCCATGACCCTTCGGGCGCCGTCCGTGTTCGTAAGTGATGATAGATGATGCAAAACGTCTGAAAAGTAGACCTCCTAGCTCTTAGAGTTCCATAACTCCCAAGAAAGCATAACGCACAAGGAAAAGTAGAAGAAAGGACTATCGTTTCGACTCGCGGAACCAGTCTGCGTTATCGAAGCTCGTATCTCGCGTTCCAGAGCTTTCCGAGCTATCGGCGTCAGTGGAGGATCGCGAGTCTAGCAGCGGCTCAGTGAACAGAGCTTCCACGTCGCAGCTGTCGTGCGACACAAGGCTGGGCTCGGTGCCACTGCGTGTCTCCGTCATGAATAAGCTGACCACGGCGCCTAAAATTGCCACAGCTGCACACGACCACCATGAAAGACCTGAGTAGCCAATGTTCAAGCCAGCAACATGCACTAATCCAGCGACTGTGGGACCAAATGCTCGCGCCAAACTTGCCGCTGATGCAGAGCAACCGTTTAGAGTTCCTAACACCCGCTTCGGAGCCGAGTTGGCCATCATGATTGCCTGGCTTGGGAATGAGCAGGACTGCGCGACCACTTTCCACACTAAGACCAAAAAGATGCAGGGATATCGAAGGTCTTTTGGGGCTAATGCGAGGTAGGGTATCAAGAAGTATAGGACGGGATAACCAAAAATGACAATTCGGAAAGTCGTGAGGCTGCCCAGCCGGCGAGTGACAACTGGGAAGATAAATATCGTAGAGATCATTTGAAGAAATCCTTGGGCGGAAAAGATGATGCCAATGGTCTTCAAAGGTAATGCGAAGCCCCCCTTGAATTTGAAAGGAAGATGTGGCGCTTCTGTCGACTCTGCACTGGAGAGCAAAATCGGCATCAGTTGCTCTAAAGCAATAGTGTGACTTTTGGAAGTATTAGCACAGATTCTTTCGTTAAATCCATAGAGACTTACAACGCAAGTATACCATAACTGACAATGATCAAAGAAACCTGGCGTGTGAACGCCTGTCGAAGGGTGATCTTGCCAATCCCGACCGATTTTTCAGCCTCATCATCGGATTCGACAACTGTTGAGCAGGTCGAGCAGGTTGAAGGAGCCAGTAAAGGCGAGGCCACCATTGGGTCGGGTTCAATCTTCTCTCTTTCGGCTATCAGTGCCAGAGTCTCCTCAAAGTAGCCCACCTTAGAGTAAGGTTCTGTTTGCTTCTGCCATGTCAAATGGCGAACGATCCACTTTCCAATCTCAATTCCCCGGTCTCTGCTATCTTTCTTGTCTTCATGCGTCTCTTCCAAAAACAAAAACCCAATAATCAAACCAAAGATCACCACAGTAGCACACACGATGTTGGGCAACAGGTAGGGAAAGCGTGAGAAAATGCTAGTGGCTTGAAAGTATCCAGGGTAGTTCTTGACGGGCTCTGCAAGAATACCACCGAGACCAGCCCCTACAATAGACCTGTGAGCTTAATTAGCAACGTATGGAAAGAGATACCTATGATATGACTTACCCAAGACACCACACAAAAGGCATAACAGAGAAGGCACGAGCTAGTTTGGGTTAGCATGCGCAGTCAGACCGAGATGGAAGTGAGACCTTACGTTGATGTGCCTTTACCGTAACAACCTCTGCCACGGTTGTCTGTAACACACCAATGTTACTGAACCACGTCGTTAGCTTGTTCGTCCTACACAGACTCGGCGAATGTGAGACATACCCATTTAAAAGTCCACCCAACGCACGTGCAACTAGGGCCAAGGGTAAATTGTGTGCAAATCCAAATGCCAGCATGCTGATACCAGTTCCGGCCATGCCGGTGAGAAGAATTGGTTTACGGCCGACTTTATCGCTTAACCGTCCCCAAAAAACGCTCGCAGAGAATTCAGCAAATGCAAATGCGGAGGTGACCATTCCTGCGTACACAGCAATGTGGCGTTCATCATCGGTGATGTGGAATGATTTTATCATGAAATAGATGTAAGGGAAGATCGACATAAATGCAATGGGTTCGCAGATGCGGCATAGGGCTGTGATTGGACAGAATCAGCGTCAAGCAACCATCAAAGTGCTCTGCGGTGTGAAACATACCAAGAACAAAAAGTTGTTTCGTGGGGAACGGTACTGATTCCTTGGAAGGCATATTCCGTGGCCGAAAATATCCTCTACTGGATGACATTTTCTTTCCCGTGGTGATGTGAACTCTTGCGCCAGGAATTGAGACGCCTGATATTAATGGCAATGTGGTTTCCATCACGAGTTTGAGAGATGGAGATTGATCGTCAAACACACACTAAGGGATGGTATGAGTCTGTTATGAAAGAGGGCAAACGAGGAGTGGGGGACTAAAATTGAGGCGGGAGTCATTATATGTATGCGGACGAATTCTTGTGACATAGGGGTGCCCAAGAGCACTTGAGGTTGGATTCACTGCAAGGGTCCATGGAAAGCTCCTTCGGGGATGGCGGGACGATGATAGCTAAACGGATACTGCGCTGGTAAGTTGCACACGGGCGTTTACAGGCGGAAGTGCGCGTAGAGCCAGCATTGTGGGATCAGTTTGTACATTGACAACGATGAGGTTGCAGACGCACAAGTCGGAAGAATGCAGTCTGCCTTAGTTTGTGCTGCATCAATTATACAGCCGCTGCTTGACTTTGCAGCTGGGCGTCCTGTAGCCATGACATTGCCCAAATAATGACGCGGTCACCAGGCTGGTCAGAGCTGGCAGTTTATGATTGTGGCATTCCATGAGAGGCCCCTGAGCTGACCGATGTTGGGTTAGAAGCAGCGAAGAAACAACAACAGGGACCAAAGAAGCGCGAGTGGTAGTTTAGAACGTTTTAGCACCAAGCCTACTCCCCATAGAACTTCAAATCCTGTCTGGGGATTGTAAGTTGGGTAAGGCGGCATGACCCAAACGGGTTGGAGTCGAATATTAACGTCCGTGCGAGAGATTTGAAAGTTAAAAATCGGAAAACACAACTTGGGACCCAAGCATTCGTTTTCCCCTAGCACCCGTGACCCAACCAGCCCACAAGCCCACAAGCCCACAAGCCCACAAGCCACCCTACCGCATGTTAATCCGAAGTGCCGGGCAGACGCTAATTGTGCGGCGAGCCCCCCTGGTCTTGCGGGCGTCCAATTAAAAACCCACCGATGTCAAGCCTCTGTATTAGTAAGAAATGGTCGTGGTACAATACTACTAGGGTTTGCTCCCGTACCATCCGACTGTCAAAGGGGCAAGTAAAGAGACATAGACTAGTCACAAGGGTTTTGGGATGATCCTACTATGGTATTCCTGCTACAAGTTACTGCCGCTCGACTATTGATTGTCTGAGCAGTAATAATGGCGCATTCTCCTGAAAGTTAGGTGTTTGATGTTGCTGCGATCGCCGGCGTAAATTTGAGAATGAACTCTAACCACAATTGCCTTTTACTCTCAGCAAGACAAAGAAATGGTTTCGATAATTGCGACCCGACATGGCGATCGATTCACTTGGCAGTAACAATACAGTGACATCCCGATCATCGGCGAACTTGAATGGGTTGAAACTCAAGAACTGTGGAATGCGATGCTTTGCTCCAAAGAATAGGAAAAAGCGGTGAAGTTTCGCGAAGCACCATGAGATATTGGTGGATGTTGGGTGCGTGGTGGGCCGTAGATTCCGTAACAAGCTTTGTTGACCGCTCAATTCTGGGGGGAGGAGTTTGCTCCGGTAGATTTGATCATAAGGTACTGACTGTTCGCGACCCATCGTACGACTAAGATTAATCATCATTTGCGTCGTGAAAATGATATTCCGCGTTGTATCCCTATGCTCCATGAATCCAACAATTGCTCTGTACTTAAGCACGAAGACTACCCGTAAGCAGAGAATCCATAAATTCCTCCTGAGTTCCGCCGCCCTTCTCGGTTCCGTAGGCACGGTAAGGCATGGTGGTACGTTGTGACGGGTTTGATGTCGCACAGCAATGATCTCTACCTTACGTACCTATTCTAGCTATCATGGGTTCATACAAATCTCGAATTTTGCTCTGTGAGTGGCCAGGCACTAAAAGTGATATCCCAAAGCACACTTAACGTGGCTGCATGTCCCCACGAGTTTGACAAGGGGTCATCGTGGCTGACAAGCTTGAAACATCATAATTTGGAAGTGCGAGTCTTTTGATTTGATGGCGAAAGTTGAAAGCAGCCAGGAAAAAGGGAGCAGCGAATCGGGGTTAATCCGTTCGAGATTGGATTGGCGTTCCAAGGCTGATGTTTGTTTTCTGCCAGGATGTCAGAGCCGTTTTTTTAGTGTGGGAATGCACGGCTTGCTCGCAGATCGTCATCGCTCGCAGCACACACTGGTCAGGTGTTCAGCCACGCAACTAAATCCCGATACTCTGGATGAGGTCGCTAATTATGGAAGCCTCATTTTTCGATCTGGATTTACAATTAGGAATAACGTCATTATTCAAGGACGAAACGAAAACTGCTTGGTGGCGGTGTATGAAGGTTAGCATACATAGACCCATAATCTCCACTTGTAACTTCGTATGGGGCCACGAGCACTACTTTTTGTCTTGCAAGGCTCAGTGAAGTGCTGCCACATCACCACCATACCGTCAGCAAATCCGGTCAGTTACAGTATAATCTCCGCCCAGGCCGGCCTCTGGTGGACGTTTCCAACTTGATCATTGGCAACTGCGCAGCAAGGCGAAATACTTTTACCGTTGAAGCTACCATCAGTTGTCGTAGTTTAATCAATGCAGCTAGTGTGAGAAGAGTCATATACGCATACTAGAACCCTCAAAATAGACCTTGGCAACTGGTTTCGCTGTTCCAACCATTGAATTTCTCCCTTGAAGCATGTATGCTGATATCAGAGAGTCAAAAAGTTTATGTCCTGGAATATGGATAAATAGGCGGTAGTGCCCAATTGATCTATCTGCCCATGAGTCGAGTATTTCTTGGTGAATGGACTGGTGTGGAGCTATCAGTATACTGACTCGGTTTCATGATGGCTGGAAAAAAATTCGTTCCGGCGATAGCCCATCCGGCTTTCAGAAAACCTGAGGAGTAAGGTATTGAGGCTGGGCGAGTGGTTTGGACGGGAGATATGTGATCCATAGTTACTTCTATTACCTATAGTAGAGTGAAATTATTAGATGACAGCGTATCATGTATAGTAAGCTTAGCTTCTCCTTTTATCTCTTTTGATACAAGATAGAGGTGAGTAGTGGAGAGCAAGTTGTGCTTTGGATTGCCCACCCAATTGTTGAACTGATGCTTGGCGAGTTGAATGATTTGTTTAGGGTTCCAAACGGGATGCGCAGAACCTGCCACCCATCCACCAATTTCAACTGACAGTATGCCGCTCTCATCATTTTCCAAGCAAAATCTCTTACTCGAATTGTACGTACAATGATGATGTGATGTCAGAAGTACGCCCCCGTCTGATATGAATGACTAGTTCAAGTTTAAAGTATGCGTGTCCAGATGGTGTATACGTGACTATCACACCAGGAGAAGCCTCATTATGGTCAGGAATACTTTCTGTGAGGAAAGGTAATCCATGTTACACGTTTGAGACCCTGCTGCTTTATGTAGTTGACGCCCATGCCACAGGTCCATATGCTCCAGCAGTATTACGCTTCCAAATATCATTTCCATCACAATTCCCAGCGGCGGCTCCATTAATAACTTTCTCTACCGATATCTTCCATCCACTTTTGACTCCACTCACGACATTAACGTACACAACAAACGCTTCTACCGCAGATACGGTCAGTGCTACAGATGATGAACGGCTCCCGCCTGGAGGATTCAGTTTACGCCATGGTTTCCCCCAGTGGTTTCGCAAATCGTCAATTCGAGGCGTTGGCTCTAGGGTCCCCAGTGCCTCCAGTGCATCGCCGAGTATGAGCGACGCCAATTCAGGTTACTCTTCTCCACATGTGACTGTGTTCCAACTTTTGGAGTACATTCGTTGTGCTTTTAGTGACGCGGATTTGCTCGACTCAATTCCGGTGGAAGCGGCTGCAAATCCGGGTGCGTATCAAGCCTGGCAATCTTATCGAGGTCGATTCCTAGACAATAGCTCCGAGACGTTGCGATCATCATCTCCGGCGACGCGAGGGAGCAGTGGCACAGCATCTCTACTATTTCCTGCTCCAGACGAGGTCAAAATAGCTGCAAATAGATCCCGACAGCCCGGGGCGTGGAATTGGGACGGCGTTTGGGAGGAGAGGGTCAAAAAAGGAGTCCAGAACAGTCTTTCTGAAGCTGTTCTTTTTGGTTCTGCTGTTAGTGGAGATGATATCGTGAGGACTTCGTTCTAGAGCTTTACCAGTGCTAATACTGATCAGATTCGATTTTCCGACATGGAGCCAAATGCTTTGCAAAGGGTTACAGAAAATATTGCAAGGTGTTATTGAGCGCGAAAGGACTTCACTGCAAGTCATTACGCCCACTGTAGGCTTCCGGTCGACTTGACTTCTGAGGTGAACGCGAACTTCTCAAACCACTGGAGACACTTTCCCCAGTGGTAGTCTACGGTATACCACCTCATCCCTACTATTTCGAATCCTGACAGCTGAGAAAGAGCGAACAGGCGCAAGGATCATTGCTGTTCATTATTTACGTTGTGCACAAACCACTGAAACCCGACTGGTTATTAAGTATGTGCTCTGAATTTGTGCTAGTCGCTACGAATACAAAAAATCGAGGGACAAGGACCAATTGCAAGAGTGAAACCATATTGATGATAATCAGAAAGTTCAAAAAGAGAAGAAACACTATGGAAGAGTGTTGTTTTGGTGAGGCATGCCTTCCTCATAGTCGAGTGGTCCTTCTTTCCTGGTGAGATGGATAAACTCTAAGAGGTCCATTTCACACAGTCCGCAGTGCACTCTGCACCTGCTCAGCTTCTCATCTTCATCAACAAACAATGTGGTCTACAATTAAAATTATCGCTTTCGTCACTGTTCCAATAGTGCTCGCTTTTGCTATCGTCTATGCAGCCATTTCTCTTTCTGAGCTCATCACCAAGAAAAGACAAGCTCGAAATGTCGACAATGTCGCTGAGTGTAAGGGATCAGAACATAATTCGACCGCCTAGAAGGTCTTCCTCCCTCAGATCTTCGCCCCTCAAAGTTCCAAAAACCAGGACTACGCCCGCGATCATGACAGCCTCAGAAATTTATGATACAACAACCCTACGCCCGCAGACCAGCGAGGTTACCTTGAGCAGTATCACAAGTACCTCTGTTCAAAGTCCACAGCATAATCGCAGAGCTTCTGTGAGACGTGTAGTCACCAAAGCTTTCTCCACAAGGAATAACAAGAAGAAAAGAGCGGCAGTCACAAGCCAAGGAGGAACCGACGACTCTGGGCATTTAAGTTCGAAAACACAATCAAACAGCAACACACTCATCAGGTCATCCGAATCTTTGACCGACACCCTACCAAACTTACGAGATTCAACAATAAATATACGAAATGGACTATGGTTTGATGCCTGCTCCCCTCACACGCCTCCAGACCTCTTTACCTCCAAATTGAGCTCGCCTCTCCCACTTTGGGCCGAGCATTTTGGCAAGCGAGACTCAGAAGGCTGCTCACTCCAGCAGGTCACTCCTCTGGCAAACAGAGAACACGCTAGGCCTTATAAAGGACCCTATCTGACCCCCATCAGATCTCATAACCATTCACCTATTCAATCTAGCCGCTCTACGAGCGCGAGCACGGAGATATCACCAGGTGTTCTTCGCCTGCGTCTTGTTATACAACCAAGGGTTGACATGGCGGATGCATTTTCCGAGGAGATCGTTTGGGTTGCTGTTCATATCCACGGCGAATTATCACACCATGAGCCATCGAAACCAGAGGGGATATTCTCGCCAATGATTCCTGTCGAAGAACCCGATCTGGTGGATGATTGCGAATCGCAAGCAACATTGTTCGAGCAGGGTGATCATAGTGACTGGCCAGCGACGCCCTGTGTACCTTCCCTCTGTTGCAAACATCGGTCTACTTCTCTTGGGGATGTTATTGCTCGTTGCGCTGCTCCTTCTGGGGCGGGAGTCATTACCGACATATCCGTGTCGTTTCAAGCGCGGCCAGATGGTCTCATCCAAACCATCTCGGGCGACATGGAGTGTCCCATTCTACGTCTGGGTCAATCCATTTCTTTGATGGTCAAAGTGAAGTTGAAGTCTCTTGCACCTCTACCTTCGCATGGACAAACTCGCAAGTCATCTGTCAAATCGATCAGCCATTTTATTGATGAGGCAATCTCGGACCTCGAAATGACCCTAGGTGAACACTTGAGTGAGCTTTTCGATGTACAAGTCCGATACACGCATTCTCTGTTCCCAGAAAATACACGTATGCTTGCACAGGAAACTTGTTGGCTCAGAAGGACGCGCAACTCTTCGGCTCCTCAGCCTGCTGACACGTTGAGGGAGGAGGTCATGACCAGAGATCACAAGAACAGCTTTGAACAAGGACGGAGGTCATCTTCTGACTCCCCCGCCACAGTCGTTCGTCGAAGAATCGCTGTCACATCAGATGTATCTGAGCATGAGATCGCACGCAAGATCTGGCAGCAAATACGCAGAACATCGAGGCCAGACAGTGTAGTTGCGCCAGATGACATTGAGCCGGCTACGAAAGTGCAGTTCGATCCTCAGATTGAGGAAGTCAAGAAGACAGTGAAGAAGAACAAGAGAATGATGAGTGCGGACACGTTGCGGAGTTTAGCCCGAGACCTTCGACAAGTTTCTGGCCAATTCCCCGATCTTGATGAATTGGACGACTGAGGTTGCTTACCGTATTTGTTTGGCTTTTGCATGGTTTATGGATATTGCTGCCTTTGGTTTTTGCTCCAGAAAGGGCTGATGCGGGTGATAGCTGCTAGAACAGGGCCATTTCTTTTTTTGCAAGTTAGTTATACTCATTTGTAGCAGAGTTGATAGCTTTGAGTGAAGTCTCCTGTTTATACGCGACCGTGAATGAAATTCTTGTATGTGGATAGATGAGCCTTTTGTTTCTATGTGAATCCTATTTGCGAAAATCAATTGATCTGGACGGTTAATAAAAGCAGATTCTTGTTATGCTAAAATGTCTAGACTTGACTCAAATCTAAGCTAATCGCATTTCGACGTGGGAATGCGGTGGAGTCTTTGATCATCCACATCCGTCATCCGAAAGCGGACGGGAAGGACCCGCATCGAACACCCTCGAGCTCGTGCGCCATTATCATCCGTCTCAAGACAAGAAACCTCCCACAAACTACTTGATACAATCCTCAGTTGATCTCAACGTTTTCAAGATCAATATTCAAGCCATTTTCACAAGAAAATAACTCAGTCCCACCCACAAACCACTATATTTTTTACAAAGTCGCCTCTCTTTCTTGAGAACAGTACACAAAGCCTGTCAACCTATTTGCTACACCAACACACTAAAAACCGCAGACAAAAGTCCACACCTTCAAGGCCTCCTCAAACCCCTCCAGGCCCACAACCTCTCACCTGTGCCAAACATTTTCCACGACAGCAATAACTGCTTGTACACCACCAACCTCCAGCATATCGACCCCGCCCTCAATTTACAAGTACCATAAAACACCAGGCCTGAACGGCGGAGGTGGCGCAAAGATGGCGAACCGGCAGACCACAGGAGCAGCGATGCTTCTGGCAAAACAGCTAAAACTCATGTCGACGGTCGATCAGATCCCGGGCATAAGTGTTGGCTTGGTAGAAGGTGACGATGTCTTCCAATGGAACGTCATGCTCATGATTAGCGATGATTGCAAATTCTACGGTGGTATGTCTTGACGATTCTAAGTTTATTTCAAGCATTTCAACCAACTGATACAACTTTTCCAGGAGGATTCTTCCGCGCCCGACTCTCCTTCCCAGAACAATATCCACTCCTCCCACCGAAGATGAAATTCGTAACAAAGATATGGCATCCTAACAGTAAGGACTCACTCTACTTCTCACGTAATCTTATATCTTGCTAAACATCCAGATAGTCTACGAAAACGGCGAAGTATGCATCTCTATCCTGCACCCGCCAGAAGAAGACTCCACAGGCTATGAATCAGCCTCGGAACGCTGGTCACCCGTCCAAACACCGGCCACCATCCTCCTCAGCGTGATAAGTATGCTATCCTCGCCCAACGATGAGAGTGCTGCGAATGTGGAAGCAGCGAGGCAGTGGAGGGACGATCCAGCGGGTTTCAAAAAGACGGTTAGGAAGTGCGTGAGGGATAGTGCGGAAAATTTCGGTTGACAAGTTCGCGAGATTGGGAAGGATTGCATCACTTTCGGGTTTATGACATGGTGTATAGTATATACGATATGGAAGCCGGGTACGGAAACTGGCTTCTTCATGGGGGGTTTGAGGAGGCGCAGGAGCTTTTGGAAATGGGATATGGATGTTTATGTATCCTTGAGTTTGAATTTGTGACATAATGGCTGGGTATTGATATTCTGATCTGGTATGTGCATAACTCATCCTCGCTTTTTGAAGCTCAATCGCAGCCCACCAACAACAGCTATGTCAAGCCACCCAGAACACCGTCAAAACCATTTGCGGAAAACCATAATACCCGTCAAATCATTCAAGGCGTGAACAAATGCATTCCCTGAGTATGCAGTAAGGAAATGGTAGATATCGTACGCCATAGATAAAATATCAAAAAGAAAATGACACGAGTATGGACATTAAAGCGTAACAGGGAATATCATGCAAGATGCGAGAGAAGGGTGCCCAAGCGAGATATAAATGTGGCAGAGAAACATGAGCATCGTAACAAGCTACTCTCATCTGCGTCATCGCTTCTGCAGAGGAAAATATGTGCGCGTTGTTGTTGGTGATATATCAGGAGTCGACAATTGACGCTGGCGTCGTAGCGGCGGTGGTGAGGATGGAGCTGAGCTCAACAGCCCACCTATATCTTGAAGAGATTGAATGTTTGGGTTCTGTTGTGATGGTGGTGGGAGAGCTGGGCTCATTAGCATTGGTGGTCCGGACGGGGATTCCTGGATATCGTCTTGAGATGAACCGCGGTGGGATGCTAAGATAGGGGAGAGTAAACCACCCAGATCGGCGAGGTAATTCCTTGAAACTCTTCGTGCAGATGGGTAACTTGAAGTAGCAAAATCTTGAGCGCTTGTTGTGGAGGGAGATGGCGCTATTGTACTCGATCGGGATGATACGTCGTCGAGCAATCCGCCGGGATCACAAAACGATACTTTGCGAGGTCGTGGGGAAGAAGTTTCCCCCTTTTGTATAGAACTTGGAATCTTCTCCCCCTTAAATCTGGGTTCCGATTCTTGGCTTTCCCGGCTGCTTCCTAGGGTTGAGTCGGGAGGAAAGTAGCCATCTGCAACTTTCGCTCCCTCTGCCTTTTCGTCTGTAGCTGTCGCTGTGGCGATTGGTGGAGCACGTGGTTCGAACTGCTCCTCAAGCTCCGGTGCTGTCCTGTAGCACATGTCTCGGAACAAGTCTGAATCGCTATCATTGGGCAACGCCGCATTCATGGTATGCCGTCGACTTGTGTGCGCACTGGCGCCGTCGTTGGAACCAGAACTATATCTGAATTTTTGTTTTTTCACGCCTCGATCGCGTAGGAATGAGCCTATGACAACGGCGTTGGAGACAGCTGTGGCTGCCAAAATCTCGCCTGATGCAAAAACGCTACGGTACTGCTGTCGCCCTCTGTGCCAGATGACAGACTTGACGCGATACCCCGTGATCCCGACGAGCACTGCAGACATGCTGAAAAGGGCGAGAAGTGATAGCTTTCGTTTGAGCTTGAACGCTGTGGACCTGACGACAATGTTGATGGGGAAAACAATAAGCAGAACATCGGTAATCATGTCGGCTGTTCCCATCGTTATCAGCTGGGCATAGCCTTGCCGACACCGAGGGCCTGGATCTGGTACTACTTGCCAATAGTGGTCGAAAGGTGATGGCGCACACTCGGTCAACGTCGCTATCACAACAGCGAAAAATGTAGCAACGAGAAAGCCACGAATCATGTGAAGTTGCATTTCGTATTGGCGTTTCCAGAAGCTTGAAGTCAGACGTTTCAGAAACTCGCTGACTGTATACTTCGCACTCCAAATGCTGATTATAGAAGTCAGCACATTTATCATTAAAATTCGGTCTCACCCTATTTGGTAGACTTACAACATGGCATAGAATATCCTCGAGGCCAACACAAGTCGTGACCCCATGGACCGATGATATATCTCGATATCACTCATCCCTTTGCCAACGTCCACATTATTCGTCCCCCATATCAAAATGACGTGTACCAGTCCCATCCTTATCAGTAGAGGAACAAGGGCAAAGAACATGATCTTATCCTCTTTGAATAACTGATTATTTCGTATCATCCTGCCTAGTAATCGGATCACGATGACCGTCAATGAAACACCTGTACACCACCATGAGAACAGTAATGTCGGATTATTCTGTGCCCTCGATCGTGGCTCTGGTGGTGACGAGCTATAAAGACCTCGAGGGAGTAGCATCTTTGGACTGGAAAGCGCTCATGTCCCGATGGCAGTGCGCTTCCACTCGAGTGCGGCTCTGTACGATTTCGAAAACGCGTGGTTTATGTCCGCATATGTTCTCCTAAGTCTGCCATAACCATATCTCCAGAATGAAAAATTGCAATTTAGAGGAGCGTCTGAGAGCCGCACTTTCGTGAATCGGAGGTCTAGGTAAGGAAAAAAGGCGGCGTTATACTTGTACAGCATAAAACGCAGGAGCAAGGTACAATGGAGCGAAATTGGAGGTGATGTACTCTTAAGCCTTTCGGCAGACGCATCCCAAGCCGGAAGAGGAGATACGACAGTTATCACAAGCTGCAAAGGCCGATTCCGCCCTCACAGAGTGGGCTGCAAGCCAGGCAGGCTTTGCCAACGCCATAGGCCACCCCATGCTAGGTGGCGGGCAGGTGATAAGCCTCACCTGGGCGGCATTGCATGATCGCGTTAGCCGCGATGCGATCCGATGTTGATTTCTTCACGATACTCGTTTCTTGTCATTGTAGACTTTGGGACCGGAACGGAACCGGAAAACTAGCAACGTGGGGCTATTCGTTCCATTCATTTGTCCTCTTATAACGTCTTTGTACAGTACCATAGACCAGGTCTCAGCGGCCGGGCGGACCTCCTGGTTTCCTCGTGGGTACCAATTTTGCCCCGCTAGGGTATGGTGGTCAGATTTGGCGAATCACAGTGCAACTTCTGCCGCGATTCTTCATCCCGCGTGGAGTGAAACCTTCGAGGAATATTTATCACGCGTTCCGCAAATCGTAAAACGCCGAAATCAGCCACCATTTGCTTACTCGATCGCATGCCCAAAGAGGAAGTCGTAATATTCGCATACGGAGGAGGCTGGATATATGTCAAATAATAGGAGTATTGCGGTTTTCATTGTATTGATGTATGATCTATAAAACATACTCAGTCGCTCCCGCGGCGACGTGCCATCCATGTAAGGATCTTTTCATCTATTGTGCACATAAGAGGTCTATGGCGGATCAGTTTAGGATACGCACATACTACTGGGAATCTAAGAGTCAGTGTTCAAATCAATTTTTCTCTTTTCGTGAATCCTTGACTGTGTGTAGACTTCTCACTGTACACATTTTTGATCTAGATAGGCCTATTTCCTCCTTACCAATCTAGAGTATATACTTAGGTACAATGTTGAATGTCATGGACTTCCTTCGTCCGCGAATGAGAACCTGTTGCTGTCTAAGGGTCTGGGTGTAACTCTTGTTTTGCAATGCGCTGCCACTATCCGTGGCTTGTGATGCTCGAGGCCTGTCCCCGGTTCAAAGCAGAAATCCAGCTTGCACAAGATCGATATAGAACAATTGATACTGAGACGATCAAGCTTATTTAGGGGTCCCACGGCTCCTTGATACCAGGGTAGAGCTAATCGTTGAAACAGATTGACATGATGGTCGTTACGCAAGCCTTTGAGATAACATTATGATACAGTATTTCCTGACAGGAGATGATGCAAAAAGGTCTTTATTTGGCCTAACTCAGATTGACGGATGTTGATGTTCCATTCGCCCTAAATTGTCTTCTCCTTCTTCCCTTCCCCGGAACTCTGCCTCAATGGGGCTGACTTTTGGATGCACTATTGTAGATTGCAATGTGACAATTGGAAGAAGGAGGGGAAACCAGAGAGGTGGGTAACTAGAGTGGCCTTGAAGGATTGATTGTGAACCGCCGATCATGACTCGCCAAGTAGTTGTCATTGCTGATTGAGATGTTATATTTTCCCTTTGACAAGGTATATATCTTTCGTGGCCTTTAAGCAAGGGCGAACCACGTTGTTATCGAGGTAGTTAATTGGCAAATCGATCAATCCAGCTCCATTGCATCCACATCATCCGCCTGATCATACATGGAATCCTCGTTCACGATGCCGTCACCGAAACAGTTACTATTGATATCCTCTTTCTTCGGAACACTGCTGCTCTCCACGGGGGCAATCCCCATACCTTGTCTATCTCTTGTCCTCTGTCTTGATTCTGCTATTGCCCTGCGCACACTATCTTGCTCTTCGGGAACTGTCAATGAGGCAGGTACGGTGTAGAGTACCATCTGCATGTTGGCCATGGCTTTTGCATCATCTCCAATCAAGATGTGCTTGGGAATCTTATGGAGGTGTTTCTCGATATCTGGTATGAAAATGGGTCTGTCTTCGTCCGATTCTGCCTCAGCTAGCTCCTTATCCAGATCGTATATGTAGACCTTATGCTTCGAGTCCTCGACTTCCATGAACTCATTATCCTCGATTGGTCGTTGCGTTTGTAGTTGCGTTGTGGTTGTCGACTTGTCAACGGGTATGTAAAGTTTGCCATTGCGGTCTTGAAGGTTACAATTCAGCATTTGTTACCTGAAACACAAAACATCTTAAAATTTTGCAAAACTCACCAAGATTCAAAAGATCGAACCGCTTTGCCAATCGCTGTTCGCCTTCAAGTTCGTCGGTTGGCCGACGCTTTGTTCCGTGAGATTGTGGTAACTCCGTCGAGCTGCTCGCCATCATCCGCCCATCGCAACTTCCACCACTACTCAAAAGCACGATATTTGACGTCAAGTTTCAGACACGTGCTATCGTCTGCTTCACTACAGCGCTGCGATCTTGAATTATTGCATTGCGGTTTGATGCGCGCGTAACTGTGTGGATGCTGGGTCAGAAAGAGGTGTTGCGTTTCGGAGGTTTGCAGGTGACTCACGGTCTCGCTTTCCAAAGTTTAATATCTGGAATATCGACTACGACCTTTTGGAGGTCATACTCGAAAAACACAGTCGCATCAGACTTTCTCAAGAGAAAACGGCAGAATCAGACTTTTCTCACCCGGCAATTGCAATTTCGGCGCACAATGGCTTCGCAAGAGTGGACTGCTGTTAAGGTGCGGGACACCTTTCTGGATTATTTTACTAAGAAACATGGACACACATTTGGTATGTTGGGATATTTGAATCAAAGATTACTTCAAGATCTCAAGACTAATAATTATACTTCTAGTCCCCTCGTCCTCGGTGGTCCCACTGTCTGATCCCACACTTCTATTCACAAATGCTGGTATGAACCAGTACAAATCCATATTCCTCGGCACAGTAGATCCACAATCAGACTTTGCTACACTCAAGCGCGCAGTCAATTCTCAAAAGTGTATTCGTGCGGGCGGAAAGCACAATGATCTTGACGATGTCGGCAAGGACAGCTACCACCACACCTTCTTCGAAATGCTGGGCAACTGGAGTTTTGGGGACTATTTCAAAGAAGAGGCAATAGGATTCTCATGGGAACTTCTCACCAAGGTATTTCGTCTAGATCCTGATAGGTTGTATGTTACATATTTTGAGGGCAATGGCAAAGATCTGGAACCAGACAATGAAGCAAAAGAGCTATGGAAGAAGGTCGGTGTTGCCGAAGACCATATCATTCCAGGGAACATGAAGGACAACTTTTGGGAAATGGGAGATCAGGGACCTTGCGGACCGTGTAGTGAGATACATTACGATCGCTTAGGTGGGCGGAACGCTGCCCATCTTGTTAACATGGATGACCCAAATGTTCTCGAAATCTGGAATAACGTCTTCATTCAATATAACCGGGAGTCAGACCGGTCACTGCGACCTCTGCCGAACAAGCACGTAGATACTGGGATGGGTTTCGAGCGATTGGTCTCTGTACTGCAGGACAAGCTCTCCAATTATGATACCGATGTTTTTGCGCCTCTGTTCAAGACTATCCAAGAAGTCACCGGTGTGCGAGAATACCAGGGCAAATTTGGCGAAGAGGATGCGGATGGTGTTGACACTGCTTATCGTGTAGTTGCTGACCACGTGCGGTTATGTACCTTTGCCATCTCAGACGGAGGTGTGCCAAACAATGTTGGAAGAGGCTACGTTGTTCGACGAGTTCTGCGGAGAGGCGCTCGCTATGCACGGAAATACCTCAACGCTGATATTGGTTCCTTCTTTTCAAAGATCGTCCCCACTTTAGTGGAGCAGATGGGAGACATGTTTCCTGAGATCAAAGCAAAGGAGAGCGATGTAAAGGAGATTCTAGACGAAGAGGAGCAAGCTTTCGCAATGAGTCTCGACCGGGGCGAGACCATGTTCAACAAATATGCGCAGCAATGCAAGAAAACCAATACAACCAAGCTTCCTGGTAAAGATGTATGGCGTTTATACGATACATATGGTTTCCCAGTAGATCTGACTCAGCTCATGGCGGAGGAACACGGCCTCACAATCGACGAAGCAGAAATAGAAGAAGCGCAAAAGAAACACACCGAAGCCAGCAAAGGCGAAAAGAAGGGCGGCGCATTAGTGGTCAAGCTCGACGTTCACGACCTTGGTGCACTGGAGAAAATGACGGATGTGCCCAAGACTGACGATTCTGCGAAATTCAAGAAAGACATCATTAAACCCACGATAAAAGCAATCTACGCCGGCAAGAAGTTCATCCAGAGCACAAGCGAACTAGGAGAGAATGAGCAATTAGGCGTCCTGCTCGATAAAACCAATTTCTATGCTGAGCAGGGTGGCCAAGAATATGATACAGGCTCACTAGTCATTGACGATGTTGCGGAACTTAACGTGCAAAACGTTCAGGTATATGGTGGATACGTTTTGCATACAGGCTATATGAAGTATGGCAATTTCTCCGTTGGAGATGAAGTCAACAGCCAATACGACGAGCTGCGGCGGCAGCCCATCCGCAACAACCACACCGGAACACACGTTCTCAATCACTCTTTACGAGAAGTTTTGGGTAACGAAGTCAACCAAAAGGGTTCGCTCGTTGCCCCCGAAAAATTCCGATTCGATTTCTCCCACAAGGCTGCCGTCTCTGACGCCGAGCTGAGGAAAATCGAAGAAAAATCCACACAATACATTCGCCAAAATAGTGAAGTCTACTCGCAAGATGTTCCTCTTGCCACCGCTAAAGCCATCAATGGTGTTCGCGCCGTATTTGGCGAAACCTATCCAGATCCTGTTCGTGTGGTCTCAATTGGTGTATCCGTAGATGATTTACTTGACGATCCAGAAAATGAACAATGGCGCAAAGTGAGCATTGAGTTTTGCGGCGGTACACACGTGGAGAAGACTGGTGAGATCAAGGAGTTAGTCATTGTTGAGGAGTCAGGCATCGCAAAGGGTATTCGACGGATAATAGCTGTCACTGGACAGACCGCACATGATGTCCAGCGCGAAGCAGAAGCTTTCCAAGAGAAGCTTGATAGTCTCTACAAGATGCCGTTCAGCCCTGAGAAAGAGGCCAAGGAGAAGGAACTCAATGCTGAGTTCAAGGCACTTTCCATTTCGACATTGACGAAGAAGGACTTTGAAAAAAAATTGGGAGAAGTCAGCAAGGAAATTCTGAAGCATCAGAAAGATGCTCAAAAGGCGGATAATGAGAAGGTTCTCAAGGTGGTCAAGGATCACTTTGCGCAGAAGGGAGCAAGCAGTGTACTCGTTACCAAAATCGACGGATCAACGAGTTCGAAAGCTATAAGCGAAGCTATCAAACATGTCAGCAGTAAGGAGAAGGACAAGACGGTGTATTTGCTTGCTGCGGATGAGAGTGCCGGCAAGGTTACTCATGGATGTTTTGTTTCTGAGGTATGTTAGTCGTGTTGACTTTGGTTGAATCATCTTTCTAACTTTGCTTCCAGACAATCGGCAAGCAAGGTGTCGTCGCTAGCGAGTGGGCAGGTGCTGTTGCGACGGTCGTTGGCGGCAAAGCTGGTGGCAAGGGACCTACATCTATTGGCAATGGTACCAATGTCGATAAGATTGACGAGGGGCTGAATCTCGCGACAGAGTATCTGAAGAAGCTCAAGATATCAGAGTAGAGGTAAAGACAACGGAGTGGGATAGATGGGATGAATCTTTGATCTCGTGTCCATGATTGTGTTTAAGGAATTCCCAACTATGTCTGAATAGGTAGCTCCATCGGACCAATGCACCTTTGGTGAATCAACAACACACTGAACAATACTCCTCAAGTTTTTTTGAAAGCCGGACAGGCTATCACCGGGCTTTTAATATACAAATATACTCCTAGGTGTGTTGAGCACGATTAACATACTGACGGCTCCCGGCTTTAAATTATATATTTATTATAAGAATGGATGAATACACTAAACTAGGGTTATTATACTTAGGTATTTTCAAATGCTCTGTTATTCTGAACTTGATCCGGCTTTCCAGAAACAACTTGAGGAGTACCGTAGTGTCAATAGAGTGCACTGTTTGATTGAGGTTTCTCAGCAGCTGCCTGTGGTAGAAATAGGCCTTCTTGACTTGTTGTTGGAGTAGGCGTTTTTGTGTTTCCAAATCCAATTGGACGTTTGCCGGACGGCTTGCAATGGGCCTAAGTACCACTTCCTGTCTATGAAGACTTGTCAATTCTGTCCCCCGTGCTTTGAATTGGTAAAGTAATCCAATTTGGCAAATTGAGTACCGTGGCTGCTACGAGCCAAACTATGTAGATTTGGAAGCTATCAGCTTGCTCTGTTCGTTTTACTTCTTGAAGCAGAACCTACCTGCTCGGGCAGCAATATTCCCGCAGGTATTTTAAGAACCGGATAGACTAGCGCTGGGACACTGGGACACGAGAACCTTACTAGCTGTGTTAACAGTAAACCTATACTTACGGATCCTAGCGTTAGCTGATATATCTGTTCAAAGAGTCTATCATTATACTAGATTGATCTTATTATAATCAGATGAATTGAGATACTCCACAATCCCGAAGTCTACCCGGCTTTCAAACCGTTTTGAGGAGTAGATAAGACCGCATTAAGCAGGGAAATAATTTTGTGTAAGGATAAGGGAAGGAAACTTATCACCTCAGTACTATCTGAAGAACCAAATCACGGGATATGATCAATGGACAATGGAGATCGGGCCCGAAGGACCCGAATTCATGAGCTCAGGAAACCGCAACAAGGTAAGTATGAAAAAAGAAAAGGAAATCAGAAGTGGGCGGGTGAGGGAGAGAAGGAACGTATCGTTCCTACCCTTTCAGCCTTGAGCTCTTAGCTCTTGCTCTTTTGAGCATATGCCCCACAATTCTTGAGCACCTACCAGCTGCTGCCTAGTGTCAGACCCTGAGGCACAAACTTTTTCTCAGGCATCCACACGACTATATAAAGAGCTCTTCCTCGCCGCCCACTTCTAATTTCTTTTTCTTTTTTCATACTTACCTTGTTGCGGTTTCCTGAGCTCATGAATTCGGGAACCTGTAGAGTCTTCCTGCATTGCACAGCGCGGCGAAGGCTTTACATGAATGGTCTTCGGGCCTTTCAGCGGCGGAATTTTTGATGGTCTTCCCCATTCACAACTTGTTGTGGATACACACTTTTTTCATTGATGGTTTGTCTGAGGACGACATTGAAGAAGAAAATATGATCGTCAATACAAATAACTAAAGAAACTTCGCTCTCTTTAGTCTTTGTGTTGACTGTTATCTCTTGACTGGAGTGATGCGATGCTTCCCTTAATGAAATGCTGTTTGTTGCTCGTCGTGGTGATGATGGAGTCATCAGTGTGAGAAGAGTGGAGGGAGATTCCATCGCATATTTGTCGTGCGACGTCGTGCACAAAGGATGAAGCATAGATCGATTAGGATAGCCTTATTTAAGCTCCAACAGCAATCGCATATGTCTACCGCGTTGTGTCGTCAAGAAATGAGCTGTTGAAATCAGTGCGTTCTGCTTCTGGAGCATGGTGGAGAAGCAGATTTGGCACACAGCACAACTAGATATCGTTATTATTAACTGAGAATGGTATTATCTAAATGCTGATTGAAGCCACTCCTTCATAATACTGTGATCGCTCGAATTCCACCAATGCTGAGTTGTCCTTCGTGATAGGCCGATTTCAACCTGCAGAGTGCCTACCCAGTCCAGATTTCTAGTGTCCAAAACTTTGGAGTCATTTTTTCACAACCTCACACTTGCGGCATGGGATGCTTCGAACACTTGCGAACTTCATAAGAGCAACAGGCATCATGGCCGCTGAGCCCAAACGTGTTCCAATTCCCAAAAATGGCGTCGATTACAGAGGCAAAGTTGTTCTTGCGCCCATGGTCCGCTCAGGCGAATTACCCTCCAGATTACTGGCACTGAAGTACGGTGCCGACCTCGTTTGGGGTATTTTCTTCACATTTTGCCCATCACTTTAGATTTTCATCTGCTAACCACTTGCTAGGCCCTGAGACCGTCGACAAAGCAATTATTGGCACCACGAGAAAAGTTTGCGAACGCACTTCCACCGTTTATTGGAGTCGCCAACCTTCCAACGGATTCAAAAATAAGGAACTCAACCCCCACAACCGAGAAAGTGTTATATACCGGATACATCCAACTTTGGAGAGCAAACAACTCATATTCCAAGTGGGAACAGCATCTCCCACACTCGCTGTACAAGCAGCACGACTAGTGGCGGGCGATGTCGCCGGCATAGATGTCAACGCTGGCTGTCCCAAGCCCTTCTCCACTAGTGGAGGTATGGGCGCTGCACTACTACAAGAGCCGGGTAAACTGTGCTCGATACTGAGGGCGCTGGTTGAGGAGGTGGGGAAAGAGTTTGAGATTGGCATAAGCGTCAAGATACGGATATTGGACACGCCGGAAGAGACAGAAGCACTCGTACGGAAGCTTGTCGCAACTGGAATCACGGGTCTTACAGTACACTGCCGGACAACGCCCATGAGGCCGCGAGAACGGGCAATACGAGATCAGCTACGAATGATTGCCGGGGTCTGCAAAGAGGCAGGAGTAGCATGTCTCATGAATGGCGATGTGGAAAACAGAGAGCAAGCACTTCAGCTAGCAGAAGAGTATGGAGTAGACGGCGGTATGATTGCCACCAGTGCAGAAAAGAATTCAAGTGTTTTCCGTGCAAAAGCCGACGGAGGACCAGCACCTTGGAGGGAAGTGGTGAGGCACTACATTGAATATGCCATGGCCGTGGACAATCGCTGGGGTAACACAAAATTCCTTCTTGCGCAACTCATTCCAGGCAAGCAGCAGGCTCCATTCAGACTTGACCAGTGCAAGACACATGTAGATCTTGTGAACGCCCTCGGCTTTGAAGATCTTTTGAGTAAAGCACGAGAACTCGATGAGATCACGGGAATGAACATCAAGCCAGATGTCAAGAGTGGGAGGGCCCTAAAGAGAGCTGCCGCGAGGGAAGCAAACAAAAGCGAAGCAAAGAAGAGTAAGGTGCAAGAGGTGGTCAATGGACAGGTTGACCAGGAGAAGGAAGAACTCACGACTGCTATGGCTGCTGCTATTGCTGCTTAGTTAGAATTTCCAGTTTCACTACATCTTCCTTCTTGGTTTTGCTGACAGGCATTTACTCCAAGCATTAGGTGGCGGGAGGGGGCATGGTAGCAAGAGCTGCTGACCGATGCACCATTTGATTGCCGTGGGCAATGCAAAATACGGAACGGACAGCTAAATTGAGTAACAACTTGATCTTCTTTCTGAGCACAAATCATGTACGTTATTCCCACTCGATATTTATTCTCTGCTGAATGATATACTTCCAGCGGCTTCAGCTGGAGCCGTCTAGTCTTAGATCATGAATAGCGACTATGACGGTGGACATTCATCCCTCATTGTTTTCAACCCTTAGTAGATATGAAATACAGAGCTGCCTGCTATTGCGCCATAAGAAGTCAATCCTCATTTCATTTCCATCGGGATTATTTTTTCTGCACTCATCCTTGACAGTATTTTGAGAAGTCTTGCGAACATTCCTACGATCAGAGAATATCAAGAGGTTGTATGTAAGAGGATGAGCGAATGCTCAAGATAGCAAATGCGCCATGGCGAGTGTGTAATAGGGAACTTTTTTATGAAAAAGCTACTACATTTTGTTTGAAATGCTGATTAATTGGGAAATACAATTATTTGACAGAATAATCCGGCACTTGCCCATGATATCTATGCTTATTATGCTATGCTAATGCCGCTCTCCAAAATACTCATCATACAAGCAGATTACCAGTTTACCGCAAAGCGTTTACTCGTCCGTATCCTCTCACCATACTTCCAGAAAAAAAAGGGAAGCGGCACCAGAGCCAAAGCGATGAAGCCCAGCAAAGAATTGCCCCAATTCAAGCCCAAAGTGGCGTACATTCGCGGTCCTGCCAGTGGTAGGAAAGCGCCGCCTAGGGATCGAAGTACGGTATTAGCCGCAACCACTGAAGCTGCATGTATGGTGTAGGAATCAATCAAGTAAGTCGTGATGGGCATCTTTAATAATTAGCATCGATTCAATGGAAGGGAAGTAGAGCGAAGAACAACTCACAAACGTCGTAATCATCCCCATCCCTACAAAACTGGTTCCGAAAATAGGTACAAACCAGTGCACACTTGCTCGGGCGGTCCACCCATAGATGAACAAACCTATCGGAATGAGACAAGCAGCGGGAACCATAAGCGGTAATCGGTACTCCGGCTTGTACACCCCATTATTCTTCGCAGTAAGATATTTGACACCCCGGTCAGAAGTCACACCCGCAACAAACAGGCCGAAGAACATGCCGATGCCAAGACCAAGGAAGGCGAGGCCGACGCTGCCTTGGGAGAAGTGGTAGATGCCCTCGAAAACGCTGGAGATGGTTGTGAAAAGTAGGTACAGGTAACCGTACACGATGGCCATGTACAAGGACAAGAAGAAGACTAAAGGGCTGAAGAGCAGCATTTTGATGGGACGGATGATGGAATGAGCGAATAGGGCTCGTGGTGCGAGACCAGAGTCCAATTTTGAGACGTATTCTTTATATCCTGTCTCTTTCCTCAGCTTTTTGGCTTTCTTCTCGAGGATGGCGCCTGCGTAAGTTTCTCGGTGGAAAATAAACATCGCGATGGTGACGACACCAGACTACAGATGTGTCAATTGGTCGAATATGCCGCATAATTCCATGGTAGTAGATGTACTTACGACCATTGTAAGCACGTAGAACACCCATCTCCATCCTTTGGCCTGAATTAAGTACCCACCCGCTACGGGCCCTATTACGGGCCCAAGCAATGGACCGAGAGCCCAGATGGACATTGCAGCACCGCGCTCTTCAACCCTAAACATATCAGACATAGTCCCTCCGCCAATCGTCAGCGGCGTCGACCCCATCATTCCAGCAAGCAGCCGAAACGCTATCAACATTCCCAGACTAGTCGATACACCGCAAGCAATCGTGAAAACGACAAACAGAACATTAGTCACATGGTACACAGGCAGGCGTCCGTAAATTTCTGACATCGGCGCAATGAAGAGCGGTCCGCACGCGTAGCCTAGGATGTAGATGGATACGACCATCGATGCCAGAATGGACGATGATGAGTTGAATTCTCGCATCACTTGCGCGACACCAGGTGCGAACATGGAACTTGCGAGTGGTCTACATGATATTAGTTACGTAGGCACAGGGGGAAAAAGACTGAATCCTCGTACGTGACAAAAGTCATGCCACTCAAGAATCCACCCATAATCCACTTCTTCTTTGCCGTCCAGTTCAGCGGGTTCATGGGATCATCATCGCCATCATAATCCACAATATGCGGATCCCTCACGCCTTGAATCTTCTCCTTGGGTTCGTCGTCAGTCTTCCCGGTATGCGCCTGTTCATGTTGACTCTTGTCGACCCCGCCTCTTTTTTCTACATCGAACGAGTCCCGTGTTTGTGTTTTGTCGTCTAGATATGTCGTACATGATGTAAGGCTATGCACCGGCTCAGCCTTCGCCATTAGTTATTAAACGTGCACAGCTAGTAAATTCCCGAGAACCTGGTTTGGTATTCCAACGTGCTGGGAATGAGCCGGTTGGGAAAAAAAAGGTTCGGGAAGGTCCTTGCAAGAAAAGTAAACAAGCAACAAATCAAAAAGCTGATTCATTTGGACGCTCCTGAGGTGGATATATAAAAAGGGCCGCAAGTTATTCAAACGCCTCGGATGTTCCTTCCCAAGTGTTATGCAAATGCATGGTTTTATGCACGGCGCTAATGGCGTTTTGTGCACGGAGAACAAGCTTTGGGAGATCCCGTGCCACAGATTTTTATGCTCCTGCGGCGCTGTTTGCGTGATCTGTGCATGGTGATTGGATTTACGTGGATGCAGATTGTACATATACGAAAAGAACGTATGATTTACGTAAGCATGATCGCGCACTAAAAGCAATCGGGTTGGCGTCGAAGTAAGGAAGGAATATATAGATATGTTAAAGTTCTAGTAGTAGTGGTAAGGTGGTGTGGTGCAGAGCATCCAGTTCCTTACTGGTTTGCCCATCACATGTATGCCAGACTAGGAGGCAAGGCCATGGGGTGGAGTATTCGAGATCGTCGCTTGGATCCCCGATTCTCTTGTACGCAATTCCATTTGTGCAAAGCAGAGTGCTTTTGGGCCATGCTTTTACGGTTCGGTATGGTGTATTCCAACATGGGAGGATACTGAAATGGGAAGACCCTCTTATGATCCGAAGCAGAATATTCATCTGGAAATCTGGGGTATTGTGATTGACTGCCATATCTACATTACATTATACAAGAGCGATCTTTTGCACAGCATCTCAGAGGTCGATCAATCCTCAAATGCATAAGGAGAGAAATGGCCAGACGGTGGCGTTTCTATCGAATCCTTTGATCTGAGTGCTTTGGGCGGTAGCTTCACAGTCAGCGGTCTTGGTCTTATTATATCCGCGCAAAGGAGTGCAGTCGCCACGCTAACGTTCAGACTGTCTACACCGAAATCCCCAATGTTGATTTGTGGTCGAATTTCCACAAATGCATAAGCGCTCTGGGTGAGGTTGCTTCGTAGACCTTTGCCTTCGCCGCCGACGACAAGGATTGTTGGGGCGAAGCGGATGGGCGAGAAATCTGGATCAATGAGCGTCCCGTCGCGGCGCAAGGTATATTCGGTATGCGGTTCTGCCCATGACTTGGTGTCTTTGGTGGGCGTTGAATCTGATGACGGAGTACCATGCGTTGCAGCATAGTTGGGGGCGGTACCACAGTAGACCTTCCATCCTTTCGCACTGCTTCGTCTCAAAAATTCCGCTGGGTCGTCAATGGACAAAATTGGTAGTGCTTCCGCAGCGCCGGCAGAGGCTTTGAGCGCTACAGGTGTGATCGGGGCACAAGTACGGGATGACAGTGCAATGGCATCTACACCAAGAAAGTACGCTGATCGGATGATAGCGCCTAGATTTCCTGGGTCGAGAACATCGTCTATGAGAAGAACAAAGGGTCTGCGAAAGTGGTCCGCCTTGCTAAGGATTTCCGTTGGGTTGCCATTGATGTTCAAGTCGTCTTGCGACTGAGCTGCTACTTCTATCGTGAAGCGAGGCTTCTCAGGATTTAGTGGGGATCCGTATAAGACCTTTCCTAAAGCGATCACAGGAGGGCGTGGTAGAGCTGAAGCTTCTAAAACGCACCCCTGGAAACAGTTAGTTGACTGTGGAAAACATTGTGATTACTCTTCTTACATTGTGCGGCCTGTCGCCACTCATTTTGTCCAGTATTGGCAGCCAATCATCACCAACATGCCGTACATTAATCTTAGCCTCATTTGCCAGATTTTGAATATCTGTCTCTAAGGAGGGTGTGGAGTTGAGGCGTGCCGCTCTTCGATGCAAGTAAAGAGTATATAACTTTCGTCGTTTGGCTTGGAGAGCAGCGTAGACTGCGGAATGACCGTAAAGAAACTCGGACGCAGCTGTGGTGTAAGGAATAGCCAGAGGCATTTTGTACTCTTTTTCTTTTTCTTTTTCTTTTTCTCTTTCTATGCTTGTCGTTGCATTGATAGTTCTGATTGCATTGGGATAGGGTGGTCCACAGGGTGTTCCACAACGGAAACACTGCTCATTCTTCGCATAGTTGTGGTAGTTGCAATTATTCTTCTCGCAAATCCAATCGCCCATTCTAAATTTCGGAACATCGTGTCTAATCTTTACTTTGGTTTCTGCATTGCGATCCGTGCCAGTAGTCGAATCGCCTGATGAGAAGCCTAGTGGAGTTGACCAATCCTCCTCTTCATGTGGTATGAAACCCCATTTCTCCCATGATTGCTCTTTCTTAGGCTCTATCGACCTTGTTGATCTTCGATCAGAGTCGAGTCCATTTACAACCCTCCTCCTCTCAACCCCGAGTCTTCTGCCTCCTTTTTGGGCCCCAAAGCCTTCACGAATACCCTGAGCTATGGCAGTATTGCGAGAGATGTGTCTGCATTGAGTTGGAGTGGTGATTGAACGGAGGTCAAGAAAAGGTCTGATCAACTTATTGCCATTTTCAATGATCTTGTGCATAGCAGATTGGATCGATGCGCATGAAGGCGTGGTTGATGGATGATCAAGAGTTGAGTAACAAGTACGAAGAGGAGAAATCAATCAATTAAGGTTGAACCCCTGTAAGCCGTCTCACGAACTCACATGCATAGCAAGAGCGCGTCAACCACGTCCACCTCACTAGCAGTTCCAGCCTCGAACAGCTCCCAATACACTTCCAGCGACACTCTTTTGCTTTTCTTTTTCAACTAGCTTTTGTAATTAAAGTCATGGAATGTTAAATTTGATTCACGCATAGACCGGCGCAGTCCCTTTTTCCTCGACGTGCATTTCATTCATCCTAGACTACCGCTTCATGGCTTTGAAGCTTCGCGCCTCTCGGCCGCGCGCTGTATCGGATATGTCAGAACAGTCTGGTGCAGATACAAGTCGCAAGGGCTCAGACTCTGCGATATTTGTTTCCGAGTCACCTTCCTCCGCCGGACTCGACGTGAATATGGTTGACATAGTTGATGAAGCAGTCGAGATGGGTCGATTTGTTGGAGTAGCCATTGACACACCAAAGCATTTTGATAGAGACGCGTACAGGACGATAAAGGGAGATTCTACTGTTGACAAGGTTCTGGGCGAGGAGGATGACGCTGCATTGTCCTACAGTGTACGTTATGCTCACGGAGGGCGTGAAGTGGTAAGTGCTTCCTATTGCACTTGTTACCCATCTCCTCACTTCAGACTACAAGTGGCTATCGTCGCACAAGTCGAACTTATGATTATGGACCCCACCTCATGGCATACCTCGAGGATTCCTATCACTGTTATTCGCGTCTCTTTTTCAACACGCTTTATCCCCAAGTCTATTACACAATTTCACATTCACATCTATTTGCCGCACTCATCCGTCGAAGTAGCCTGGAGGGTGGAAACACACAGCCTCAGTTCAGTTGAACACGACTAGCTTCTTTGATTGCGCTTCAGCCCTTGGCGTCATTGCCTTAAATCACATCCTTCCTCCAACCGACTCTCAACTTACAACCAGTCTTGCAACCAATCTTACAACCTTAACCACCACTAATTCAATTCTCAGGTTGCATTTGAACAATTGCTTACACTCAAAAACGGCCAAGCCGCACTCAACAAGTTCGAAGAAGGAATGAATAGCGGTTCAGAAGCTGCATCCGATGCAGCAAGCGAGCGCCCAGTTAGAAAGACTGGACGAGCTCGTGGTCCGGCGTCGCGTCGCCCTGGCTTTACCGACTTCACATCTATCGCTCTTTCTGACGATGAAGATGAACTCAACTCACCCAAGCGCCAACGTCGCTCTGGGCGGGCAACTCGCCTTCGCATCACCAACAAAGAACCCAACTTGGTCCGAGACTCTGAAGAATCCTCACAAGATAGCGATCAGCCACGACGCAGCACTCGACGACTGAAAGCGCTCACGCAAAAGCAGGCAAAACTCACGTTCAAGAATCACAATGGTCGCCAGTCACGATCAGCCCGCTTTGCGGCCCAAGAAAGCGCAGAGTCTGAAGAGGAGTCTAACGATGAGGAAGCCGCATATGGCATCCTCCGTTCTGATGTCGTCACGCAGAAGACCAAGCGCCGACGATTGAACCACTCCAATAATCGGTCTTTTGAGCGTGAGCCAAATATTGCCTCACGACGCTCAGAGCGTGCTACCCGTCATGTCATCAATATGGAAGAAGTTGGAGAGCAGGAGATCTACCGCTCCGACTCCTCAGATGCGCCTACTCGGCCAAAGGCTACTGGCGCGCGTGAAATCATCAAAGCTCTACCGCGAGGCGATAAGTTCAGGGACCGCCATATGCAGGTTTGCGACACCTGTAATAATTCCAACAACAGCACTGGGCAACTGGTCTACTGTCAGGGATGCACTCTCGCATACCATAAGACTTGCTTAGGCCCCCGTGGTGGACGTGAGCATATGGTTACAAAGATTGGAGAGGAGGATTTTGTTCTCCAGTGCCGTCGTTGCATCAATGTCCCTAAGAAGAAGGATGCCTTCGCTCCGGATCTGGCGAAGTGTCAAGACTGCAAAGAGACAGCACCAAGCTGTGCAGCTTTCCGCAAGTTTAAAAACGCCGTGCAGGAACAGAAAGAGCGTGATGAAAATGGCGGCGAGGATCCTATCACCATCGTTGACAAGTCGCTGATCAACAACCCTAATAACGTGCTCTTCCGGTGCACGAAATGCTCTCGGGGATTCCATTTTCATCATCTTGAGTCGCGAAATAAGCACTATCGCAACATCGAACAGGATGAGGATGATCTGGTCAATTCAAGGTTCACTGAATATAGCAAAGATTGGATGTGTAAGAATTGCGCCGAGATGCCAGCCAAGCTAGGGGGCATCATTGCTTGGAGGCCGGAAGACGCCAATACCTACATTGCCGGCCAGGATGTGAGCATCATATCTGAAGACGACAAGGAATATCTTGTGAAGTGGGAGAACCTGTCGTACTTCCGAGCTCAGTGGATGTCCGGAGCATGGACCTGGGGAGTCGCAGCTTCCGCAATGCGCCGCGCCTTTTTCAATAGGACCCAGTATCCTAAGATGCGGACAGAAGATGCTATCCCCGAAGAGTGGCTGCGAATCGATATTGTTCTTGACGTTAAATACTCTAATGTCATTGACATCACTGGTTACGAAATTGACAAAGCTCGTATCAAGGAAGTCGACACTGCGCTGATCAAGTATAAGGGTCTGGGATACGAGGATGCCGTATGGGAGGAGGTTCCTAAGCCGGAGGAAGGTGATAGGTGGAGCGACTTTGTCGTCGCTTACAACGACTGGGTGTTAGGACGATATGTAACACTTCCATCCATTGGTCCCTTGAGGTCCCGCCTCGAGAAACATCGCCAGCAGAAGTTCAAGGAAAAAACTAAGCAACCCGAGAACCTCGAGGGCGGTGAGCTTATGAAATACCAGGTTGAAGGGCTGAATTGGCTGTACTACCAGTGGTACCAGCAGAAGAACGGTATTCTGGCGGACGAGATGGGTCTTGGAAAGACGATTCAAATTATCGCTTTCCTTGCGATGATGGTGAGTGCAACGATTGAGTACGGAAATCTTCTTACTGACTATGTTAGGTCCATGATATCAAATGCTACCCCTTTCTCATTGTCGTGCCGAACTCGACTTGCGCCAACTGGCGCCGTGAAATCAAACAATGGGCGCCACAGCTTCGAGTCGTTACCTATTTCGGGTCAAGCACCGCACGCCAGATGGCTCATGATTATGAGCTTTTTCCCGAAAAGAGTAAGACTATGAAATGTCATGCAGTCATCACTTCCTACGAGGCAGCCGTCGACGATACCAGTCGACGCTTCTTTAAGAGTGTGCAATGGCAAGGTCTTATCGTAGACGAAGGCCAACGCCTTAAAAACGACCAGAGCCAACTACACACTGCCTTAAACAATCTCAAGATCCCCTTCCGCATCCTTCTCACCGGCACACCCTTGCAAAACAATGCTCGCGAGCTGTTCAACCTGCTACAATTCCTGGATGATTCCATCAACGCTGCAGCAATGGAGGAGGAATATGCTGAGATGACCAATGAAAAAATCGCGAGGCTTCATAACCTAATCCGCCCATTCATCCTCCGTCGTACGAAGCTTCAGGTGCTCACGTTCCTACCGCCAGTGGCACAGATCATCCTCCCAGTGTCGATGAGCGTCCTGCAGAAGCGCACCTATAAGGGCATCATTGAGCAAAATCCGAAGCTCCTACGCTCTCTGTTCAGTTCTACCCCTCACGTCAAGCAGCAGGAGCGTGTTGGTTTAAACAATATCCTTATGCAGCTGCGAAAATGCCTATGTCACCCTTTTGTGTATAATGGAGCTATTGAAGAGCGGCATCTGGAAAAGCATGTCACTCACCAGAATCTTGTGGAGGCATCATCCAAGCTGCAACTACTAGAGCAATTGCTGCCTAAGTTGCAAGAGCGTGGGCATAGAGTCTTGATCTTCAGTCAATTCCTAGACATGCTTGATATCTGCGAAGACTTTCTGGAGGGTATGGGTCTGCAGTATCAGCGCCTGGATGGCAAGATCAATTCACTGGAAAAGCAGAAGCGAATTGACGAGTTCAATGCTCCCTCATCACCACTTTTCGCCTTCCTGCTATCCACTCGCGCCGGTGGCGTGGGAATCAATCTGGCCACCGCAGATACAGTCATCATTCTTGATCCTGATTTTAACCCACATCAAGACATCCAGGCCATCTCCCGTGCTCATCGAATCGGGCAGACGAAGAAAGTCTTATGTTTTCAGCTTATGACTAGAGGCAGCGCAGAAGAGAAGATTATGCAGATCGGCAGAAAGAAGATGGCTCTTGATGAAGTCGTGATAAATAAGCTTGATGAGGAGGAAGTCGAAGAGGAGGATATGGAATCCATCCTTAAACACGGTATGAAGGAGTTGTTCGAAGACGGCGACAATCCTGAGCTCCTGATCCGATACGATGAGGCGTCTATCGAGAAGTTGCTAGATCGTACTCAAGTTGAGAATACGAAAGCTGGCAAAGACGACACGGCAGAATCACAATTCAGCTTCGCGCGCATTTGGGCTAATGATGAAGCTGCTCTCCAAGACTCTCTTGGCGTGTCTGCAGCGGAAGATGTCGCTCCTGATCCAGGCTTGTGGGAAAAGATTCTCAAAGAGCGTGCGGATAAGGCCGCCGCTGAGGCTGCTGAAGTCCTCGCTTTGGGCCGTGGAAAGCGTGCTCGTCAAGCCGTAGACTATAAGCGCGATGGTGTTCAGCATGCTGGAAGTGATGACGAGGATGGCGTGGCTGAGTTGGATCTGACTCCAGTCAAGCCAGTCGACAAGCCCGGCAGGAAGCGTATGAGGGACCAAGACGACAATGACACAGACTTCCAGGCTTCGGAGGATGATCGCGATGCTAGTGATGATGAAGGGGATGGCCACGTTGATGCGGGTGAACTCCTTGACGAACATGGCCATCGCATGAGTGGCGCTATCCTTGGAAAGAAAGCGCCTAAATCTACCGCTATCCAATTTGCACGAACCAAAGTCCCAGCAATTCCAGCCATTCCGAGTGATCCAAACGCTCGCATGCCCAATGGACAACCATACCCTCGACCACAGCATTGCCTTGCTTGTCAACAAAACCATATAAGGGGTTCCTGCCCTCTCAAGATGGCTCCTCTCGAGCACTGCAACATCTGCGGACTTGCCCACTTTGGTAATGCTCGCGTTTGTCCGCACTTTAAGTCCGAAACCCAAGTCCGCATGCTACTCGAACATCTCAAATCAAGCCCGGAGCCTAGGCATCACGTCGAGATGGCGAAGAAGTACCTTACCGGTCTAAAGGGCAACCTCGTTCAGGAAAAGAAGCGCGCCTACGAGAAGGCACATGGAATCACGAGTACTGTCTCACGTCCACCTTTGCAGGCGCAGAATGGAAATGTACCTGCTGGGCCGAGCAATTACAATCCTAACAATGGATATCAGAACGCACCACCGAAGCCGTATCAGCAAGCTCCTCGTGTTCAGCAACCTCACCATGCACCGGCTCATATTCAAGGTCAGCAACCGGAGCGGGTTCCTTGGGAGCAGTTGCCTATTGAGGACAGAATTCAGATCTTGACTCATGGTGCAAATCAGTAGGGGCTTGGTGCTTCTTGTTTTCGGCGTCGCTTGGAATTATTGGGTAGTTTGGAAGGGCCAAGGCAACCTAACGTGCAAGTCACAATTGCCGCTGCTTTTAGAGGATTTGGTAGTATTGGCGTTGACCCTTGCATACATGGCTTTGACTTTGAAGCGGTGACAATGCTTTCACTTCTTTTGGGGCCTGATATCAAGGTCATTGCAAAGAATCTTGAAACAATTCGGGTCGGTTTGAAGAATCATGTACATTATATTAAAGCAAACCAGCTCACAAAGCCAAAATGGACAGCTGCATTAGCTCTTTTCAAACAGTGTATAAAAAGCCGTGAGCATGACTACGCCATCACTCGTGTGAATCATCTCATTCGTAAAGAAAGGGCCTAGCCAACCTTGATCCAATCTCCGCTACTGTTTAGCCCACGTGATGTGTTATAGGTCCGAACATTGCACAGGCTCAGTGTTTTACTCCCATCACAGAGGTTCTGCCCTCACATTCCTTTACCGTCCAGTAAATGGACTAGTCAAATCATCCGCCAAATCACCACCCCTATCCCCAAGTGGATTCTGCACAGCACCCCCACCAAGATTCCCCAATGTAGACTTGAGGTCCTTGACATCTTGCTGGTCAGAAGCGGGGATCTTGTTGATTTGATCTATTCTCACAGATAAGTATAAGCAAGACTTGTATCAAGAAGTGGCCGTGTCTGGCAGAAAGATGAGGGAAACGAACCTTTCATGATATAGGAAGCTTTATTTTCACCCATGGTCTTTAGAACTGTCTTTTCCATCTTTCGCTTCAACTCTGGTGGGATGCCGAAGAAGTATATGCCTAAAGATACGAGGGCTAGGAGGCCGGCGAAGGCGGTGAGGATGGAGGTTGTGGATGGCATTTTGAGTGTGGTTTTTTTGGAAGATGTGGATTCGGTATGGTAGATAAGGCTGATTGCGGTGGGCGAGGCTGAGTGTAAAAATAGAGGTTAGAGGCTAAAAAGTTGTAGATGTTGGTCGCGTGAGCTGGACTGGATTTGATTTAAAGAGAGATCTTCTTGATCTTTTTATCCCCTGGGAACGCAACTCTTGCGTAACTTGCTTTCTTGCTTGTCGTTGTCTGAGATCTTGTTTGGGCGGGTTACATCATCGTGCTGGGCGAAAGGTAGGAGCTTATCCCTAAGGCTTCAAGGCAGTCAATAGTGGGTTTTCTACCATGAAGTCCAGTGGCCAGTCCAGTCCAGTCACCTTCTAAGCTTATATACACCAAATCTATTATATCAAGCTATCGTCATCCCAAGTTAATCACACAGGAGATGCCAAACTCTTGGTAGCGTATGCGAGCACATTGGATCTAGTACGAGTACAGTTTTCGTGGAAGAACTGTTGTGCCCAATATTCAATTTTGATACTCCGGGCAACAAGTCCATACCTTGTTTCTTATTACTCTGTGCTCTTACGTACTTACTACACGGTAGTACAAGACAGCTTTGAGGGCTAGGTAGGGCTCTGTCTGTAATCGAAGCCAAGACACAATCTACATATTGTGTGGGTCCGTTCCTCACAGGGCATAACTGTGGAGTCGCATCTGTAATCTATAGTATCTTAATTAAGTTATCATTCTAGAATAACTCTGAGAATCATATTCGGTCGAAAAAGACGTACGGTGGCTTTGGTCCCGGAAGACTGGCATTTCGAAGTCGTTCTACTTTGCCCGCTGGCCAACTTCCTGGGAGAACTCTATACAGTGAAGCGAATATAGTTGAAAATATTAGAATGGGATATTGGTCCCAGAGCTACTAGTACAATCCTGTGAGAGCATTTACGGTAAACAGCTACCCTTGTCAAAGACAGACAGGAAGATCCGAGACCTTCGAATTCCCACTCTTCGGACTCGACGAACCTTTTTGCATTACTTTGTTCTTTTCTTTTCTTCTTCTTATTCGCGCTTTAAAGAGTGATTCTATCTCAAAAATGATGAAATGGTGGCGCGCACGCCATCAAAAGAATAATACACCGGCGAAGAATAGTAGTACAGAAATAGCGGAGGCAATTGTGACACCTAGAGTAGAGGGTAACAAACTCCCAGATTTCGATGCTCTCCCCAAAGTCGAGAGCATGCCACAAGGCTGTGCATGAGGCATCTTTGACAAAGAGGGCGAAAAGGATGTTTACGGAACTTTGAATCTTCTTACACCTTCTGTTATCAAAGCAGCAAAAGATGAGATTCAAGATGGTGTTTCAATATCTCTCAAGTCAGTGGTTTCATCAAGGCATACAATCCAACATATTGACATTCTCACTCTAGCTGGTCGATCACGGGTACGAAATTTAAAGGAACTGGCCGGAAAGAGCTTGCACATACTGTGAAGAGTTTAAAATCAGACGGACCCTTTTCAGCGTGCGGATTTGATGATGAAATTCACTTCAATACCCAAGTCAGCAGTCAATGGGACAGTCTTTGTGAGTACCGGGAAGATATCTGCACATTCGAGGCTCACTGACGAAGGTCATTACGCGCATCAACCTAGCCAGTCTTTCTATAATGGTGCAAGGCCAGAAGTAGAGGACTTGGAGCAGAATGGCCACGGAAAGGAAGACCTTGATTAAAGGATCCCTACATTACAACATTGGCATCAACGTGGCGGTGTTGTAGGGAGAGGAGTCTTGATCGACTACAAAGCGTATGCTGATACAAAAGGAATCAAATACTCGTGCTTCGAGTACCACTCCATCACTATTGCTGTTATTGAAGAGATCGCCAGGTTGCAGAAGCCAACTTTCAGACAAGGAGATATCATCATCGTTCGCACTGGCCTCACTGAAGCTTTGGACGGAAAAAGTGAAGAAGAGCAGGGGGCACTGATGATGACTGGAAATGCAGGTTGTTGTGGTGTGGAGGGAACGGTCGAAGCAGCTAAATGGTTTTGGAACCATCATTTTGCGGCCGTTGCAGGCGATGGCATGGCTTTTGAGTCTATCAATATTGCAGACATGAGGAATCAACTTGGTATGCTAAAAGTTCGTGAGTTTTAAGAATCTTCACTAACTTCGTTTGCATTTTAGTTCTTCACCAATACTTTCTGAGTCTCTTCGGGATGCCGATTGGCGAGCTCTGGGATTTGAAGGCCCTGTCAAAGGCTTGCGAAGAAAGGCAGCGGTGGACTTTCTTTCTGACCTCAATTCCACTCAACTATCCGGGCAGTGTGGGATCGCCGCCTCATGCCCTAGCCATATTTTAGTATGCGTTTGCTGCAGAGTTATAGAGTTCGCGTGTATGGCAATTAAAGTAGATATTTAGAAACAGGATAAGCTTAATTGAGGGTTCTGTTATTCATTCACATGTCGAGTAGACATGCTCATTCAATTTGAGCAAATAGAGAAGAGTTCCTACACCAGCAGCATTCTGGGCTCTACCCGGTTCAAGAAGGAGACGGTCCTTTGGATAAATTGGCCGTACAGGAGCGAAAGCAATGAACCAGTCTGTTTACTTGCTTAGGATAACTCAATTTGTCATTAATATGAGGATTTTATAGCTTTGCCGAAATTGAGGATCCATTTGTCAATTCCAAGCCCTTCATATCACCTTGTGCTCTCCAGTCCTCCAACAGTTTCGCCCAAGCAGTCGCGCCACCAGCATATATAGCCGAGCTAGAAGAGTCATCACTCAAGTGACCTTCGTTATTAAAATAGCTGGGAGTGCAATTTATGAAATAGCTCCTCATAGCTTTACTGCCTTCAACAATACCTTCGACCCAAGCTTGTTGTGCCTGAGGTTCCGGCTCGATGCTCTTGACTCCTCGCTTTTCGCATTCGACAATCACGTAGGCAATCTGCTTGGAGTGGACGTCTAGGGTGTATACGAAGTTTCCGCTCACACCAGCTTGCAGTACGCCGACGTTGAAGTAATTGGGGAATCCGCGGGTTTGAGATCCAAAGAGGGAAACGACGCCATTCTGTTTCCACAATCCGGATAACAATTGACCGTCTCGGCCTTTGGTTGACATACCAGTGTGGTTCCAGGCATTAGCAGGAGACACGAAGCCCGTTGAATAGATAATTAGATCAACCTCGTACTCTTTGCCATTGGCAACTACACCTTTCTCCGTAATCCTTTCCAATCCTTTGCCATTGGTATCAACCAGCGTACAGTTGGGCCTATTGAATGCATCAAGGTATTCATCGTGGAAACATGGTCTTTTACAAATGGAACCGTACCAAGGCTTTAAAGCCTCTGCCGTACTCTTGTCCTTCACGATTTCATCAACTCGAGCACGCACACGTTGCATTTTCTGCATATCTGCAAGGCGCATCTTCTCTTCAATATTCATCTCTTCATCTCCCGACCCGAGCAGGGCAAAGGAGTTGTTTGCGGTCCAACCGTCATTAACGAGATCTTCTTCCACTGGTAAGCCAGCGAGGATGGCATTGAAATTGTCCATGCGATGCTGTTGCCAGCCAGGTTTCAGTGAGGAAGCAAAGTTTGGATCGGTTGGGCGGTTATCACGGACGTTAACGGCTGCAGGAGTCCGCTGGAAGGTGTATAGATGCTTCGCGTATTGAGCCACACATGGAACGACTTGGATTGAAGTGGCTCCTGTACCGATTATGGCAACTCGCTTGTCTTTCAATCCGCTGAGTACTTCACCTTCCCTTCCCCCGGTGTAGTCGTAGTCCCAGCGAGTTGTATGGAAGGCATGACCTTTGAAGGCTGTAATTCCTGGAATGCCTGGTAGCTTCGGTACGTGTAAAATGCCAGCAGCTGTAATAGTGTATTTAGATTTGATATGGTCATTCCTGTCTGTGGAGACATCCCAGCGACCACCTTTATTATCCCAAACCATTTCTGTAACCTCGGTTTGAAAAATCGTTTTGTCCTTGAGTCCGTACTTCTCCGCGATAACTGCGAAATGTTTTTTGATTTCTGATCCTCTGGCATATTTTTCGGATGGCATGAATCCAAGCTCTTCTAACAGTGGCATATAGATATAAGACTCTACATCGCAACGAGCCCCAGGGTACTGATTCCAATACCACGTACCACCAATATCTCCTCCCTTCTCCACAATCACAAAGTCTGTGAAACCTTTCTGTACGAGTCGAACAGCGCATAAGATCCCGCCGTATCCACCTCCAACAATTACTGCCCCCACATTGGTTATGATGGGGGCTCTGGTGAAAGACTTGCCAGCAAAGGCGTCCAGCTTCAGATGTTCGAAAGCACCCTCAATTGCTTGGTACTGTCTATCACCATCCTTGCGCATGCGCTTGTCTTTCTCAATGCGATATTTCTCCTCGATAGCATCAGGATCAAATCCGAGCTGTTCGCGTGCTTTCGCAGCCATGATTAAATTGAATCGATGAGATACTGATATGATATGGAGAAAAAGTAAAAAGACAAACAAACGAGTTCCAAATATTTAACATCCTATATAGCTTACCAGCAAAAGCTGTAGCGAACTTGGCTAGCGGCAGGGATACGCTGCTGAAGGCCGTGTGCTACAAATTGGTAGCTTACCGAAGAGCTGCGTCCGCATTGTGAGGATTAAAAGATCGACGCTAGTACCACATATTGTCAGGGTCATTTAATATCTGAGTTTAGCTGTTTGTAAGTTGATTATATTCCGCATCGAATCGAGATTTGCTACCTGTCAATTACCAGTAGTATCCAGGTGTCGTAGGAGAGGACGCTAGAGCCAGAGTCCAGCATCATATCTCTCGACTTGCACTACACATGAGCGCAACCCGGTAGCCACCCCGCCGTGCATGAACATATCAGAAGCAGTCGACTTGCATGAGCTAGCGAAATAGACGTATGGGAGAATACTGCGCAGTAAAATATGACTAGAAAATTTGATCCCAAACCGGTATTACTGAAAGCCTTGAGAGAAAAAGGGCGTACCAAACTTTTCTGTTCTCGTGTAAGAAGTAACCAGCTCTATGTAAGAAAACTAGAAGGGTTATAAATCTCAAGCGTAAACTCCGGTCCGATTTTGAGACTGCTAGCTATCCTACAGATCCACCACCTTGGGATACACCAGGCGCGCCCGACCGTAGGATATCCGAAAGAACGTGAGAAGGATAACGGGGAGGAAATTTAGTTGTTCTCTGGGCGAAGGCCACTATGAATATATCGTTAGCTAGTGTTGAGTTTGTTGTATTTAGAGAGGTATCTTACCGAACAGCTTTCCCAGCCCTCCAAATTTCAAGTCCACGAATCTCCTCCATCTCCTTCTCATAGGCCTCACGATAATCGGGGCGGCTGTTGTAATCGAGGGACCTCTGAGTCTCTGATCCATCGGCAACACGGTCGTAGAGCTCATTGAACACAGGCTTGAGAGTGTCCTTGAACTTCTTGCTCCAATCAATGGCACCGCGACGGGCGGTGGTCGAGCATGCAGCATACATGTAGTCCATGCCGTTCTGACCGATCAGAGGATACAAGCTCTGGGTGGCCTCCTCGACAGTCTCGTTGTAGGCTTCACTGGGAGAATGGCCACGCTCTCGGAGCACCTCATACTGGGCAAGGAACATGCCGTGAATACCACCCATGAGGCAACCACGCTCGCCATAGAGATCAGAGTACACCTCCTTTTCAAAGGTGGTCTGGTAGAGGTATCCACTACCTACAGCGACACCGAGAGCAACAGCCTTCTCCAAAGCCTTTCCAGTCACATCTTGGAAGACGGCAACGGAAGAGTTGATACCGCGACCCTCACGGAAGAGAGTTCGGACCGTTCGGCCGGAACCTTTTGGAGCGACGAGAATTACATCAATGTCAGTTGGCACATCAACTTTAGTCCTGTCCTTGAATACCGGGGAGAAGCCGTGAGAGAAGTAGAGGGTCTATTTTGAGTTAGTAAAAAGCGGTTCTTGTCTACAGATTAAGGTTATAAATCTTACCTTGCCCTTTGTTAATTGGGGCTTAATGGCGGGCCATGTCTCACTCTGCGCCGCGTCTGACAGCAGGTTCATGACGATGGTGCCACGGGAAATGGCTTCATCCATTTCAAACAAATTGGTACCTGGTACCCAGCCATCTTGCACGGCTTCCTTCCATGATGCACCGTTCTTCCGTACACCAACAATGACGTTTAGGCCATTGTCGCGAAGGTTGAGACCTTGGCCGTGACCTTGCGATCCATAGCCAATGAGGGCAAGTGTATCATTCTTGAAGTAGTCCTGTGTTTTTCATGTTAGACCGCACGATTGATTTGAATCGGGCGACCAAAGGTGACTCACGAGAAGCTTTTCTCTAGGCCAGTCGTCTCGTTCTGGTTTGACGGTTAGCTGTCTTTCGGAGTGCCAATTGACATATACCGGGGCTTGTATTTACCATAGACGTCTTCCTTGGTTCCAGCGAAGTCGATGGTCTTCACACCTCTGGTTTGTTGGAAAGAGGTTGAGACGGCAGCTTTTGGTGCGCCGGCTCGGGCAGCATTTGCGGCAGCTACAAAGCTTCGGCGTTGGACCGCAGGTTTAACCAATTGGGCGATGGAGCTGCGTAGAGCTCTGCCTGCATTTCTTGAAGCCATGATGATTGAATTGAGAGTGTTAAAGACGAGAAGTGTAGTGTTTTGAGAGTTTAAGCCTCTGAGTCGAGCAGACTTAGATTTTTTTCAAAGCTTGGGCGTTGCTCGTGAGATGGCCGAAAATCGGAGCTCGGCGGTGAGAGACGACGCTAAGCAATCCGCGGGGAATGAAATCCTCTCCAGATCACCATGAATTGTGCATTACTGCTATCTCAGCTTTTCTACCATTGCTTCGGCGTATACATTTGGTTCATTACAAGCATGGGCGGTATGTTGCGATTTAGACTCCAGCTCTCGGTGGTGTCCTCGCAACCTCTACCGGAGAATAAGATGCGTATGGATATCATGAATGACAAGCCGAAGAACTTGATATTCCCCAGTATCGAGCTTCAAAAAATACCGTCTCGGAGGTAGGCTATGGTTTCTATCACCTCGCAAGAAATGACTTCCACCACTTCAGTCCGCCGAATTATTGATATAAATCTTCCTCTCTACCTTTCCATCCAGCTCCAGAAAGACACGCCTCACATTTCGGCGTATTAGAATGAGATGCGAAGTCGAATAATGTGACCTCCTCCCCCTCAGTAGATATTGCGGCTGCCTGCACAACGGCTTCAACACGAGGTCCACCATCCGCAGTAACATGGGCCCATCAACGACATCGTTTGGGTTGGCAGGACTTACGCCCTCAACATCCCCGTCAACTAATGTATCCGTGTCCCAGTCCTCTGAGGTCTCAGTCGACAATACCGGCGTCAACTGCAGAAACTTGCTTGCTCCTTTCGAGCTGAAGTTTAAGGCAATTGTATGCACTTCAAGCTCTCCCCTCGCGTGTTCGAAGCGTGCACCTCTTTCCACAAACCTCGCCAGTATCGCAACTATGGCAAAAGCGAGAGTCCTACATCGACCTCGTCCTGGCGTGTGCTCACAAGCGCCAATCTCGGCCGCTGCTGCAAAACCCAAGAGTCTCACATCAACATCGAGCCTTTGAACGGTTGGCGAGCGTGATGGACACCTCAACCAAGTTGGATATAGTCGGTGTTCGCACTCAACGACAAGGTCTAGACTACAATTGACTTTCCTTGAGATTGACTTTTGAATGGCCTCTTTCATCTCAGAGCGTGCTTGACTATTAACCCGTAAGAAACCTTCATACGGCAGGTATATTCTCGAGGGGTATTTTATGGCCGATTCGATTTTTGACTCAGTGAGTGAGCTGCCATGGCGAAAAAGGCGTTGGTATCGGTCATTGGCATGGAAAATCGAGAGTGAGGAAGACTGGTCTAGTGAAGAATGGATGAGATGATAGTATACTCGATATCGAACCGATTCGGGAAGTTCGAAGAAGGAAGGCATGTTATTGGTCTTGGATGCTATGAAGTGTTAATGGCCGGGTCCCAGGGTAGTATTTGACGTTAAAACAAGTGAAAGACATGAAAATCTGAAGATGCGAAAGGTTCATAGCACGAGAGATGTACTTAAGTAAAATACCTCGTCCGATGCACTCCTTGTGGACGACATTGGGCTCTTGAGGGTCTCGTGATGAACTTCATATTTGAATCGAGTTTTCAACGTTTCAATGTCTGGAGAAGGCAATGCCTCGTGCTGCGGGAACAGGAAGGAGCCCATTGCGACAGTCAACAACTACAGTGTTTTGATATGTTGGAGCAATTTAGAGGGGTCCAAGTCCTTTTCATGTATAAGTACTTTACTGTTTACAATCCATCCGCTGATGTAAAGTTGTGATAATCGCACGTGCTGGATTGACTTTTCGAGATTGGCTCAAACTTTTCCGGCATCGCATCTCGGACTGAGAACTTATGCAGGTACGGCAGTTGGGTTTGGTTGCTAATTACATAAGAGGAGTGGAGTACTGTACTGCTCGAAATCTTTGAGAGGGCGGCCCCACTTCATAATGGCATAATAATCTGCCCCTCGGTCACTAGAAAGGCTTTTCCCCTTCTCAGGTCATTGGGATTTTCTCAACTTACTAATCATTCATCCTTGTGTCTTTGATGTCTTCCAATCCCTGTCACGACTGACTTTTGCACTTGGTCTAGAATAGCTTGTTTGCTGTAGTTCTAAAGTTTGGTCTGAGTTGTACCAAAGAGAAAATACGAAGAATAATGACATTAAGTTTCCTCCATTAACCACATCAATGCTCAAGGACTACCCTTTTCTTATGGACCCTTTTCTTCTGCGCGTTGATGCAGTGCTCACTGGTGGAGGCCGCCCTGATAAGCATTAATACGCGGCCTGAATTGAGTTTTCATCTTCTAATACTTATCAGATGTTGATATTCTCGATACACATCGAAGAAACACTCTCCTCATACCAGTTTGGAAGCCACGTGCTATCGGAAGCTCGTTCTAGCTGATAGTCGGAGCTTCTGTAGAAGGTCGCTTGCTATGCCCGCGATCAAATGTCTTGTCAGCAGTCGGACATTTCGGTGGCAGCAATAGGAATATAAGCTGGAAAGCAGTGTTGAGAAATAAAGTTGGAATACTTTCTACAAAGGAGTTGGATCTCATTCATTACCGCATTAGGAAATTACACACGTGACTCTGATTCTTAATACATGGCTTACCAATACATCAAACGTCCACGTCCGAATTCTTTCTAATCGTGGATAGAAAACCCCATTCAAGGCGATCTCCTAGAAATTTCAATAGCTCTTAATTTTATTCTTCGGATATTAAGGTAAAATGTCACCGTCGAAAACCCACAAGGCTGTAGCCACTTTCGGGCCTCGCAAACCTCTACAGCTCATTGATGTGCCTACGGTTAAGCCCCCTGGTAAGGAGGTCTGCATCAAAGTAGCTTGGACGGCTTCAACGCCATTAGATTTACACCAAGCCGACGGCGGCCTCCTGGTGAACCCACCCCAAGTCCTCGGTGACGGGGCTTCCGGGATTGTTGTTGAAGTTGGAGATGCGGTGGAAAGATTGAAAGTTGGTGACGAAGTGTTTGGCTTTACTTGGAGGTCTCAGCAGGACAAGGCTCACCAGGAGTATATTACAGCGCCGGAGAATTTATTTGGGCTAGTGAGCACTCATACAGCCCTTGAGTTCTTTATGTTGATGTTGATTGAAGGGACAGATTCCAAAGAGGATGGCAGCAGAAGCAGTTGTCACTGTCCCAAATAATCTGGTGTGCGTGTGCCATACCCTGACGCATGATTTACACCTCCTATTTCCTTGGCCGCTTCCCGAGAACTACGTCCCAGAAGAGTTTGAGGTTCCTATTTTGATCTGGGGAGGTTCATCCAGTGTCGGTCAGTATGCTTTGCAGGTACTGAAATATCTCGGCTACAAAAATCTCATCACGACTGCGTCGCCGAAACATCACCAAATGTTGAAAGACTACGGAGCCAGAATTACAGTTGACTACAACAGCGTAGATGTTGTAGATCAGATTCTGAAATTAGCTGGGGGAAAGGTCAAGTACGCCATTGACTGCATTGCTTCCCGCGAAGGCAGCCTTGAGCCTATCTCGAAGATCCTGGAGGCTGGCTCCATCGTAGCAGTCTCATTGCCTGTGATTATTCGAGACGCGACAGACACAGTATTGCCGGAATACTCCATGGAGCCAGATAAAGCTGTGAAGTGGGCTGATGGGGTTGAGGTGGTGGGCACACGTACACATTTCTACCTCGAGGTAAGGTGATTACAGAATCTTTGCATCTCTAAACCATTAACAATGTAGCAGAACAAGTTCTTCGAAGAACACTTGCAAGCCGAGATCATACCATTATTATTGGCTAGCGGGGATGTCGTTCCTAATCGCCAAAGAATAGTAAATGGAGAAACTTTGCTGGAAAGAGCGGAGAACGCGCTCGATCTTTTGCGACGAAAAGTACCGAGCGGCGAGCGTCTGGTCTGGAGAGTTGCAGAGCCATGAATACAAGAAAACAAGTTTGCTCAAGTATAATAATTGAATGCTGTTTTTACAAGGGTATCTAGGTAAATTAATAGAATTACTTTACTGATCGCTCCGCCGTTTTAATCGTAAACCCCAAAATACCGCGCCCAAGAAAGAGATGGCCAGTATCTTGAAGAAAATCGTGTCGAATCTGTCTATGATCAAAAGTCATTCCCGGAGCATATCTCATTAGTGCATTAGTGTGCCCTTCTAAGAGAAGGTTTTCAACCCTGATCGTAGCACCTCCTCATCAAAGAAATCATTGTAAACTGCGCATTCGCCGATCAACTCAGGTTCATAGCTCAGCAATAGCTTTGTCGCAGAGATCTTGATAACGCTGAGCATTAAACCTTGGGCGAGCCCATTCTCGTTCTCTGCCTCGGGCTATCCGCATCAACTTCTCCTGAGGATCCATTTCTTTAATTCCCGCTCCATCACGGCTTGATGGCCGACGCCAGAATTCTGTAGCATGCTCTGAAGTGCGTCGAAAGGTACGGATACTTGACAGATGATTGCCAAGCATGTCCGAGAAGGCGACCAGACCCTCTTGGTACTGGCTGAATTTGGTAGTTTCGCTTTTCTCGGGACTTGAGTCGGAGCTGACAAGCGAAAAGGAAGAAAACCTCGAGAATTTCTGTGGTGAGCGCCGGCCTGTACCAGTGAGAGAGAAGAGCGATGTCGATTCTATGAGCTGCTTTGTGGGGGTCTGTGGAAGCATGGAATATTTGCGGACGTGGAGGGGAGATGGCTTCTTCATTGGCGAGGGCGAGTCCCATGAATTGGAGTCACTGTCGTAGCCTCCAGTGATTGAAGTGGCGGCAGTTGAAGCGGTGGAGGCAGAGGTAGAAGTCTGTGAACCCAGAGAATGTCGTACGGATTCCGAAGCCGAACTGTCAAGAGCCTCGTCACGTTCATCGATACGATGCAGTGGAGCAGAGTTTACTTTGGAGGCAGGGTTCGGTAATACTTCGAGGGCTTTGGAAAAGTACATTTCTGCGTCGTCAATAGTCCCCGGGAGCAGTGGCGAACGGTTTGACATCCCTCGAGCGAGTGTGTCATAGGAGATCCCAGCAAAGAAGTAAAGGAAGGTCTCTTGGATAGGGTGAATCTGATGTTGTGTGAGGAATACTTCTTCATGTTCTTGGTATCGTTGTTACTACCTTTTGCTCCATTGTGACAAGTTTTTCCGTGCAGTAAGTGGCGCATTGTTTGTAATGCCGCTTCAAGTAATGTATGCGCACCGTACGAACAACTTCCGCGAAGTTCATTTCGAAATCTTGAACTAAAGAGCAGATCGTGTTTGCGGAGGAAGATTGGTCTCTTGGTTTGAGTGGCAGAGGCGCCATTTTCGGGCTTACGCAAGGGACGAGTAGTTTTGGTGGTTGTGAAGTTGTTGAATGAAGGTGTCGAACCAACTCGAGAAGATGTTGATAGGCGGTGGATTATTGTTGTTGTGGTGACGGGCTGTCGCTTCTTTCAAGAAGTTGGTTCCTGCAGTCTACAAACGCAAGCAAATGAAGTCGTCGGAATCCCATGCGGTTGAGCCAAATTACCGATATCTTAAAACAGGTAGGCTAAAGTGCAACTTCCCTCTATTGGCGAATGTTTCTCAAGACTGAGACGGCATTGGAGCCTCTCACAAGTCAACACGATGTGGGACATGACAGCGATATTAAGCAAAGTTTGAGATTGGCGAGAGGCAGTCGCGACCCCTTTGAATGCATGGTATCTTGGGAATATATACCACTAGTATAAGTTACGGTCCATGCAGCCTAAAAACCTCTGCGTTGGCACCTTCCCGTTTACCATGCCTATACCCACAGAACATGTTTGCAGCACGCGAGGCACACGGGTAGCTAATTTTAGTTGACACCATATAGTCTTGCTTGTCCTTAATGGAAAATAGAGGTTTCTCATTCCTCCGCTGATAGGCCGTGGGGACTTGCTTTGTTATTCAGAAGTAAGCTCACACTATCGAGAAAAAGGTGTGTAACGACATCCGAACATGAATGCGCAATTCGCAGAATTGGGAGATGGGGCAATACGGGTGTGAAAGGGGGTGAGGAGATTCTCAGGAGGTGAGGTTGACCTCCAGTGAGGTCGTGGTCCTTCTATGCAGCTCGTAGCCCCTGACTGTCATGATACATGCATATACCGCACATATCTACTTTGTACCGACACAGAACTAAAAGCGATGCTCCGAATAACTTTCTTTTGACGGACCATTGCTTTTTCTGTTAACTCGACCAAATAAGGTATAAAGGCTCGACGATTTGCACAGACTTGTCACGTGATCATTTAAATGAGGTTCAGCCTTGCCCGTGGACGTGCAGTCGATAATGACCCCATCCACAGCAAGGAGGTCGGGAACATCACTACGAATGAGAAAGCATAAGGGAAGATTGTGTGGCAGAGTTGAATAGAGCAATCGAATTAGAGTACAAGTCATTCCAGAGAGCAACAGAACTTTTATAACAACCCAGATCATCGAACAAGAAATTGTGTCACACACTCCACCCGAACCGTTGAAAAAGACCATCCGCCATCCTAACCCATCCCAATCCAAGGGCACTAATCCCTTGGGCCAGCAAAGTGCCATCAACGATATTTGCTAGCCGTATACGCACCATACCCCGCATTCCCCTCCCAAGTCGAACTCGCCGTCCTATGATTACTCCTCCTGTAATGGGGATTCCCATGATTTTGATAGGCTCGTGATACATTCGCAGCTAGCACAGATGGCGGGTAGCCGTATGAACTGTTTCTAGTGTGGTGGGAGCTGCTTCCTCTGGAGTGGTGGGAGCCGCTTAAGTTGAAATTGTGAGAGCTGCTTTGTTATCTGCAGGCTTTGCCTCGTCGTGCTTCGGATAGGTCTTGTGGACTGTACCAGGTGGCGGGCTCGCTGTCTTCGCGAGAGTGTTTGGAGGAACCGCAACCCATTTTGACTGTTTTGTTTGTGGGGTTGTTTGAGTGTGTTTATATGTTTTGTGTGTTTGTATGTTTGGCTTGGTTTGGTTTGGTTTGTTTGGTTTGTTGTTTTGTTCTGGTTGTAGACGGTGAAGTGTTTGAGTGTTTTAAAGACGTGTGTGAGTGTGTATAAGATGCTTGTGAGTTTGACTGTTTGACTGTTCGGATGTGTGCTTGTTTGTTTCTGGTGATGCCAAGAAGGGGGAGCGGCCCCCTCTTATACACTTTGGAGCCTCGCAGCATTCTCCTCGCTTTGACAGCCTTACTCTGGACTGCTAACCCTAGCCGCTGACCGTTGACCGTTTCCACGGTACCAGAGTTAGGCTGTACCAAAAAAAAATGGCTTCAGTACCAACCAATAACCCAGACGCAACAGAAATTCTCGCAGAGTTTCGCATATCCTGCCAAATCGGTGATCACATATACACTTCTTAATTCCTAGTCCAAAAATTTGAGACTTCGAAGATGGAAAAGAATGTTAATTCTATTTCTCAAGTAAGTAGGATATGATTTCAAGCCTCTATCCAGGACTTAACACCAGAAGCCCGAAGACGCCGGTGCTATGCAGTGCAAAAATCAAAGTCAAATCCCTCATATCGCATACCAATTTTCATCATACCTACTTTTACACGTGCGACGTCATTTCCCCCAACGACCTCTTCATCTTCATACACTTCGCCTTTAGCAACCTAACACTCTCAAGGAAGAGTTCATCGCTATCGAATTGCCCCGTAGACTCAATCTTGAAGATGAAGTGATCGCGAATCCGTCCTAGCTTGACCTTGTCCACAAATTCCTTATGTCGTAAGCATTCTCTTGAGACGGTGTCTTTCATAGGATCGGCCACTACAGCCTTCAGATTACCCTCCTGACCTTCATATCCGCTTCCCTTCCTTTTCGCTTCGCCGACTGTGACTGGCTCTAGCTTGATAACACCTCTTGGAAAGCATCGTGCGAATTTCTTTGCGTCGTCTCCGATGATGGGCTGGGTGATGTCAATTTTGGGCATGAGGCGGTAGGTTGCGGTAGCGACTGGAGAGAATTTGGCGTGGTCGCCGCCTTTACCTTTGTTGGCGTGCATGGTGAGTGTGATTACTTGTCCTGGGCGCAGTTTGGCGATTAAGATATCGGGGTTGACAGGTTGGACAGCGTTTTCGCCAGAGAAAAAGTCGGCTTGTCTGCCAATGGGTTGTTGCGTAAATTGACTTGGATAGACTGGTACTATTAGTCGAAGATTATCCATCATCAAGAATATCATATCTACCATTGGAATTGTGATATAGCTTATTCGAATCCGTCTCGCCCTTCATGAACAACTCTTTACCCTTTTCTTGCCACGTGCATTGAACATCTAGATGTAGAACGACAGTGTTGTAGTCGGTCAAAGTACTTCCGGGCTCTCCATCCTTGGCTTCTTTGAACCACTTCATCCATCGTAGACCTTCTTTATTGCCTTTTAGTGGAATGAGTCCTAGGCGCGAAGCGAGCACTTCATCTTGGATTATGGAGGTATTGTTATTGATGAAAACGTTTTCGATGGCGAGAGTGGGAATCTCTGCTATTAATATGCGGCGGAAGGCGTTTGCTATGCTGGCGTCGAGGCCAATGAGGGAGAAAGTGGATTCATCGGGGTTGAGTTCGTGGATTTGAACTCGGAAGTTCTGATCCAATTATGTGAGCTTTTATCTTTCAATTTGTCTTTCATTGCCCTATACTTTTTTAAAGCTTTCTACACTCCAAGCAAAACCTGTTTCTCCAGGGAAGAAATCTGGGTATTCGCTGTTTGAAGCATTTGTGATTTTCTCGAGGCCGAATCCAACCACCTAGAAGTGTCGCATAAGAAAACTGACGGCATCATTATATCATACATGATCATACCTTCCGTCTATCGAGCTCTTCTTGACTTGGCAGTAAAGGTGCCATAGTTGTGGTTGTTTTGGTGTTTTTTTTCGCGGGGCTTGAACTTTTAACAAAAAACATCGGAGCATCTTGAGGCTTGGCACGCTAAATATTGCTAACCATTGACCTCACCACTCCATCCCATCTTCGAAGGCGAATTGAACTTCCACTCTCCACTCTACTTCAGTTCGCACCTTTCCTTTACCTTTTTCCGGGCACTCCTCGCCAAAATGCCCGCCAACTTCACCCGTCTGGCCGGCCAAACGGCCAAACGGTTGTGCCTGAGACCCAATATCACAGCACCTCGACCGCGAGTACTCACCCGTCCGCTATCCACATCTACTTCTCGCCATTATGCAACTCCTGAATCGATGGATGTGGGTCAGCAAACGCGCCTCATTCCTGTGGATTCCTCATTTGGATTTCCCGTCAGTGAATCGGATAAAAATATGAACAATCCCACCGATGATGGTTCAGGTCCCGAGGAGCGCAAGATTCGCCATTATACTGTCAATTTTGGACCTCAGCATCCTGCTGCCCATGGCGTGCTTCGTCTTATTTTGGAGCTCAATGGGGAGGAGATTGTTAGAGCAGATCCGCATGTATGTGCTACCAAACATTAGATACGGAACTGTCCTTCTCTATTATGTCACTGTCGTGAAGCAATTTGCCCAGTAGTCTGCTGGATTGACATTGCTTCAATAGTCATGATAGTACTATTGGGATTAATGCCTCGTCGCTTTCTTTTCATATGCTAACAGTATTCAAAAGGTCGGATTGTTACACCGCGGCACAGAAAAACTTATCGAGTATCGGACGTACCTCCAGGCCTTACCATACTTTGATCGACTCGACTACGTGAGCATGATGACAAACGAGCAATGCTTCTCTCTTGGTGTAGAGAAGCTACTTAATATTGAGATACCGGAAAGAGCAAAATGGATTCGGACATTGTTTGCCGAGATTACACGTATTTTGAATCATCTTATGTCTGTTCTTTCTCACGCTATGGACGTTGGCGCTTTAACACCTTTCTTATGGGGTTTTGAGGAACGGGAAAAGCTCATGGTATAGCTTTCACATCAGCCAATGGGATCACGAGCTTACTAATTACGTGTAGGAATTTTACGAACGAGTATCTGGTGCTCGTCTGCACGCAGCATATGTTCGTCCGGGAGGTGTCTCTCAAGACCTGCCAGTAGGTCTTTTGGATGATATATACCAATGGGCAACCCAGTTTGGTGACCGTATCGACGAGACCGAAGAACTCCTGACAGATAACCGAATCTGGATTGGACGTACCAAGGGTATTGGTGTAGTTTCAGCTGCCGAGGCACTCAACTATTCATTCAGTGGCGTCATGTTACGAGGATCAGGTGTACCATGGGATATTCGCAAGAGTCAACCGTATGATGCGTATGATCAAGTTGAATTTGATGTTCCAGTGGGTGTCAATGGAGACTGCTACGATCGATACTTGTGCCGTATGGAAGAGTTCCGTCAATCGTTACGAATCATTCATCAGTGTTTAAACAAAATGCCAACGGGTCCGGTCAAGGTGGAAGACTACAAGATTGCCCCACCACCACGAGCGGCGATGAAGGAGAACATGGAGGCACTTATCCACCATTTCTTGCTCTTCAGCAAAGGTTATGCCGTGCCACCTGGGGAGACATATTCGGCCATTGAGGCACCAAAGGGAGAGATGGGCGTATATCTTGTCAGCGATGGAAGTGAGAGGCCGTACAGGTGTAAGGTTCGAGCTCCTGGGTTCGCACATTTGGGATGTTTCGATCAAATTTCAAGAGGTCACTTGCTGGCTGATGCAGTCGCCATCATTGGAACGATGGATCTCGTGTTTGGCGAGGTTGATAGGTAAGCTCGGGTGAGGGTTGTGGGGATATTTAGAAGCTAGAAGTGGCAGTGTTCCCCTTCAGCTCTCACTTGTTCATTGTACATATATGTAAAGGAAAGGAGTGAGCATTCTGCGATTCTTTCAACATGTCCATGTCTCAATAGTATCTCCTCATCATGGAGTTAGAAATTTCAATTGGATGCTTTACCATGACGCTACTATAAATTGTGTTGGTGAAGCAAGGATTATTGATTGGCGCTAGTGGTGCTTCCTTCCCAGCTGGAGCTGTTGGAGAGCTTTCCCCGCACTTTCATCCCAAGAAGTACCACCAACCAAACACGAGGTAGGAAGGTACATTTACAGATTGCACACAGATCGGAAGGAACTCTCGGCTGCACATTGCTTTTGCTTTTTGGCTTCATCCCGCTCCTAATCACTGCACCGCAATCACTTCACATCGCAAACTTTTGAGTTTGCTCCCATATTTCAGCACGCCTTGAAAGGGCGCGACTTCTGTCCCGCATCCCCATCATCCCTCTCTTTTCTAATTAGAAGAGCCAGCTTGATTTCCCCATATATTCGCAAGGATGCTCACGCGATGTTTAACGCAGCGGGTGCTCCTCCCTTCACTTGCCCGTTCCTTCACCACAGCCTCAGCACTGCAAAGAAGCCCAGCTCTGGGCGACATTGGTGAAGACGGAGCTGCCACCTTTCAAAGCAAACAGCAAGCCTTTCGCGAACGATTGCAGAGCGAGAGCGAAGCCCAAAAGAAGAAAGAACAAGCCGAGAGTAGGTCCAATGCAATCAATGAGTCGTCCTCTTCCTCCTCTTCCCCCGATTCCCCTACTTCTGTACTAGGCTCACTCTCATCTCAATTTGCAGAGGAAGCTCGCGCACGCGAATTGGACGGCGGAAAGAAGAAGGGTGCTTTGAGCAGTCTCATCTACGGTACTGCCGAGGGTCGCGAATTGGACAAGGACATTGAGAGGAGTTTCTCTCAGGTTCTGGCTAGGGGAAAATACGTCCATTCTATTGTCTTTCACGAAGTCAAGCCCGACAAGGTTGATGAATATGTCAAACTCGTGGGTGATTGGTACCCGAGGATGGCGTCGATGCCAGAAAACAAGGTCAATTTAGTTGGCAGCTGGAGGACTGAGGTTGGAGATTGTGATACTTTTGGTGGGCTTCACATTCTGCATTAGATGAGTTGGATGGTCTTGTTAACATGGTGTGAATAGTCCACATCTGGGAGTACCAGAGATACCATGGTTACCATGGATCGCTCCACGCAATTCAACATCACCCCGATTTTCCCGCCTTTGACGCCAAGCTCAAGACACTCATAACCGCAAAGAAAACATCTCTAATGCAGGAATTCTCCTTCTGGCCCACAACACCACCACGTCAACTCGGAGGCGTCTTCGAGCTTCGATCATACACACTGCACCCCGGAAATCTGCTCGAATGGGAAACACACTGGAGACGGGGTCTCAAGGCACGCCGAGAAGTCATGGAAGGTGTCGGAGCATGGTTTGTGCAGATTGGAGATCTGAATACGGTGCATCACTTGTGGCAGTTTGCGGATTTGGAGGAACGCAAAGTGAACAGGGAGCAGAGCTGGAGTATTGAGGGATGGGGAGATACGGTGCACAAGACCGTTCCATTGATTCAGTCGATGAAGAGTAGAGTTCTTGTACCTATGCCTTGGAGTCCTGTTGGTTGATCGACTGGTTGGGATGCTTAGAGCGTAGAAGTGGAGATTGTTGATTGCGCAGCATGACATTTCTGGCAGTTTCAATCAATCTGGGGGTGTGTGTTAACAAATACGATCAAGAGAGGGGGCAGCGCATTTGCTTCTGCAAGGAGCAAAGTTTGATTGTAGTGCGATTTATTCCCACCTACCTGCTCGACAAGGCAAAGGGATTACTAGCATTATTTCACTATGTAAAAAAGGGACGGAAAGACTGGAAGTCTTTTTAGGGTTTTCAAATACATCTTTGCTACCCTATTTGACTTGTGATTATATCCCAAAAGAGAGATTCAGAGCTTCTTCTTCATTGAATGTCTGATAACGATTCCCAACAGTTGAGCGAATGAAACCTGTTGATAGCATGGCATATCCGGTCGTTGCAACACATTGTTATTTAAAACAGTTAAAGAAGTTCAGTATAGGATGAAAGCTATGGTAGACCACGTTGAAGGAAGTACAACCGTCAGTGGTGGACCTAGAATTGGCAATTTTGAAGTTCTGTAACATTTTAATAACCGGAATCGTCCAACGGGAAAGAGGCATCGTCATCAAAAAGTGGGCACGAGCGCAAAGTCGCGAAAACATTATTTTTCCCTGACTCTCTCGAGCAACGTAGCTCAAACGGATCTTTGTAGAACCATCCAATTTGAAACTAAATCCGCTTTTCAAAAATCTTTACATTACTCTACAGTTGCGATTGCGATATCCGATTACCACTCAAGAAGGAGAGTTGCAGAGGCTCTGGTAATCGCGTCAAGATGGTGTATATACGGCAGGACAAGCTGCCCAAGCTAAAAGAGTACAAGTACTCGAGTGTGGATCATAGTCTGGTGTCGAGATATATCCTCAAGCCATTCTATACGAACTTTGTTATAAAATGTTTTCCCATGTGGATGGCGTATGTTTACAATCCCTCTCATCATTGACTGTTATGCGCTCTTGCTAAAATGTGGTTCCCTCATAGTCCCAACGCGGTATGCATTGCGCAAAATATCCTGAACATCATAGAAGATGGGTCACTAATATATGGAATGGTAGATTACGCTCTCGGGTTTCGCGTTCGTGGTCATAAATTTCTTGACTATGCTTTGGTATACGCCGACGCTGGATCAGGATTGTCCGCAATGGGTTTATGCTAGTTGGTCTATTGGACTGTTTTTGTATCAAACTTTTGATGCGGTGGATGGGTCACAGGCGTATGTTTTGGGAAAAGAATGATGGGCAGAGAAGGCAATGCTGACAGGTAACAGGAGGAGAACACATCAGAGTGGACCACTTGGAGAGCTGTTCGATCATGGTGAGTTCGCCTGCTGTTGATGAATGAAACGGCAAAAGCTAATGCTGAATGAATATAGGTGTCGATGCCGTCAACACGACGCTGGAAGTTGTACTCTTTTCTGCTTGTATGAATTTGGGACAAGGATGGAAGACTGTTCTTATTCAGTTTGCTTCGCTCCTTACCTTTTACGTTCAGACGTGGGACGAGTACCACACTCGCACTCTCACTTTGGGGATAGTTTCTGGACCTGTCGAAGGCATTCTTACACTTTGCATTGTATATGCCGTAACAGCCATCAAAGGAGGCGGCAGCTTCTGGCAACAATCCATGTTCGAGACAATCGGTCTAGGCAGGTCCGCACTTATTCCAGACTCAGTCTACAACTTAGCGTGGAATGAGTGGTACATGGTATACGGTGGAATCATGTTAGTCGTCAATACATGGTGGAGGTATGTATATTTCCTCGACCAACCCATCCCGCGACCTTGTACTAATCATCTTAACACAGCGCCGAAAACGTCATGAAAGCCCGCCGGGAGCGCGGACAAAAAGCCCGTGTCGCCCTCTTAGGTCTCCTCCCCTTCTTCGGCGCCTGGGTCCTCATAGCATGCTACCTAGGCCTGCAAGGCATAATCCTCCGCCACCACCTCATCCCCTTCTGCTTCTTCGTCGGCATCATAAACGCCTACAGCGTCGGTCAAATGATCACAGCCCACCTCACCAAATCTCGTTTCCCTTTCGGCAATGTCCTCGTCCTACCATTGGCATTCGGAGTTGTCGACTCGCTCGGACCGGTCTTGCAACGTAAATTCGGGTTCGGGTGGCCGAGCGCGTTGGGCGATGATGTCTATCAGGTTGCGTTTTTGTTCAGTTGTCTCGGTTTGGCGGTGGGGGTTTATGGCAGCTTTGTTATTGATGTTATCGTTTCGATTTGTGATTACCTTGATATTTGGTGTTTGACTATTAAACATCCTTGGGTGGAGCCTACGGAGGAGAAGAAGGCAAGGTGAGGGTACTAGAAGGGGAAGCCTGGGATCTGAGTTGGGTTGAATGGAGTAGGATGGTTGCTGGTGACGTGTTGTTGTGCGAAATGGGCGTATTATAATAAAGACCTGGTTGTTTTTAATTCTGCTTTGGACGGATGGCGCTTGAAGGCCGGTCCGGTGAGCATTCACGTGCTATTCTATGCAATGATAGGTTATGATGCATATTGGACCTTTGCAAAAACTAATTGGTATGGTCATCTTTTCCGTTGTAGCGGCTTGGTTTGGCGTTCCTGCTGAGCGGTTGCTATATTAGACTAACAACAATGCGTTCTAAAACATCATCAGCCGGACGAGAGTGGTGAGGTGGGAAGTTGTGATAGCAGACTAAGTGAGTCTTTGAGAGGTTCTGCTCTTGATATACTTTGTGAATGCTATTCCCATATACCTCTTCTACCTCAAAATACTCAAGGCCATTCCAGTTTCATATGTTTTATCACTTGTCCTTCGTACTCTCGCACTCCCCGTCAAATCCCACAGCAAAAAGTCCCCTCTTCGTTGCAAACACCAAAAAATAAATTAAATGTCTGGATTCCGTTACCGGGGATCTATTTCTGTTGTTAATGCTTGCTCGCTCATTGTTTATATTGAAGTCAGTACTAACCGAACCCGGGTCTACTCGGTACATGATGCTCTTGCTTGAGAGCGAGTAATGCTAGCCACTACACCATAACGGATTTGTTTTGAGTTATGATTGGATGGGTGTGGTTATAAGGATTGGATTGGAAGTATATAAATGAAAGTTGGTCTCACTCTCATTCCCCGGCAGGCTTTCTTTTGGACATTTTTCACCATTTTGGGAACAGAAAAGGATCATGCAAGCAATATGTCTTCAAGATTTCGTTACTATTCTCCTCGATTGCTGCTACCAGCTCTTGGTCACAGCCGTTCTAGAGACTCTTCGTAGTTACGACCATATGTCTATTCAAGCTGACAGCGGCGGCCGGCCTGAACCTCTACCCAGCAGAGTCAGCTCTCTCTTCAACCTTCTCAGTCTCGGCTCTCGAATTCCTGGGCCACCCCTCGACTCTCTGGCACCCATCCTCCAGCCCTATGTACCTCCAGAAGAAGACGCAGATATCTGCAATCGAGGTTGATGGTTTCAAAACCAGACCCATTGATGTTCCGCTCCTATAGCTACTCTGGTTGATATTATTGTTCCTCATAGGGCTCATGCTTATCGACCATGACATCGCTGTTTCTGATGGGGAGCGGTGCTCTCAGTCCTCTTCACTCTTAATCCTATAGAGGGTCTAGTGCCAGCACTGTCCTTCAAGATATCGGGAAAGCTGTATGGATGGGATGAATTCAGTACCCCGCTGTCAGAAATGCTACAAATACGAATTAGATCAAATCATGAGGTCTCACAACGCGTTTTCACTTACCATCCAAATAGCCGTCAAGCCATTTCGTCGCTTTTGCACCGTTCTCCTTAGCACGCCCTACAAATCTACCCACAGTCCCCACATAACCATCCGGGCGAACAACGGCAATGCCAACCTCCGAGCCAGTCACAGCCCCAAACCACTTTTCTGTGCACGACTGACCCTTGGTATCGAGGTGTGGCACGTTGTCGATGTAGCATGTAAATTTGCTATCTCTCCATAAGGGCGGTAAATCTTCAATCTCGAAGTCGTGGCTCCTTGATTGGAGTACTAGAGCAAAGGTGAAAAGTCCGCTGATGGTGGTATAGCGCTCCGGCCGGATGATCTCATCGGACGCGGCTGCATACGGTGGCTGAGATATGTATGAAGCGTTTGTGGCACACGTCAACTTCCCCATGATTGAGGAGTAAGAGAGCGCATGCTCGGAAAGTATGTCTAGGAATGGCCTTACTTCGTCGAGATTCTGGGCGAAGAAGTACATTCGGAATTGGCCGAGGACTGGGATATCGAGTTGGATGTCCACGGGGTTTGAGTCAATCTTTCGGGTCACTTTTGATGGAGGAAGCAGACTGCCTGCTCTTAGACCGCCCATAACACACCCTTTTTGAGGTACATTAAGCACGTTGGGACCGTAATCTGCTCCGAATCCGGAGATGAATCGCACGTTTCTGTGGAAATTGTCGAGGAGAGCACCCGTGTCCCCTGAAGCCAGCGCTTCGGCGTGCTCATGGTCGAAATCCATGAGGTCTTCTGCTACTTGTCTACGCTCTTCTTCATAAGTGGCGAGCAACGAAGGTTTCGCTAATCCGCGGACCGCCAGATTAAGCTTCCATCCGAGGTTCCAAGAGTCGTGCATCGAATGGTTCATTCCCTGGGAAGCATTGGGAGACTGTGTGTGAGTCGCCTAGTACTAATAAATGAGAATGAAAAGTGATGCAGGGGATATGGTATGAAAGTTCTTACATCTCCTGCTATGAAGACTTTGTTCTCGTCGTCTGCAAACTTTGAGGCAGTTTTCTGCCCTATCTGATACCGTCCGAACCACTCGACGCTTTTCCAGCGGATGTAGTATGGTTCAAAAACCTCCTCAGCAAGCCGTATAACAAAATCTTGGTCGAGCTCATCTTTTCGAGCTCCTTCCCGCAATTCACGTTTTAGCTCAATATATAGTCTCGTCATATTCCGCTCTCGAGGATGGAGAAGGACGGACCCGATCTCTTCATTGTGAATTACTGTTTTGCTGTAGATATCCGGGAAGTCGGTTTCCAGAACGCCATCTATCACACCCCAAACTGCGTCATAGGAGGATCCGACCGGCCTAGCACCGATAGCTTTCCGCACGTTGGAATGGCTTCCGTCACAACCGACCAGATATCTAGTGTTCAAAGTTGTTTTGGCTTGTGAATCACTCGATTTGCAGACCACCTCCACAGAATTGGGACCAGGCACCGTTTGGTAGTCCACAAATGTTATCTTATGTCTCACTGTCACGCCTCTCTCCATGATGTCTTTCAAGAAAATGTCTTCGACGAAGCCTTGGTGAGCCAACAGTAAATAGGGATCCAGGCAGTCCAGTGATGGTGGAAATTGAACCTCTTTTCCTACGCGCTGTAAAGTCTGTTCCGTAGTAGAAAGCCAGATATTGATATCAAAGACCTTGACTCCTTTGAGGAGTAACCGATCAGCAAGTCTCATCTGCTTGAGGGTCTCGATAGTCTTCGGCTGAAGGCCGTCTGCTCGGCCTGTCATAGTTTTCTCCGATCGGTTGTCTATGATTTCAGCGTTGACCCCAAACCGAATGAGATTACAACTGGCAATGATCAGTGATATAGAGCACGGTGCCTATGAATCTACTCACGTCAACATCAGCCCTGCCGGGCCGGCCCCGACCACCAAAACATCACTGCAAGTTGGAGTAGGAGGTGTTGGAGGCCTGGGAGGCAATTGTCGCAGGGGATGTTTTTTCCGTTTACAACTCTTCGAGCTTTGCATCTGCATACGCCCTAATTGCGCATTCAGTTCATCCAGTTGTTGAAACTGTGGTACAGCAGCGTCATGTAGATCTTTTGTTGAATCTTTGGGAGTAAGTGGTCGAATATCGAGTCTGCTTGGTGGTCGTCCCCCACTGAGCTCGTCTTGCCCCCAGGAAGAAGTAGATCGACTATCATATTTTGCGGTATCTGGCCGACCGATGGACAAGGAGCGGCTCGATTGTGTGTCTCGCCGCTTCTTTTGCATGGAAGATCTCCAGTCAAACATGTTGTACGAGATTTGGTTGTACTATTCGGGCACTAAAATCGGGAGCGAATGTGGAGGTTCTTATTATCTTCTTCTCGATCATTGATGATTGGGCACGTCCATGGGGCGCATCTCGACAAGGAAATACCTAGCCAAGCCTAGTGTAAGCCGTGGCTTTCAGGCTGGGTGGATTCGTGAAACCGAACTCATACTGTCCGCATGTGAAGCCGCCACTCGGGCTATCGTGCACTTCACCTAGCCGTTTGGCTGCGTTAATTCGTGATGAACTTCAAAAACCTGCGCCCATCTTTGAGACACTCGGATGTAAGCACGTTTTTGGACTGTGGAGCAATGGTACGCGGAGGACAACAAATTGCCGTTGGGGGCAGCAGCGCAACCTGTTTCACCCAGCACTAAACCACCCAATTGGATCGACGTTACCAGCTACCGAAGGAGTGGACATGGAATGTTTGCAGTTCCCAAAAAGAAATATCCTGCACCATGATCATTCTCATTCGCAGATTTTCCTTCACTCTGGTCTCAGGAAATAATAATAATGGCCTAGGATACTGATAATATTCCGTGATACAAAGTGCCAGGACCAGGATTGCTCAACCCATGCGATCGATCAGGAAAAGGAGAGATAATGACTTGTAAACGATCAGATGGTTCCGCTTCGACTTTGTCTACCGGGATAAAATCTATCATCAATTATAGACGCTCGCTCGTTCAATCTCAGGGCTACTATTGATGTAAGCGAGCTTCATTCTGAGACTTGGAGCCACTCACCAGCAATTCCACTCACTGTTGATATCTCGCTTTCGCAACTATTTTTGCTTTTCCCAGGCGTTCGGGGCGGCCAGATTATTCCACGTTTTATTACCCCTGGTCCCTGGACCGTCCCGCCGAATGGTTCTGCCTGTGCACGGTTTTCGAACTTCACCACATCTGAACGTTGATTGGAGAAGTATGTGTATGGACTAAATCAAGGCCAGCCAGGAAGAGAGATAAAGCCCTGATACGACGTGGGTGATAACAGATGTAAGTGGTGTTTGCTTGCACTGTATTTTCCGAGTCGTTTTCATAATCTCCCAGCAGAAACCTGACAGGGGTGGGGGTAGGTAGACGCACGCTGCCAGCATGATGCTGCTACAGGAGTGGAACTTGCACATGTAATCCCAGCAAACGAAGATCTTCCAGAAACCAACTGCAAACTGCTGCATGGGCCACTACTAGGTTCACGGCTGTGATGGGGTGCAAGTGCTCAGAGTTCGGCGTTAAATGATGCTAATCTGCTCACTTTCAGAGGCCCCTCTTATCACATTTTTGATCCACTTTTCAAATTTCCTAGCGAGGCGCTGCGGCTCTATCTGATACAGCCTTAAAGCTAAGTTGAAACTCCTGAATAAATCTTGGAGATTAGTATAACCAGCTAAGCTCATGATAGCAAACATTCTTTGTCCTACATGTTCATGATACATACGATAGCTTGCGGTCAGCGTCACCCTGTGTACTGCGCTACCAAAGGAGACCAAGATCTCTTACTCCTTTGTCTTCCCTACCATTTGCGGAGCACCCTACACGTGGAATATGATGATATGGTGGCCGGCAGAACACGTGAACGACATCTGTCAACTACCGCTGTTACCGCCACAAAATTTAGCTCGTGGGTACTGTAGTTAGCCGAATCACTAGCGAAGCCCCTGGGTTGGCTCCGAAACTCAATTGCCAGCCTTCTTGCCGTTGAAAATGGAGAACCTGCAATTTGCGCCTCGCAACGTGGACAAGATGCTGCCACATGGTGCCCAAAACGGGTCTTTGTGGCTGAAGAGCTGGAATATAAGAGAGATAGGATACGCGCCCGCATCCCCGTAGTTATTAAGGTTCCTCATTCACATCAGGGAGTTGTTGAGCCTGTGCGGATTCATAATATTACTCTCACTGCCTGAGTCTCTACGCGGTGTATCGGCTCTTCGTAATAGAGTCAGACGAGAATCATATGAGAGACATTTGGCTAAACCTCTAGCCAATAAAATTTAAGCATTCCTGCGCATGAATGATAAGTAATTCTTGAGTGTTGCGCACTCATCTCGAGTATGATGAAATCCGTATCGTTATCTGGAGCCTACAGGAATGATAACAGAGAAAAGGTTTGTTCGATATGCAGGGTACAACCAAGCTGACCGAAACTAAGATCCCCGAATCGCGATGAACGGAACAGCAGTATTAGCAAGTGCTTTAACATTCAAGACATAGTATGCTTTATCTAACTCCCACAATGGCAAAATGGAATAGCACAGGCGCTCCTCTGACATGTATCCGCGCATGATACTCCAATAAGAACATACTCCAACAAGCCCTACCACAAGAATAACCCTACACAAACCACCAAACCATAATACGTTACCGCATTCATAACAAAGACACCATCCGCACCACTATTCCACTGGATGCTTGCCGACCTAAGTTCATACCCACTTGCCCTGCTTCCGCCATCTTGCCCTGTTGATACTGTCCAAGTGATCAGCATCCGAGTCCCTCCGTTGGTAATGTCATCTTTTTCGTAATACCCCAGATGAGGCCCTGCGAGTTGTACACTCTCTCCTTCGGGGATATCGTTGGCTTTATACAGAACTTGAGGCTCGGACCAATTATACTTGAGGATATTCTCGACTAGATCTAGATCACCTTTACTTGGAATGTAGTAAGGGAGGAGAGCATGGTCTGGTTTGAGGTATTGGTAGTAGATTGTGCTATCGCTGGCATTGTTTGTGTATGTGAAGATAAAGGTGCCATGAGCAGGAGCGTAGAACATATCCACCGCACCGTATCCGCCATCCTTTGGTAATATCGTTTTCAGCGGTGTTCCTGCTGTGATATTGCCCAACCAAGCTCCGGAGTCACCCAAGTATTGGTACTGTGCAATCTCAGCACAAGTATACAGCGCACAAAGTAGGGCTATATAAGCGAACTTACGCCTGCCAGGCGGGACATGGAGGAAACATCCGTCAGAGTTCGCATAAGCTTCAAACCTTCTGGACAGCGACCAAAGACGTAGAGCCAGCCAGCAGTACCACCGACTCCGTCGGAAGACCATGACCTAATCCCACCCAGAGTACCCCATTCGACGCTCTGATTATTGAAAAGCTTCGAAACCACTCTAGTAGCCTTTGGTCCTCCCTGTTCTTGGGTCGTTATTATCAGAAGAGATGTCCCGAGAAATGTAAATGCAATTTCATCCCCTTTGGCTCGATCCACATTGACGTGGACGATCGGTGCGTACATAATAGCATGCGTCTTGTTGAGTGTGATGAACGGACTAGGCCACACAGCAATACGTTGGCCAGCAGAGCCATGCATCTCTCTATTGAATTCGAACTCCCCAGTCGTGAGGGGGATAAAACCTCGCATGCGGCCCTCGTTGTCAGCCCACTGTCCAACGCCGTCTTCGATAATTGAGCTAATTCCAGAAAATTTCCTATGGCCTATACCGATAGCGACAGAACTAAACGTAAGACCCAGTAATTGGCCATCTAAACATTGTTGTGAGTACATTGTTCTAGGCTCTGTAGGATTACCATACGTTGATTCTTCCTAGGAGAGGTATACACGGCGGTATCAGCGAAGATGAACAGGTTTTGACAATCAAGCCACTATGGTCCACGTCAGCACCTGACCAAGAGAGCTTCAGGGCGACAGGGTAGGTTACTCCTCCTTTCCCGCCATTCCTTGATAGATGTGGAACGCCATTCAGATCTCCGAGCTTTACCCCAGGTGCTCCAGCGTCCAAAACACCGGTATCGTTTGAAATCGGATAATCTGTTGTTAAATTGATGTTGACTCCGGGGACAAGCAGATTTCCTGGCAAGTTGGAATGGCTCTTTTTGGGCTGGTCAACAATATACTTGAGCGTTGGCTCGTTGCTAATGGCACCCAGATCCCAAGCGCGTTGTACTCTGGGAGTGACCCATTCTTTCCCTAGTTCGATGTACTTGATGGTTGGTGGTTTACATTCGGCTGCGACTAGTAGTGGCAATAGCAGTAAGGACACAGCTAAAGAGCGCATTTTTGATCACTCATCACTGTGCTGTTGAATGCGGTTTTTCATGAAAGCGTTGTGGATGAGTTCGTTGTTGGTCTTGCCGTGATAGAAAGAACTACCCACGCACTCTTAATTTTAATGGAAACCGGACAGAAGCTGGATTCCAGGAGTATTCAAAATAATTTACTACATCGGACCATGAAATTAATGCTCACCTCCTCTAATCCTAATTAATTTAGATAGTACTTGAAGCTGTGAGTATACTTACCTAGTTTGAAGATAGCTATCTTAAAACTCTCATATTAGGACTCAGGTAATACAAAACCGAGAAGGCAGGGTCTTGAAAGCAAAGTCGGATGGTTCGCTTATCTCGAAGGAATAATGTTGCTAGCTGCAAAACTCTCTTCCTTCTCTACTCCGCTGACTGTAGGATGTCAAAGCGTGCATATATGCAATTCGAGGTGTGCAACCAATCAGGCTTGGTATACGTTGAGGCTGCATGAATGGCACTCTTCCTCTGCCTCGATGTGTTATCGCTCAGCTTCCCAGACGCTCAAACTCAGACGTTCATGAATCATAACTCCGTGTCATTACCTCAAATATCCCAAGCTCGTTCGAACCTCACAATCCATACCCAAACACGAACACAAACCCCTCCAGCCTCCCCTACTGCACCAACCTCCCCTCAATCTTCTTCCTCTCCTCCTCCCTCAACGCCTTAAGCTCCTCCTTCGTACTATCAAACTTGCCCGCAACCTGATTAAACGGATTATCAGGATGTTTCTCAAACTCCTTCCTAATAGCCATAATCTTCTGGTTCTTCCTCAACCCTTTCTCATCCTTCATCTCATCCAACCTCCTCTCTTCGTACGCCGCATACGCTGCTTTGAACCGCCTCTCCGGATGTCTATCTATCGCTTCCGTGGGGTTTGATGTTATATCCAGAGCGTCGAGGGCGTTATCTATGCCCGTTGCGTTTATGGCGGGACCTCCACCGCCGCCTTTGGGGACGGAGGGGCCGTCGTCTAATTGGGAGAGGTCGAGACCGCGGGAGGAGGGTTTCTTTTCCGCTGTCCTTTTGTTGCCGGTTTTGGCTGCGGTTTTGGCGAGGGCTTGTTCTTCTTCTGCTACTAGTGCTGCTTTTTCTGCTTTTTTGCGCGCAGCCTCCGCGGCTTTGTCTGCTGCTGCTTGTCTGTTCATGGATCTGTTAGAGGGGTACTTTGTGGAATAGTGGAGTTTGAAAGAGTTTTGTACTTCTTGCCACTATCTTTTGCTCCCTTCTGCCATTCTTGATCTTCTGCTTGGGCTACCTCTTGATCTTTTGCGGCTTTTTTGCCCGCTGCCGCGTCTGCTTTACGGGCTTGACCTTGTTCCTTTTTGCTGCCCGCTCCAGCGTTTTTCTTCGGCGCCATGATGTGTAAGCTTTTCCAAGAGTCGATTAGGTGTATGAGGACGAGAAATCTAGTACGAAGTGAATCGCAATAGGATTTGCCTATTTTCAAGTGTAGTCGAGGTGGCGCTTGTCGTTGATTGAGTCAGAGTGGGAGAAGTGAACGCATGCGGCGAAAGCGGAGGAGCCCCGTCACCTGACAAGGCTGGAGGTTGGATTATTATTCACCACACCTTGCCGATGCCTTGGTGAGCGGTTTATTACCCTGCGATTCTATTTGGGAGAGGTGAAGAAAAAGGTCAGATGTTCACCAAGAATGGTACTTTATTCTTAGAGTGCCGCATCACGGTGATATCACAATAGATGTAAGTACAAAATCCGGAGGAGATTGCAATTTCATTCTTATTACTCTCGTACCTCATACCCAGGTCGTGAACCTCATTAGATCATCAATCCACCAAAGCAATTTCCCCAGCCTTATATCCAAGCCATCCACTATCCAAAACTAGCCTCCTCCATGGTCCAAAAAAATCCCCAAACACCACGCTTAAGAACGAGCGGGATCAACCCGCGAGAGGGAACTATAAGACGCGTAACGCAATCCAAGACCACTGAGAAAAGAATAAGATGGCGTACGCTGATTGCGAGACAGACTATACATGGTGCCTTTTCGAAAAGGAAGACACCCAGAAGAGAAAAACCGTAAAGGAAACCGGAAAGCTAGGCTCTAATGCCGATGAAATTGAACGCCAGACCCTATGCATATGAAAACAGAAGCCCAATCGGACTACGTCAATCTTTAGAAGGGCCGAGGGTCAAAGTTGCTGCCGCCGCCGTGATAGCTAGGCGGATTTGGCACGTGCGGGGGAGCAGGCGTTCTTCCAGATACGGAGACATATTCTCTACTTTCTCTCCTCTTTCCAGCAGGTCTTTGCGGACGTTGCCCGTTACCTTGCTGTGGTGCCTCTCGACCTTTACCCTGCAGTTTCGCGTCAGCGAGCATACCAGACAATGCTCCAAAGATATCTGGATTGATATCCGTCTTCACCGATTGGCGACGTTGTTGCTTTTGTTTGGGAGGTACAGTCGCCGAGCGCATTATAGAATGCGCTGAATGGTGTGGGTTTTGTGATTGCGGCGCCACTGATGGTGCACGTTGAGGTTGGTGTTGTTGTTGTTGTTGTTGATGGTGCTGCTGTTGGTGATGCTGCTGTTGCATGAGCGCAGCAGGATTAAACATTGGTTGTGCTTGTCGTGGCATTTGCACGTCTACTTGGCTGTAGAAGTGGTTTAGCACTTCTGGGTATCGTACTACGCATGCTTTCCAGTCCGCATCGATACCACGCTTAAAGTCAACACTTGCATCGGCGATTTGCTGCTGTAATTGTGCGATGAGGTGTGGATGGAGAGGTGGACGACCGCGGTATTGTTCGTAGATGGGCCAGTAGGGGAGGGAATGTAGGTACTCCATATGTTGTGCCTTGCGCACTTCTTTCTTTTTGTTGTACATGGTGGTTATGGCGTTGATGGCGGCGTTGGTGACCCACTCACTGCTCAAATTGTCAGCATCAATACATAAAATCACGAGATGATAGTAAGTCATCTTTATACGATATATTAAATGCATACCGAATTTTAGCAATCCACGATTCGATCCATTTCTTTTCAGCTTGCTCAATGGCAACTTCCAAGCGCCTGCCTTCGCAGGGACACTCTGGCTCACCAGGGCCATTACAAATAGCACAATTGGCTGTATAGTTCATGTTTGCGATGATGCACTTCCAGATTAACGGTGCCACAACAGTAAAGATTTTCGTGATGATAATCCCGAGATCTCAAGAAATATCGGCGATCTCTGCCCGGGATGGTTGGCGAAGCGACGATGGGCTGAAGCTGGGTGAAGAGAGCGGCCCTTGCGGATAGTGTGGGTGTGGGGAATGGAAGTAAAATACGAAAGGATGAAGAAAGTTCAATGTTGCTGCATCTTCATGATGAAGGGAGGAAATATGGTGATTGTTAAGCTGGGTGAGATTTTTGTCGGGAGGTTAGAAGGTGAGGCGACGAAGCAAAGAAAGGAGAGAGACCGGTGGGTCGGATTGTGTCCAGTTTCCTCCGTTCGAAACGCATCGTGATTCGTCTAGAGATGGATTTGCTGGCCATGCAGGATGGCGTGTAGCCGCACTCGGAATAGCTGGGGAAGGGAAAGAAGCAAATACGAGTTGCAGCCCAAAATATGTGGAGAGCATAATATATCATCTGCTGTGTATACTTTTTAGGTGGATTTGTTTACCCCAGTCCCTTGATTTGTTATTAATTTCTGGTACAGATGATGCTGGCCCGTATGATCTATAAGTGCGGAGTGGATTCCGCCTTTGCCGGGTGCCGTTATGGAGTCGCGTTTCGCCTCACAAAATGTCCAAGAGGGGCATGTGATAACCCGTCCCTCTACCCCATAGAGAGGTGATTACTGACTGTCTTTTATTATATCTGGCGCTTCTTCCTAGTGTAACTAATGTTTAACTCATAACTTGCAACTAGAACGTGCGATCATGTCTGCTAGAACCCTATCCACTCCGTTAAGGAGTAGTATTCGAACACAGCATCTTCCTTACGCCCGGAGAGCCTTCACAACAGCTCGTCGACAGCAACAACAGATTCAAGATGCTTACATTATAAGTGGCTCGAGAACTCCGGTTGGCGTTGTATGTTTCTCAATACAAAATTGTACTATCATCTCATACTAATGCAGCTTATAGTTCAATGGCGCATTCACCAGCGTCCCCGCCCCTCGACTCGGCGCAACAGCAATTAAATCTGCACTCTTCAAATCTACAGTCCCCGCCTCCAAAATATCAGATGTATACATGGGCATGGTCCTCCAAGGCGGAGCCGGTCAAGCCCCAGCACGACAAGCGGCCATATTCGCGGGTCTACCAAATACAGTCGAATCAACCACCATAAACAAAGTATGCGCTTCAGGGATGAAAGCTGTAACATTCGCTGCACAGTCTATACAGCTTGGGCAGGCAGAAGCACAGATAGCGGGTGGTATGGAAAATATGACCCAAGTGCCATACTACCTCCCAAGAGCTAGCCTGCAACCAGCGTTCGGAGATACAAAACTACGTGATGGACTCATCGTCGACGGTCTCTGGGACGTCTACAACCAAATCCACATGGGTAACTGCGCGGAGAAAACCGCAAAAGACCATAGCATAACCCGAGAACAACAAGATGAGTTCGCCATTTTGAGTTACAAACGCGCCCAAGACGCCTACGCTAAAGGTCTATTCAAAGAAGAAATCGTGCCCGTCACGGTAAAGGGGAAGAAGGGTGAAACCATCATAAGCGAAGACGAGCAATACAATAAGTTGAAACTGGAAAAAGTATCCACCTTAAAACCCGTGTTCGACCGCTCAGGAAACGGCACCGTCACCGCTGCAAACTCCTCCCCCCTCAGCGACGGCGCCTCAGCCCTCGTCCTCGGTTCCAAAGCCATAGCCCAAGAATACGGCAAAGAAAGCCGCGTCCTCGCACGAATAGTATCCTACGCCGACGCCGCCGTCGATCCCATAGACTTCCCCATTGCGCCATCAAAAGTCGTACCCATGGTCCTCGAGAGAGCAGGTCTCAAAAAGGAAGACATTGCCATTTGGGAATTCAATGAAGCGTTTGCTGCTGTTATAAAGGCTAATGGCAAGATCTTGGGGTTGAATGATGATGTTATTAATCCGAGGGGTGGGGCTATTGCGCTGGGGCATGCGTTGGGGAGTTCGGGGAGTAGGATTTTGGTTACGTTGCTGCATCAGTTGAGGGATGGGGAGTATGGGTGTGCGGCTATATGCAATGGGGGTGGGGCGACCACGGGGATTATCGTGCAGAAGATTGGGTATGGTGATTTGCAAGGGTGAGTCGAATGAGGGGTTGTGTGATTTTGGATACGTGAGATGAAATGATGGAACAGTGTCTTGGCCTTCTCCCTTTCTGTTAGTGAAAATTGGAGAGTCGAGAACAGAGATGTGTAAATAATTGCTTGGAAATGAGTAATTTGTAAACATCAGTGTACTCCATAAACCCTTTCATATCAATATGCCAACACCACAGACAGAAATTCGCCATGCACTATGCACATGCATCATTTGCTATGCTCTTGAACGCCATGCACAAAGGAAAACGCCATCAAAAATGAACTCGTCTTGTAGCCGTAACAGCAATGCACGTCGACTGGTCATCCAACGACAGCCTTCTGACTTAGCGCCTCCAAAAACCCGAGCAAATCCTCTTTCTTCACCTCAACAACGCAATGCTCAAAGCTGTCCTGCCGTACTCTGGCACCCGTCTCCTCCACAGCTTCACTAAAAGCGATACCAAAGCGATTGAGTCCCTTGCCACGCTCTCTTTCTTCTTCCTCCTCCTCCTCTTCTTCATCGCTACTAGCTTCGCTTTCACTATCTTCCTCGCTTTCATCTTCAGATTCAGCTTCGGAGTCGAACTCCACTCCATTTGCTTCCATACGTTCCCTCTTGAGATGACGTCGGCATTCCCTATCAGCTTTTTTCGCTTCCTTCTTATCAGCCTTTGCTTTCCGCCGCGTTTGTCTTTTTTGCTCCTTTTCCTTTCGAGCGACAACATCAGCACCACCACCTAGCCCAACAACGACATAAACACCACGATTCTCATCCAACCCCGCAACGACAAGTTCACCACCCTTACGGCCTCTACTGCTCTCCGTTTCGGTAATCGCTTCCGCGACCCAGAGGGCTAATTTGACGAGCGCGCCAGGGTGACTGAATAATTGGACATCTGGTCCTTCTTTCACGACTGCTAATCGGAAAGATCGTAGATGGCGGATTTGTTTCTTTTCCAAGAGGGATGTTCCTGTTCGGAGGATGGCGCGGTGGAGATGTTGCGCTGTGATGATGTGTTTTGTTAGGTCTTGCACTTTGCCGAGGGCGTCGTACGCGGTCCAGAAACGCTTTAGGACGACGGCTCCGCGTGCTTGCTCTGCGGATTGTAGATCGGTGGCGTTTGAGGCTGTCTCTTCTGGATTTCGTGGTGTATTATTTCCTGAAGAGTGATTATGTTGTGGGAAGGAGGTGTTTCCACTGGAACTGAGTTTGGCGTCCATGTCACCAACTTCTAGTATTGCTCCGACGATGACACCGACGTCCATAGCACTGAGACATGCTTTCCAGCCCCAGCATCTTACGAAGCCCCATCCTTCTTTGCCTCCCATACCTCTGCTCACCTGGGGTGGTATCAACGCTTCTAGCCCGTATTGCGGTGCAAATCTTAACAGTCGCTCCCGTAGTCCACGCTTTAGCTCCATGTCCATATGAGTGTAACTTTGCTTACACTGCGTTAAGCTTACACCCATTTTTGCAAGAAGCTTGTGTAATCTCCGCTTGCCCGCATCGTTCCATATGCGAAGCTTTGCTGAGAGGTAAGGCGAATGTAACATACTGTCATACAACGACCAATGCCGTATAAGCAAAAATCTAGGTTCAGGAGAAAGTCGTATGGAGTTATCAGTGGGACCTCGGGCATGAGTCTGTATAATCCCACTAGAATCGCCAATACTAGCTTCTCGTGCTATATCTCGTAAATCTGTGGGATTCAATCGTCGTACTTCATCACGAAGAACTGATCGGATTTGCTCTCCGCGATCTCGGTTCCAACTTGATGTCGTACCGGAGGTTGATACTGCTGATAAACCGATCCCATTCATGGTTCTCCCGGAAAGTTCGAGACTTGTTACGCCGACAATAGCGTGCCATAGGAGATCGTTGTCTTCACGGCCAAGTTCAGATGCGAGACTGTACATCATTGCTGATATGGGTTCAGAATAGGATTGACCAAGGTTTTGGTATGCTTGGATAATCGCGTCATGTTTTCGACGCAGTCGCAACAGTTGCCGCCGTAATGCGCGTGCGGAAGGTTGATTATTTCGAGGTGATGAGGGGACCACAGAAGGTGGAGAGTCGGATCGAACAAGGGCGTCGGAGTCGTCTAGTGATGTAGACAAGAGTCCACGACGAGCTGGCCTTTCTGGTGTGGAATCTATAGAAGAAGACTATTCGATTGTTAGATAGGATTTCTTGCAACAATTAGTGGCAAATACATACTGAATTACTCCGCCGCTTCTTTCTTGGTGTGCCTTCGTCTGCCTCACTGTCGCTGTCTTCGGCGTCTGAGTTTGACTTGCGCTTTCTTTGTTCCTGTCCAGAGTCTGGTACCCGCTCCTCCTCATTATCAGAGTCGAAAACAGTACTCTCAAGATCTTCGTCATCTTCACCCAGTTCAGGCATTTCCGCCAACGCGCAATACGCGTCCCGTTGCGGCCCAAGCTGTTCGACAATGTCCCCATCGTCAAAGACAACAATACCACCCCTCCCAGCCCGGTAAGACTCTGTAATCCGACCCTGCTGCACACCAGGTACTCGTGCCACCAATTCTCCTTCTGCTCCAATAGCGCCTAAACTTTGCATGCCGAAGACATTGCTCAAGTTCCACGGTCTTCGAGCATCCACGACCCATATCTCAACATCACCCATCCCACCATTGCCTTCTTCGTCTGCTTCCAGACCAAGAATAGCCTCGAGATCGACCAGCCCGCCAACGCCCAAACAAACAACAATGCCACCACTTCCGCCATTCGTTGTTCTCATGGGTTGCACATGTTTTTCCCCGGCCGCGGTCAGGTCACCATATCCAGATATGGGCTCGATTTTATGCTGAATATAATCGCGTTTGAATAGAGCTGTCAGGATTCGGCATGCACAAAGCGCGTCTGGATCTAGGGAAACAAGAATTAAAACTGGCGGAGAAGTAAGGTGATAGTTCTTTTGTAGTTGGGCGTAGAGGTGTGATATTAGGTTCCTTGGAAGATACATTGTGGGGGGAGTCGTGGAAGTAGGAGTAATAGCTCGAGGCTGGAAAGTTACAATACGGACGCGCTTTGGGCGCAGCAAAACATTGAGGATTGAGGATACAATTTCCAGGGATAGAGGTTGTTGTTTATGATATTTTTATGCCCTGTTAACAATTGTTCAAGAAGAAGAGTAAGAATTTGGGGCTTCGGAATAGTGTTGGAGTTGAAGGTCATGTTTTGTCCAGAGGTGGAAAGTGTAGCTGTGACAGGGATACGCGTCTAGTATATTTGCAGGGGTCTGCTATGATTTCATCCACCTTCAACTTTATATACTCTCATCTCTTTTCCAATCATTGCTGTTCCAAAACTCATCTGATCTTTGGGTTCATTCGTGTTTCATAATAGTACAGATCATTGTTATACAGTATTTCCCACTCTTTCCGCCCGTAATCAAACCACCCCTTCATCCTTGTTCCTCTGCTCGTGCTGCCGGACTGCTTTTATCGCCTCACCAGGCTTTAAGAACCGCTTCAAACCCAACCAAGGCGTATTGATGGGTGATGGCCCAGTATACACAAGAAGATCGTAGATGAAACCCCCAAACATACATCCGCAAAATGGCGCAACCATGGGTATCCAGAAGTAGTAACCACCAGCCGACCAAACTTCATTACCATAACCCAAAATATACGACATCAATCTCGGTCCAAAATCACGAGCGAGATTGATAGCATACCCAGTCTCCCATCCGAAGCATGCTCCAATACCGAAGATCAGAAAAAACATTCCAAGAGGGAACCAATTCCCACCGCCCTGCTTGAGTTAGTATTCGTCAATCACATTCATTGGATACTAAACTTACCATACTAACTCCATTATTCGTATCGTCCTTCAGCGCAAAAATAACAAGCATCAAGATCGCACTGGCAATAAATTCCGAGAAGAACATACTAGCCTTCGTCATAAAAGTCTGTGGATAAGTGCAAAATATGCCAGCTGTCGCAGTCGCAACGGGAGGCACAGTTCTTATACCGTGCCCTTCCAGTGCATTAATCGCATTGATATAGTTGGCATAGACAACTCCTGCGGCGACAAAACCTCCCAAGACTTGCGCGATGAAGTACACGGGGAAACGTCGCCAGGGCAATCCTCGGTAGTAGCAGTTCGCAAAGGTAACGGCTGGGTTTAGATATGCTCCGGAATCGCCTGCTACGTATACTCCGAGCATAACCCCTAAACCCCACCCCCAGGATATACTTTGGTATTCCCCGAAGCCATTCCCACCTGTTTGTGATTTTAGTATAAGCTCATATGATTGAGATCGCTTTTTCTCCAAATGGGTACGCACCAGGTGCTGTCTTTTGACCTGTACTTAACAAAACCTGGGCAACACTACCATTCCCAAACAAAACAAGGACAAAAACTCCCAAAAACTCGGCGAATGGTTCCCGCAAAGCCAGTCTTATTCGACTCCATAGCAAATCCTGGTGGGGAGCTAAATCATGAGTTTCGTCAATCGGTGCGTTCGGGTGCAAACCCATCCGTCCTCTCGCTTTATTCAGCTTAGGTGAAGTTCTTCGCTCCTGGGATCCACGGTGGTATGGATGAACTGGTGAGTCGTCGTCATACTGTGTATTTGGTGAGATCTGAGTGGGTGAAGACCAATCTGTTCCACCTTTTTTGTGAAATGTTTCTGTCGTATCCATCTCATGCCATGTTCCTGAGGATTCGTCATGTGGAAGGGCCCTTTCTGGGGTTACAGGAGTGTTATCTCTTGCCATTATTTGCTGAATATATATGTACGTTGAAAGGCTGAGATGATATTGATTGGTCGGTCACTGGCTGGATCTGTAAATCCGATGATTCGGTATGCAAAAAGCTGATGGGAAATGCAAAAACGATAAAGCAATGAAAAATAAAAACCGATGTTGTACAGATTGCACCTCCCTTTTTAAGCTTACGATCTACATGATGAATAAAATGAGGGGGAACGATGCGGATGTGCAGACGTTCATGCAGAATTGCTATGACGCAGTGGTAGTTCTGTCTCGGGGACAGTTCCGAGTGCGATCCGATGGAATACGAGGTGTTAGTACGAAGCTTGGGGACTACACCATCCTCATTAATATATCGATTGTGGTTGAAGTAAAGATTGGTCAAAGGCGTTTCCGGGGTCATTTATCTGGAGTATCAGAAATATAGAAATGGGCCGATTGCAACGGCTGTGAGGTGTTCTTCCAAGTTTCTTCCAGGGCACGGAGTACTGAGATGTGATCATTGATATCGCACGGATTGCTTACTCTGGCGCGAACGGTGTTTTACTATCGTTCAAGCTCTTAATAGAGCTTTGTTATCAGTTCCGTGAAGGTAATGAGGGGCAAGCGGAAAGGCCGAAGAGATGAAACTGCCTAAAATGAGCAGCAGCCTTGCAGAAGAATGCCCATTTCACGCACGAGTCATACACAAAACGGGCAATACTCCAACATGAGAATCATCCCGTCATCTTTCCAATTCATCCATGATTTTATCTCTTTTTCCTTTCGGTGACGCTGTGCGTGTTCCCGTGACCTGCACGCGGTAGATAAGTCGATAAGAGATGAACTCCGAATAACTGATGATTGTTATGCTCGAGCCCAAGGAGTTCACAAGACGTAAGTCCACGCCTCTTCCCATTCATGCTACTCTCCAAGCTAGCTGACATGGCTCGCAGACTCCTTATATGATGGTATAAGCACAATTGAGATTGTTTGAACAACAAAAAGTCGTGAAGGGTTTTTAAACAGGTTTTTATTCTCATGTACTCCTTCAACAGGAGGGGGAAATAATACAGCCAGCAAAAAGGGTTATCCGGAATTCGTACTTGATCCAAACGCCATGTGTCTATCAGCTTCTCCAGCATCCATCGCATATGAGTACTAGCCTAAGATCCTTTCCATTTGGTCGGGTAGTAGGAGAAACGTTGAACGCTCAATTGGCTCTTCGAGATTGCAGCGCTTCAAATGGATGCTTTGTATCTGAAGCGAGTTCTCCCAACTCTCTGCAACCCTGTCGATGGAAGAAGCTGGTACCATAGACGCCAAATGGTTGACGAATTCGATGCTCGAAAGTCACAGGCCCAGATCGTAGCGAGGGTGCTCCAAATGTTTAGGGGTTCTTGTTGTATAAGATGAAGATGACTAACCAGCAATACAGCGTTGCGGCTTGTTCCTCGCTTCCTGCTCTTCGGTTCAGAAATCCACAGGATCTAATACAATGACAAAAGTATCTGCTGTTTGATGTGGTCGTCAAGAGCAGTAATCTGGTCAGCCACAGATCACTCATACCGCACAACAGCTGAGCGGGGAGTCTGCTGAGTTGATCTACGACCAAGTGATTACTGTATAGTGCTCAGAAGAGCGTATGTGGACAGTTCATTATTCCGGGCTTAGTGGTGTAGTCTAGATTTGTTCTTCTGGTTTGTAGCTCGTTGTGCTCTTGCTAGGAATTCTTATGCGGTATAAGTACATGTCCGAATAGCTTCCACATTCCTGTTTTCTTAACATCCGCTTGTTTTCTCGAGCGTCTCCTGATTTATTTCTCCTTCTCACTGGGAAGGGATTAAGTCAGAGCTCTTTCCTTCCGTTCATGCTGCTGCCTTCTTTCCACGAAGCGTCTGCTCCAGGCGGAAAGGTTGTCTGGAGTACCTCCGTCAGCACGGGTTCGATCACCTCTCAATTCCGTATCTAAGAAGTAGTTGCTAACATTACCGATCATCAACCCTCTTCTCCTTGGGCCGGCCTACCCCTTTATCTGAATTGTGAGTCAGCAGTGGCATTCAATTCCTATCAGCGGCAGGACATGCACTTCTGACTCGATCTGGTCATCTTTTCAAGATGATCGCAATTAGTCGACTCTCGAGCGCTCGTTGCAGAAGTTGTACTCCAAAGTAGATCTGAATGGTGCTTCCTACACTGGACCAGCATGGCGCTGGAGTATGCCACGAGTTGTGGTTTTGGTAAAGTCTATTACTCTTGTGGGAAGGATGGCTGTGGCATGGATTCTGTGTGGGCAGTGTTCCTGGCACACCGTGTTAAGGAATTGTCCAAATTGGGAAATGCTATTGTCACATTCACAGAACTTAATCCCCACCGACACATATAAATTTTGCTCCGGCGTCGACCTTCGACTTTCTTACAATCAAATTCGTAAATACCACTTCGATTTTCACAACAGTCTTTACGGTATAGATCACCTCTTTTACTCTTTAGACTTCTCTTTCTCCATCCACATCAGCTTCTCTGCTCATCCTCTTTCTCTTCACCATGTGCGGTTCAGCAGCTGCATCCAACGCCAATCCCAGCGACCATGCCGCTAGCTGGGCAAATCTAAGCACTGCGGAGGCGGCTCATCAGTACGACGCCTTCACATCTCTGCCAGTATGCGAGAGTGACCACCGAGACTCTTCTGCCTCAAGCGTTATCGACTTCCATGCGAATGTCGCCAATGCCTTCGGCAGTCAAGCTCCCACCGTGGAGCTTCGCTACCTCGAGCACTTCGTAGCAGTGGCTTTTCCCGGAGCTAGCAGCTCGCGCTTAGAGCTCATAACTTCAATCCTCGCGTTGATCTCACTCCTCAAAGGTATGTCATTCCAATTGTACGCAAATACTCAACACTAACGCACATGTAGATCATCCCCGTGACCAGGTAAGCAGTATTCGCCGTATATACAATCCAGAGTCACATATGCGTTCAATCAGGACGTGTGGTTATGCAGCACCTCTTGCAAATTCCTGATTTCTGCAGCGCGTTCCTTGCATTAACCATGCTGATATATATTCTTTAGAAAGTGCGCATGGCACGCGCTATACGCCAAGCAGTGAATAGGGCGCGCTTGAGCTCTCCCAACTCAAGTGGCCCAGCTACTGGCATGAATCTTCAAGCTGGGCAAGCAGACCCTTTCGCCAACGTTTCGGCCGCCATGGGGCAAGGCATGGCTGGTTACCTCCAACAGCTCTGCCAGCCAATGATCGACCGCCTCATCGTCGAAAACCCTCGCCGTACCGAACAACTCTTTCTTGCCTTGGAGAACTGGTGGGCTGTTAAAGGTACACGAGCGCCCGCCTCTTTCAACAACGTCGATGATCTTGTGGCATACCGCGTCCAAGACTTTGGCGCAGAGTAAGTGATCCCTAACTCACCCTTACGTTGATATAATGAGAACTTCGCTAATAATACCAAAGATTCTGGTCCGCAGCCATCGTGTTTGCATTGGACTTGGATATCCTCGCAGGCGCAGTGACCGATCAAGCTACCACCACCATAACGAGGCACGCGTGGATCTCTGCGGCTTCGTCCTTTGACTACTTCTCATATAAGTCGAAGAATATGAGTGTCTTCAATGCTGTTGCGATACTGAACTCCAGTATCCCTCCCTACTCCATCCAAAATTCCGGGAAGCCAGCAGTCAAGCAGAGGATCGCGACAGCCGAGAACGACCTCACTCGCGGCATTGCCAAGTTTCGAAGTGACTTCCGCGAAGACATCGATGCGCCGCATGCACCGACTGTTGCCCTGGAGAGCTATCTGGAGGGCGTCCAGTACTTCGCTGCAGGGTATCACTGCGCGATGGGTTTGATGCACGGCTCCGACAACGTCTACAAGACAGGAGATGGCCTGGTCAACCCGTACAATGCGTTGGGTTGAGTTGGCTCTACTGATCGATAGCGGATGGCTCTTGAGGATATGCCATGGTGTATGGTATAGTCCTCTCTTTTAGTGTTAATGGCTGGTCTTTGGGGCCAGGAAGCGTGATTTCATTTGATCTGGGACTAAGGCTGGCGTCTATGGTTATGTTATGATACCCCAAGCTGCATTCATATGGCGTTCAACGGGGTATATACCAATAATAGACCAGCTTTACGCACCTCTGGAAATGAAAATGGACTGTCGCCCACACAAAATGAACACCATCATTTGAGGCTAATTACTGCTTTTGTAAATTGTGGCCTCAGGCTTGCAACCCAGGGTAGAACCCCTTTTCTCTGGCGACACACCAATAACATCCAGTTCCACCATTTAGAATCTCCGCTCAGCCTGTTCCAGTATCTCATATAGCAAGCGACTGTGTCGAATATAGTAGTGTATTACTATGAAGCAGACCTTCATGTTTTAGTTCCAAAAGCTTTCCCAATGCTTGCAAGCAACATTCACGTCCCCTTTCTTGATTTACATTGGTACTTCTCAGTAACACTTTTCAATAAGGGACTGTGGAGTCCAGTACTGTTCATTTGGTGGATCTATACCCCATGCAGAATTTTCAAAAGCTTCTCCACAGACGATCGGTTTACATACCTGGTCCTAAGAAAGCCCAAAGACTTGGTGTGGCTTCTTAATGAGTGCTCCTTACTTTGGCAAGTATTTCTTGATTGCAATCCCTAGTCTAAACTGTCCATTTTCTTCTCTCAAATCTCGTGGATATCTTCTGCATTCGCGTTATTGTCGAACAACCGAATGCAGATGAGTCTCTTTTCTCTCCTTTTACTGGTTGAACCTCTGATCGCTTTTGCAACAACATCAAACTTTCACTTTACTTCAGAGTCAAGTACCATAAACAGGTACTCTAAGTGGAAGCTAAATACAGGAATGTTTGCCCTCGGGGATTTAAAATACAAATAACCTTTCACGGAGCTTGGACATATACAATATCAGCGGGCAAAAGGGAGTGGCCGAATGAATCAATTGCGTCTTAGATACATGGGGTGATCAATTCACGCTAGAAAGAAGAGCATGTATGGAAGCCATGAGTGCGATAGCATGCTCGGCCGGTACGCCTTAATGCGCAGGAGGGTCAATGGCTATTTCCAAAGGGATAGTCTGTCGTCAGGTTATGTGCCAAATAAGCTCGTGATGCTCATTCGCGGCCTACCGGTCCTCATTGCCGTTGTCATCAGTCGCATCTTCTTCCTATTTGTCGGCAGGAGAACGTGCTTGCGAGTTTGGGATTTGGGGTCATTCTTAGGTGCAGTCCAGGTCCATCGCTAGGTTTGTGACTGAAGCAATCTTCCGATGTCAAGATGGAGTATCTAGCTAGCAGCTATCTGTCCCAATTTGGGAATTGTTCAAGGGATGTGATAGGAAAGAGAGTCACACTCCTGATTTGGGCCACGAGAGCACTGGCATTTGTCCTCACTATTCACACAAACAGCGGCTTCTGCCAATACTAATAAGGTAACTTCCGCTGTTATGTCTCCTATCTATCATTCAGTTCGGAATTACACGCTTCTTGGATCACACATGCACTCTGGCAAGCGATGTTATCCTTTTCACATTGGGAAAGTACACACTCCTAATGGTATATAAACATCTCCATGAGCTCCTATAAATCTTCTTTCTACGGTACCCTCCTTTCCATCAAGACTTCTCCTATTCATATCTCATTCCAGCTCTCTGCACCACACTCTTTTGTAAGTAAGAGTATTCTTATATCCAACTTCCAAATCTTAGGATCCTTCCAACCATGAGTGGATCATCTGTCAAGCTCAACGCGAATGACTACACTTCCTACGGTGCTTTCACAACCCTTGAAGTTCACCGCTCCACTTACTTGCAAGAATGTCGAGATGCTGTGAAGCAATTCAAGGATGCATATAGAGAGGCACATCAGAATAACACAAGTGGTCGAGAAGAGGATTGGGCAACTCAGAACGAGATCTTGGGGAACCTTGGTGCGCTGATAGTTCCGAGAGCGTCCATCGAGATCATCGTCTACTTTCTGCAGGCTATCATGCTCTTTGATGGTATGTACTCGACGTAGATTGTTGCATTACCTTGCTATTTAAGCTAACTCCATTAGACATCGTGGACGTAATCGTCAATGTTAAGTAAGCTTTGGCCCCATTCAGGCTATAATGCGATCATTATATATCCTGAATTCCTCAGTATGTATGCTCACAGTGAGAAATCTAGCCGGACAATCGTGAGACTGTACGATTCATCGTCAGATTGCGTCACGCTCTCAATGCCGCCTTCGAAACGACACCACCAAGCCAAACCTTTGGATCATCGCCGGGCCCAATGGAAATACTCTGCCTTCCAATTGTTGACAACCTGTTCAATGAGGATCCCGTGCTAGCTCGCGAACTTCTAGCAGCATTAGAGACCTGGTATCGCCAGAAAACCAATAGGCACAATCGCCAATTCGACGATTTGGGGAACTACCTTGAATATAGATTGGTCGACTTTGGTATGGAGTAAGTATATAATCCAAAGCCATAAGCATGGAAAGATATTAACAGTTTAATGTCTGGACAGCAATGGTTCGCTTCGCTCTTGGTCTCCGTCTCATGCCGCAGGGGATTGCTGAACTCGCTCCGATCGTGAAAGCTGCCTTTCAGGCTGTTGTCATCGTGGATGATTTCTATGGCTCCGAGAGAGAATTTGAAGCACGTCCCAATTCAGCTGTCAATGCAGTATCCGTGCTACAGCGCGTTCTGCCTGGGGTGAACCCTCAAGGCATCATGACCAGGGTCCGCGAACGAGCAAGGTTGGAGGAACAGATGTTTCAAAATGAAGTGACCATCTGGAAAATGAACAATCGTCAGACCGAGGCAGTTACCAACACGAAACGAAATTATCTGACTGCGTTGCAACGGCTCGTAGCTGGATATCACGCTTGGGCCGCAACTAGTCCCAGGTACAATCCTCGTCTTGCTTGAGCGGAGTGTCAATTTGGAGGCGATTTACCACGGGAAGAGTCAGGAGAAGATGTTACGGTTATGGTGTGGGTGATGGACCTTCGGACCATCGACCGTGCTAGTTACCTTTTGGCGGGCTTCATTTTGTGGGTGATGTTTGCTAGCGAGAGGTCTATGGACCAGAATAGTACTGGGCTAGCAGTGATTAGAATGGGCTTCATGGTTATGCTCATGCAGCTCTGTATACCATTCAGTTATAATATAATGTTTGATTGACCACAAAACTAGTTCGAAATCAGAATGCCCCGCATTTACTCTCTCTTCCACTGTTCAGAATCTGGATAATTTCTTCAGTCTTTAGACTGACCGACATATGTAAGTGATATTACGAGCTTTCTGATATAGTCAAAGCCTCTTGTGCTTTCACCTCAACGTACAGCCAGAAGCTGATATGATAGAAATAGTGATAAAAACAGTCAAACAGTTTTATAGATTTGAAAGGTCCTGGACAGATCCGAGTCCCACTTGAGAAGAATGAGTACAACAAAGAGCTCGTGTCAAAAACCTCTCCTTTCTGTCGATGGTACTTCTCGTAATAGTCGGTTCAATTTTTACTGGAACGTATATTAGCTGTCTTAACCTCCACCTGCTTGTCCTTGGGGCACAGTCAGCATTTTTCGCGCAACTCAGATCACACTCGCTGCTTACTCACCACTATATTCAGCTACCTTCTGACGTTTCTTTCTCAAGATATTGACCACAGAAACAACAGCCACAACAGCATCGATCTCATTAGCGTCCAGAACAAGCGTTCCTCCATACTTAACGCCCCATCCTTGCTCGTATCTCCCAATCTCCTGCTTTGCGCCTCCAAGAACCTTATAGAGAGTAAACTTGCGCGATGACATAACATTATCGACCGTCCAGATATACGGTCTACTGTCTTTGACAAACTGTTCGCGGAACTTCCAAGCGTTGTCGGCTTTGATCGTGATTGGATGAGAGCTGTGAGGAGAATCTTGGGGGAAAAGCAATGTGTTTGGGCTGCTTGAGAACATCCCTGCTTTCCATTGACCTAGCTCTCCTGAGCCTGGTTGTTCGATAACAAAATTCTTGCTGTACCATCGAGGTTGCCGAGTAACAGTGAGCCACGGTTCCGGAGGAGAACTTGTCGCTATTTCTTTAGCCTCATTGTCGAATGCTTCTGAGGGATATGAAGATTTGATGAGGCTAGTAAGATCCAAAATCTGGATCACTTTAGTGAATCCGGTATGAGGAACAATGTAGAAAGTGCGGTTAGGCTTAAGAGCGGTATGTTCGTTTTTCCTCTCGTCCTCTACCAAAGCATTATCATCTTTCTTTTTTGACTTTCCAAACATATTGTATGATCTTGTAGTGGGGGCAACTGGGAGTCGAAATGATCAATTACAAGTAGGTGGTTGAGGACCTTGATTATATACGAAATCACTCCAGGCTGTGAAAGCTCTTGGAGTTCTTGGGTTTGAGGCTGTGCCAGCAACAAAAACTGCCTCGTATTGATCTCGTATTACCCCTGTCCCTTCACAATTTCCCACATAGAGGTAGAAAATCAGGGAAGACTGTGTTCTTGAGTGATGCCCTCACTCTCTGTATGTACTAGAACCAGCGAATTATTATATCTCGGCTTGGCAAATTGTTGTGTCCTTCCTCGGCCAGAAGTGCAGAAAGGGAAAATGCTACCACAAGGCCGAGAACAATTAGGAGTCCATCCAGAACATCTGGGACCTCTACGGCTTGACTATTTGAAATCTGGTTGAGGAGTAAATGGTGGCTTGAGAATTTAGCAGTCCAAATCTGGTATTTTCACATCCCAAACCGGCTAGCGCGATGCTTCGGTGGTCCAAATGTACGTCCATTGTCTGCTATGCTATACTGTGTGTTTCTCTACGCTGAAGTATAACGCATATTCCTGACAGTATGCTTAAGCTGCCTCGACCCATATTGGTCCCGCAGGAGGTGCTAGTCAGTTTTGCCTCAGCTCTCCTGCCCAGCTGATTCTCTTCGATTTTGCTTGTTCTCCGTGAGATTGACCGCTATTGATACGGAGTAGCTGCAGTGAGCTCTTTCATAGCATTTTTCATTTGTCTAACTATTGGCTGGAAACACCGCGTACTATACTTACATAGTGGAAGCATGAAATGATCGCGAACCATTTCTGGCGACTTGCATCCTGCCATACCAGCACATGTATGCGGGTCGCAGTCACAAGACTCAGAGACCATGCTTGCTTTGCTGTCCAAGCCCTAGCAGAGCCTCATTATTAGCATGGATTGTAGCGGCCTGTGTAGTTTGCTAAAGACAATTTCGGAATTATCTTCTAGCACTTATTAGTGTTGCACAACAGCTCGAGAGCATCCTCAGATCGCCAGACATCAAATGACTCGAATAACATATTGGGTTAGCTGCTCGATCTAGGCCCAGCAGTGATCACCATGAAGGTGTGACTACCAAGCTGCCAAAAGAAAGCAACAGGGTTCTAGAGAGGTCGCAAGGAGTATCCAAAAGCCTCAAATGAAGGTGCGCAACGCTATACCAATGGTTTACTCTACACAACTCGCATTAGAAGTGAATTGGTTACCTGACATGACGCGGTCAAGTTGCAGCAAGTTTTCCATGGACTCACATCTTTCCCAACTACTATTGCAAAGACGCATGTCCGAAGCAGTCTCGGATGTCTATATAATGACCTACCGACCTGAGATTCACCAGACGGCATTCTGCTTCAATCATAACTTGAATAGTCTAGGGTATAGAGTAAAAAAACCTACACATTCGCTCTAGCTTACCCCGGGAGTACCTGGTAAGCACTGGTGTTCAGCACAGATCATCGTTCTGACCCTTCTGATCAGAACTAGTGCGCCAGAAACATTCAATGGCAGAAGGAAACAAAGACCCACAGATCTCCAATACAGACGGAGAAGAGGAGAGTCCTCCCGACGAGGCTCCTGAGGAAGTAAGCAATTCTTCCCCTCTCCAATCTTATCAAAGGGTAGAAAGTCTAACATACGTTGAAACAGCAGACTGAAAATGACGGCGACCAAGAATCCTCAAAATTGTCATATGCCATGGCCGGGTATCTTGAACAAGACCAAAAGCAAGAACCCTTTCACCTAGAGGCTTCTAAGTGATTAAAGAGCTGTATTTGCAATGCAGTAGGAGTAGCGCACACAATAGGTGGCTAGGTTGCTGCATGGATCTTTTACGCCATCACACTTTGGGCTTCGGCAGATAGACCGGGCTTTGTACGATCAACAGGTCCATTGGCGTGATGTTCTTGCTTCTAGTGACAAATAATTTTGAGTAATCACTGAATGAAGAAAGTTGACAAGAACTCGCCCGTGCTGCACTCATTCTTCCATCCTTCTTGCAGTCAGCAGAGTTCTCGCGCAAGAGGTCTGAGGTAGGTCTGAGGTTACAAATGGCATGTACCTCTGTGTAGAATTCCCGGATTCCAGAGGCGCTGTTGCCGCTAGGTGTGGACGACCCAGTGCGCTGGTACATGTTCGTAGTAGAGAGGGAAGAGACGACCAGATAATGCATATGCATGCGCGCTTGCCGAAGGGTAGTTTCGGCGATTAAGCTCAACACAATCACTTACCTCGCGCTCACAGATATTCGATCCAACCAACTATGCACGACCTCCGATTGTGGACAGAGACTTGCTTCTAATAGGTTGTAGGGCTGATCTGCTGGTCTTAGATTCATATGGGATTCCACTGCAAATTTGACAGTGAGACCTGTGAGAGGCACAACCTTCCTCTGCCACGGGCTATCCGATGTGTGTGTGAAGCGTTGAGACGCAGAAAAGCGCTCCCTTCCTTCGTCAGCGCCTAGAGCAGCCGTATCTCATCTTGGGAATGTCTCGCTTCGAGTTTTGTTAATCAGATTTTCATAATTTCTGCCAACACATCATGGAAGGGGTAAAACATGAGGCTCTTCGTCCTCCAGAAGATGAAGCTGATTGACGGACTCAGCAGTGCCGAATTAGTGGCTAGCTACGCGTGATTGACTGCATGCATTGGTCACCTTCGTCGTGCAGTATACAAAAGCAAAGTTTATGCTAGCCTCGATCTTCATGCAAGTTATTCAGACCGATGGGGTGCGCAAGAATCAAGACCTTGTAATTGAAGTCAACGCAAAAGAAGCAATCTTAGGTATGCGAACGTACAAGTACACGCTGACATGGATTTACCGCCAGGCGAGCGAGGCTTGCGATGAATTAGACTTTCTTTCAGACGTGGTGCGACTGGTTGCCGTTTTTCCGTTCCACCGCGATCCTGACTTAGGAAATTCGAGAATTAGACTTTAGACGGGCTGAGACCCGACAGTGTGGTTGGTCGGTATCAGCTACGTAGAGGGCTGATATTGCCTATCCTGCAACAGAAATGAGAAGATTAAGTTTTCAGCTTGCAAAAGCCAAAACGGAGTGGTTGCTCAGAATGATAGCCACGACTAGAATATTGTATTAGGTTATGTTGTTGATCGCGCTTCACGCTCGACTTGGTAAGGCAACGAGACGGCGACACCGAGAAGAAATATAGTCAGATAGACTCAACGGATTGCACCCCTCTCAGTAGCCATGAAAACTCAGAAGGTAGAGTATTCCTTATTGTTGATACCTCTGTGTCACTGTGAGTAGCGTGGTTAGAACAACCATGTAGTATTATCCGGCACGGCAGCCAGAAACTGCAATCCGCTTTGGTCTGACCGGTGTTCAAATTTCGACATATCTCGCTGAGGGCCGCAGCGGTATCGCCAGACGGGTGCCTCTCCACGCTCAAGTCGATCAATCAATGTCACACCCGCTACTGTCGAAGACTAGCCGGCTGGATTTCAACGCTGCCTTGAATAACGACGGCTTGCTTTGGTTGGCTTCTTGTCTCAAGTCCACCGTCTTCACACATAGGATTGCACCTCAGTTTGATTCGGAAACGAAACTAGCTCTGATGATGAACCAAGTTCCGGTATAGACAACAACCTCAAAGGAGGCGTTATAGCGGATATAAGGTGGCCCTTTAGATATGGACAGAGGATGCCTTCCGTAGGGGGGTAGAGTGAGTGATGAATCAGGTTATCCAATAGCAGGTAAGCTACCAAACAAAAACTATGTCCCGCAAGAAAGGCACCAAGTGGAATCATAGCGATCGCACTTCACTGCATTTACGAACACTTGAGGTGCTGAGCTATTGAGCAAATGTCGTGTGCGTCTCAATCAATCAAGGCGTACAACGTTGAGCATGCAGCTCCAACGGCGACGAAGAGGCGCCAGCCAATACCATGGCCATGGGATTTGACCTGCGTTTCACATGTTTTGTTATGCTCGTAATGAGTTGGACGTGCATCGAGGTAGCCCAGGGAGACTTCCAATCAAGACGTGGAATTGATGAGAGTGAGTTTGATAGTGTACCGGCCGGTGAGCAGACGGACGTCGTTGTTGTTTTTTCGACGAAAAGACAGCATCACACTCTGCAAAATCCTAGCAGTGTGTCATTGTCACAGTATGTGCATCTCTGGCCTACGAGCAGAAGGGCTTGAGGAGCCGATCCAGCAGACCTGGTGCTAAAATGTATCCAACCTCTTCTAATGCTCTCACGAGCTAGAGCTCGGCAGCACCGTGCAGTGGAATACCGTGATTTCCCAGCCCTGGCGGCGTTTCCGCGACAGATCAATGGAATGTCCCAGGAACGTACAGGCGCAAGGGATGACACTGCAAGTGATTATGTGCCAACAGCTCGTGCTCTCTGCACGTAGGAAGAGCCAGATCTAATAGCCATAAGGTCCAAAGAAAATAGCGCTTCTATGATAACACCGCTCCCAAGCCAATCAAAATGGTTTCAAGTGTCGGCCCAGGGGTTCCATACACGCCATGCTCTTACTCGTAGGTATTACTTGCTGACTAATTTAGATGTCCTAGATCTGTTTGAGTCCCGATGCTTAGGCGGACAAAACTCAATACCATACCCATCAGGTCGATATCAGAGTGGCAGACTCAGACTTCCCGAGTCCTGAAATCGAAATAGAGAAGAGCTGATCAAAGAACCATTCATTCATACTTCACTAAAGCACAGAATGTAAGCATCCCACAGAGCATGAAGCACAGTCGAATACCTAATATTCCGATCTTGGCTGGGAAAGACAGAATCTTCCACTCTTATCAACCGTAATGAGTGACACATCGCAAACGGCTCAAAGGGAGACCGGCTCAAGCGATGGAGAGGAGGGCAGTGCATCCACGCGTTCGAGCTGGTCGTCCAGTCCGGAGAGCGTATGTTTTTGTCCATTCAATAAGGATAAAATTGTGCTGATAGCAAATAGTCGCCTGCCTCCGAGACTGCGAGCAATCGGGCTGAGCAAGAGAGTCCTCCCCTATCCCCAACCGACTCAGTGGATGGCGAAGCTTCTATGACGAATGGAGAAAGCCATTTGAGTCCGAATAGTTATGTTTTGGACCATTTCGAACGAAGCGAAGGACCATGGTCCAGATTTTCTCCTCGGACATCGACCACGGATCTTTATGCTGGAAACAGTCCGACCAGCCAGGAAGAGAACAACAGGTCCGCGGACACTGATGATCATGAAACGGAAGAGCATGGTGGACCGAGGGCTCAGGCGACCGTTGATGCTCAGGGCGAGCAAGACCGTCCCCAAGAGGGTGAAGATTCTCGACCAGGTGAAAGTGGCCCGGCGTAAGGCTTGATATAATATGGTAACAATAGCTGGCTAGTCATGTGGTCTCTCGTCTTGTCGAACTTCTTTGCGGCGTTAGTCCCTAATCCATCGACATGTCCATCTCTTCATTCTGCAGTCATTATGGCTGCGTCGGTCCCAATGTCGTATGTTCTTCGGGGCAGACGAGCTGACCAACATCCTCCTTGCTTCCTTTCCAGTACCACCTGAGATACAGTTCAACACCGATTGGTTGCTCAAATCACGGTAGCATCAGTTTATACCATCATAGAGATGCACAGGTTGATGATATGCTAGAGGGTTCATCTACCGGAGCCTGTTCAATCTTAAAGCCTGAACCCAAGCCCCAGGAGAAGTTGTAGGTCCTTGAGGCTCTTCTTGTGTCGTTGTGAGAAGCATCGTGATCACCATCGTTGAAGCCAGACCCAGGGGTTAGCAATCTCGATTAAGACAAAGGCCCTATGTGAGCGAATTTAACATCATCCGTTCCGTTTCCATCATATAGCTACTGGTCATCTGAGAAGTGACGGATCTGCTCCAGCTTCAGATGCATTTTCAATTGAGTTTACAACCTCTAGAAGGGTTGATGAACGTGAAGTATATTCGAGCCCGAGCTCACCTAGAACTCTGTCTCCAGAAATTACCCGATAGGGCTGTGGACCCCTGTCAAAACGTGGCCCTACTGACGCTAATTCACACCACTACCACCAGTTCTTCTCTTCTTCATCTAAAAACACAATTTGGATTTTTTCTCGATCTCGTGGAACAGTACCTCGCTGTTTGTACTTCGGCAGTTCACTTCGAGCTCTACTAAGGCTCCGAAGATGGTCACTGCTTAAGAAGACCCTGGCTGGGTGGTGCACGAACCGAGGGTTAATTCCCACGATAGCTACAGTTGCCATTTTGAGAGGATGTCTGATAAATCCCCGATCAAAGGGAAGGGAAAAGCCATAGAATCTCAAGATGAGACATCTTCTCTGGGCGGGAATTCTGAAAATAAAAAGTCGCTAAGTTCGAGGATTGTATCTTCAGCATCGAATCTTGCAAAAGATGTCGTTGGCTCCTCGAATGGCCACGTGCCTTCAATGCTCGCCTCTAGTGCAGCTTTGGGTAGCAAGCCACACAGTGGGATGCAATCAGGCCCGACAGCGTGGTCTGACACCGCATCTGTACGACCTGGGCCGTCAACAAATATGCATGGCACTGGCCAACCGGATCTTTCGGCAGTTGAGGCTTTTCGTACTCAAGACGGCCATTCGTCTAGCACTGTCGACTTTGAAAAGTTCATGACTGGTTATACTGTGACAGGAGAAAGTGTTAAGAAAGATCAAGCCGATTCCTCTTCATGGACGCAGGACTTCAGAAGCCAAAACACCAAAATTGATCACCCGCAAGGACGTGGAAGTAGTGTTGGAAAGTCACTTCAGCATGATTTCCTAAACTCGAATGAGACCGACGAATTTGATGATGGGGCCGAAGTCAGACTACTTTTGTCGGATCCTGCATTTAATGCGCTCACCGATACGTTCGATATACCAAGCATGCAGGAACCGTCTGACTCCGTAGTCAATGATCTTTTTCCGCAAATGTTCACCGAGGAAGAGCAGCGTGTTGTAGATCATATGAGATCGACTCTGCCTGCGCCTCCAGTCCACGGAGTTATACCAGCCAGTCATCCTTTAAATTTACGGCCCCGTTCAGATGAGGAGAAAGAATCACTCCAACAAGAGATGCATGATTTTAATTCACATTTGAGTGACGAACAAGCACGAACTTCCTTCTCAAATGACTCCGAAAGAGACGAGTGGGTGGACGCGTGGGATAGCGTACTCAACGGGTATACTGATGAAGTATGGGGTGATTTGTTACCTGTTGTGCAAGAAGCCAAAACACAGTTAGAGGAAGTAAGAGCCGGCGCCTCAACGGTAGACAGCACAGCCGTTGCACGGCTGAAAATGATCTTGGGCCACGTCAGTGAGAGATAGTAAAGAGAACATTTTAAACTTCTAATCCAGAATTTTACATATAGCCAGGCGTATTGGCCAAGATAGAAACATTCGCACTTTGGAAGACCTTTGCCCATTTACGAAGCATGGCTTTGATGAGCATTGTATGTGCTTAGTCTCATGCTCGACTTCTTTCCCTTTTCAAGCTCTTCTGTTGCTACTGATACTTGGGCAATGAGAAGTGTTGGGCCGTGCTACATTTCAGAGCTGCCCAGACGAGTATTTCCCTTTTGGGAGAGCTTAGGCTTTTCAGCAAACATCTTAGTGCTTTAGCAAATATTGAGCGCTTTTAGGTCCTATTTTATATGCTCTACAAACGTAGACTAGGTCTGAAAACTTCAAACAAAGCATCCCAAGTTCCAATTCAACGATGTTGTACAATTACAGTCACTTGGTGCGTTGTAGTCGAGCTATCATGCAGCTCCGTCACACCGCTTTCAGCAATGTATCATGAATAATAGATTATAGAATGGTGACAAGTCGGCTACATTTGATGTGATCCCAAATCGCATAAAAAAGATTACAACATTCATTTAATTACTCTCCAAAATGGACGAGGCTGAGCACGCGGAACTTTCGCGTCGTTCGCCGGTCGATTCTGATGTCACGCATCTCCAGCTGACCCTGGACGATCCATCTTTCCAAAACAACCACATCCAAAATAAATCCCACATAAAACAAGCAGCGCCTGCCGAAATGGACGGTAAGGTTTGTGACTTTTCTTGTAGATTCAATAATAATATCAGTGGTAGCTTCCGTTCACTCACCCAATGGATCCCCTTATATCAGCGCAACTGGTCACTCTTCCGACGTGGATGAATTTGAGCTGCATAGACCGTCGCCCGATGATGGCATAGAAACACCAAATGACGAAAGCGATGACGAGGAGCATACGAACGGAGAGCTTGGAAAAAGCGGGATCGCAGAAAATGGAGATACGCCGCTTGAAGACGAAGACTCGGAGCAAGGCTTATTGCCAAGAGATAAGCAAAGGCGGACGGCATATTACGACTATGCTTCTGAGAAGCAGATGAGCCATTCAGAAGCAAAACAAATCTATCAGAAGCACAAATTGGACAATGATGGTTTCAGCCCAGTACTACGAGCCAAGACTCTACCGGCCACTTACGCTCGGGATCCAGATGTTCTAAGTAGAGGTGACAGCGTTCGTTCACGTCAGAGCAATCAAAGCAGAGCGACAGGAAGAGGAAAGTTTCAGTCTGCACTGCCAATAGGTATCGGAAGCTCAGAGAAGGGGAGTAGTTATGACCACGCAACGCATGGGTTGGACACACCGCGTGGGGAAGGTCCTAAGGCCGGCTATCCTGATCTTGCCAAAGCTGACCATGCGGCGCAAGAGCAGTCCATGCATTCATCCCTGCCTCACGAACCAAAGCCTTTACTTGCAAGTGAAGGCATACACGGAGCTGGAGCAGGCATTGGTCTTGGTAGTGGAGCGGGCGGTTTTGCCGCGAGCGATGCTCATATTACTGCCGAGCTGAGCTCAATCTACAAAAACGTGCAAAAGATACTTGACATCCGTCACAAGTATATTCGGCTATCACTACAAGGTTCGTTTGATAATCCAAAAGATGATCTGGCTTGGCAGATATACCCCCCTCCCCCCGATCCTGCGTGGGATCATGATAGGGGCAGCGGTGTTCCAAACAGCATGTCAAATAGCATGGTCATGGACAAAGACGCCCCAAAGACACCAGTCCAAAAACGTCCAAGAAAGCCAGGTCAGGATATTGGTGAGGATTTTGAAATGGAAGACTTACTCCCTCTCCCGGAAGCTGCCGAAATGACTTATGAAATGGACTCAAACAGCGTGTATCAAGTCTACGAAACCTCCGAGGCAGCTGAACAAGGAACACCAATTGTCAATATTCCTACCATACGCGAATTCTACATGGATCTGGAATCTGTTCTGGATGTTTCCTCCGATGGGCCGAGCAAGAGCTTCGCTTTTAGACGGCTGCAGTATTTAGAGGGCAAATTTAACCTCTACATTCTGTTAAATGAGTATCAGGAGACAGCAGACAGTAAGAAAGTGCCGCATAGAGACTTCTATAATGTAAGAAAAGTGGACACCCACGTTCATCATTCGGCATGCATGAATCAGAAGCATTTGCTTCGATTCATCAAGAGCAAGATGAAAAAGTCATCCGATGAGATTGTCCTGTACAGGGATGGGCGGCATTTGACGTTGAAAGAGGTCTTTGAGAGTATTAATTTGACTGCATATGATCTCAGTATCGATACTCTCGATATGCATGTGAGTTTGAATGTTTACATACTCTGTTCGAAGCAAATGCTAAGATCGAGTAGGCGCATACGGACAGTTTTCATCGATTTGACAAGTTCAATCTCAAATACAATCCAGTGGGCGAATCACGTCTGAGGACCATCTTTCTCAAGACCGACAATTTCATTCATGGAAGATATCTAGCTGAGCTCACGAAAGAGGTGATGTCAGATCTAGAGGCAAGCAAATACCAGATGGTTGAATGGCGAATATCCATTTACGGACGAGACAAGGACGAGTGGGACAAGCTAGCGGCATGGGTGGTAGACAACAAACTGTATTCACCGAACGTTCGCTGGTTGATTCAAATTCCACGTCTCTACGACGTCTACAAGTCTACAAATCTGATGGACAACTTCGAGCAAGTGGTCAGGAACATCTTCCAACCTCTCTTCGAGGTTACAAAGGATCCTTCCAGCCACCCGAAGCTGCACATTTTCCTACAAAGAGTTATTGGGTTTGATAGCGTCGATGATGAGAGCAAGGTTGAGCGTCGCTTGTACCGGAAGTTTCCTCTTCCCAAGGACTGGGCTACCCGACAGAACCCTCCTTACAGCTATTGGATCTATTATCTCTTTGCGAACATCTCGTCCCTCAATGTTTGGCGAAAACAGCGTGGGTTCAACACGTTCCTTCTGCGACCTCACTGTGGAGAAGCTGGTGATACGGACCATTTAGCTGCAGCCGTACTGTGCTGCCACAGCATCAGTCATGGCTTGCTGTTGCGAAAGGTGCCTTTGCTGCAGTACATTTTCTACCTCGAACAGATTGGAATTGCAATGTCTCCGCTCAGCAATAATGCACTCTTCTTGGCTTACGAGAGAAATCCTTTCTTGCAGTATTTCCGTCGCGGTCTGAATGTGTCATTATCGACAGACGACCCGCTGCAGTTCGCGTTTACAAAGGAGCCACTCATCGAGGAATACTCTGTCGCCGCACAAATATACAAGCTCACAGCTGTGGATATGTGCGAATTGGCAAAACACTCTGTTGAACAGAGTGGATTCGAACATGTCGTCAAACAGCGATGGTTGGGTCAAAACTACCACCTGCCGGGGGTTGCAGGAAACGATGTCGCCAAGGTCAATGTGCCAAATATTCGAGAAGCGTTCAGGCACGAGACCTTGATGCAGGAACTTGCGATGTGAGTCTTTCTTATCATGATCGCGTATCCCTTCTAACATTGTGTAGGATCGATCGCTACACCGGCGCAACTCAATCCCAAGAATTATCGACTGCGAACTTGCCAGAAGGCGTGCCGAAAACTCCCATGCGCTACCCTCAACCTGGCTCCCCAACTGCCTCTATGCTAACCAATCCTTCTGCCACAAATCCGATGGATGGACATTCACAACACCAATTCACAAATCTGGGAACTCCAGCACTGCCTATGCAGACACCTGTTTTCCCCGCTCAAGCAGCACGCATGAATCCAATGAGTTCCTCATACTCGACAACGGACATACAAGCTCTAGCACAAAATCAGGCCCAAGCCAACGGTTCAGCTGCACCTGGAAATCGACCTGCACGTTCATCGTCTATGATCTTCACCCCTGGAGCTGGTCCGCACGCAATGCCTCCACCACAGCCACCTATGCCTTCGCCTCAATTCCAATCTATTCAACGTTCAGAGTCGAGTATCAATTTGGACGGGTCAGAGCCTAGGATGTTTCCTGGAGTAATGAGTCGGCACCGGAGGAGCAGTGTTCAGCATCCCGGGACAGGGTCTATTCATGAATCGGATGGTCAAGGCTGGGGACGGCGAAGTGAGGTTGACACTGCTGTAGAGGAGGAAACCTCAGAGAACACTACGCCCACGGAGGAAAAATAAGAGAACAAACGCCCATGAGTGATAATCGAAGCCTAAATCGGACTGTGACATGCTCTTTGTGGTACGCGGGAACTACTGAGTTAGGCTAGAGGATAAATAGACTTAAACGGAACAGGTCTAGTGAATAGAGCCAGGCGTGACAATGTAGAACATGTATCAGTATCTTCAGGTACAACCAATCAGTTTCACGCTCAATTGTCAACCGCTCACGTCGTTGTCTACGATGCCAGGCGAACGACCATGACCCAGGATGAGACCTTTAAATGACGTCCAATCAAAAAACATTATGCAAGCGCGGAAGATCGTCGTCTAGGATAAACGCTTGTTTCCTGAAACGCCATGACGTACGACTGGGCGTCTGCAAAGCCACATGGCACTGCGACAAGTCCACTCACAAAGCGTAAACACCCAGCTGACCCCTACCGTCCAAATGTGAAAGCAAATAATATTGTTTGACGTACCGCTGTCAGTGGTAGGTTCCGGTTTCACACGCGCTCTGTATATACATTCCTGTCTTTGCATTGCGGGGTTTGGGCGACTGCTGAGGAAGCGCAGGGCTTGTTTCCATTTCTTGATTCCTCCCAGCCTTCACGTCGTTATAATACATTTGGAAGGGCTGTCTGTATAGGTGAATTGGTACTGTTCTATCTGTTTGAAATTCACTTCCGCACGCGCGTTTGCTTCAAGTGACAGCGCATTCTATTTTACTGAACTCCAAATCTCCTGCTAGCCAGCCCTCTTTAATTTACAGCTTTGACAGTTGCGCGACCATTAAGGAAAGCCCTACACATCCTTTGCTGTTGCATAGATACTCATCAACATGCGCCTCTTACCTATCATTCCCGCGATCTTCTGCGTTGGCGCATTGATCCTATCATTTCTATGCCTTTTCGCAGGGTCGAAACCAGGTTTCATGGAGGATTACAGCGTATTAAATGTGAGGCAATCATATTTCTCCTTACCTTGAAGCTATTGCTAATACTACCCACAGCTGAACACCTCGCGCATAGGCCAGAATCTCCTGAACACTTCATCTTCAAGCTCGAGTTCCAACCCCTTGAGCACCCTCTTCCACAACATAACCGACCCCTTGGTCAATGACATCAAGAGCGACCTCAACAACTGGGCCACATCTCTGGCAAAGGATCTCGGCCTGAAAGATTTCTACTCTGCGCATTTGATGGACTACTGCGAGGGATCATACACACCTGGACCAGTGCCGAATGTGACACTCAGCAAGAGCAAAATTGAGCGCAATGTCACGTACTGCTCAAATCGCACTGCCATGTTCGCGTTTGATCCGAAAGCTTCTCTCCAGAAGAGCTTGAATGAGACCGGACTCGGCGTGACGCTAGATCAGCTCAACTGGCCAAAGGCACTGGATGACGGGATTAGAGCCCTACGGACAGCTTTCAAAGCTGCATTCGTGCTCTATTGCATGGGCGTCGGTTTCATTTTCGTCACGCTAGTCGCGTGTCTATTCTGGACCTCTGCTTGTAGTGACGGAGGTCGCGGTACAGCATTGCTGGAGATTATCCTAGCGAGTTTGGCGTTCATAACTTTGGGTATTGCTTCAGCGGTTATGACTGCCATTGGCGTCAAGGGCAATACTATCATTGATAAGTATGGAAAATCCATTGGAGTTTCTGCGGATAGGGGGAATGGTTTTATGGGTCTTACTTGGGCGGCTACGGGCTTGATGGTTTTGGCAGCGATTCTCGGTTGTGTGGGCTGTTGCATGAAGCGGAATAGGCACAAGGTGAAGAGGGTAGGTGAGAAGCCATGATGTTAAATTGGATGAAAGCCAATTGGAGGATTTGGGCTAGTATGCTTTCGTAGTACGGGCAGTTGGATGGTGCAACGGAGTTTTCCACATGAGCGAGATACCCACGATTTGCATTAGTATTTAAATTTTCATATTTTCTTCCTTTTGAACATGGTCCACCACATTTACCAAAGTCATGGAACAAAAGGCGATCTGCCAGCGAACGAGGACAATACCGGATGACCTACCTACCTTAGGGTGACCTCCTAATTATGGTGAATCACGTGACTAAGTCCAAATGCAATCTCTATCAAATGGAATGAAATAGGCACTTTATTTGGCTGTCGGTCAATAACGGGAGAGCATAGCTTCATGTGTATGTCTTGAGCTTGAAAAATTCCAAACTCAGCTCATGGTTTGTAAGTAGCAATACTTCATGTCTATCAATAACCAACTCCCCAACTATTACCTCTTCCCCAGCGGCTTCTCCGACAGAGGATTGTACGGGGCAGCAAGATACGCCTTCTCCGCCCTCTCACCACTATACCCCATATCCGCCAACGGCGTCTTTGGCTGATCCGTCCTCCTCTGTAACTGCTCCGGCTGCCCCAACGTGGGCCTCTCCCTCTGTTCCTCATGCAACTTATCCAGCGACTCCCCCACAACACCATACTTCGCCCAATTAATAGGCGGCATCCTGACTATATCCTGCGGTTTGGGCATAGCCGGTACACCTTCTCCCCATGTCCCTGCGCTTACTTCTCCCGATGTTATGCCTTTTATGAAACCTTCCGGGTCGGCCATGGCGACTTGTTTTATTGTTTGTAAGGCTACCATGTCGGATGCTGCGCGCGCTTTTTGGGTTTGTAATAGAGAGAGGGAGGCGCGTAAGGCTATTGCATCGGGGTTTGTTTTTGAGGAGAAGGGGCGGAGGGGTGGTCGTGGTGCTGTTGTTGTGGGTTTTGTGGGGTATGGTCTCATGTCTTTGAGCAGTCTGGCTACTTCTCGAGCTGCCTCTGCTTTATCAAGCTGAATATATATTTATTAGTCTTATTATTTTCTCTAAAGCTAGTGTTGATAACATACGGGTTCTATACTAGGCCTTCGCGCCTCTCTGGGTTCTCTGCCCTCCATCTCCGTATCCTGACTATCTGGCACTTCCGGCACTCCATCTTGCACTCTAGTCTTCGGCGACAGGGTATCTTTTGGCTTTGGTGGAGGTATTGGTGGTGGAGGCATTCTTTTAGAGTCGTCGTCCATAGCGGCAAAAATTTGTGGCGTTAAATTAAGACCGGGCTGCTCCCGAGCAGGGATTAAGAATGCAAGGTTTCAACGATCTTTTTTGGTGTGCAAATGTATTCTGCGATATTTACCAATGTTTTATTTTTTGGGGCGAAGAGGAGTTGAATGGGAAGAGTCATACTGTAGGCATCAATATGCTTGTTTTCTAAATGCAGGTGCGGGTGGGTGTGGAAGGGAACGGTAGAAGGAAGATGTGGCAACCCTGTGAGTGCTAGTAGGTATCCGAAAGTGAAAAAAATTAGTATTAGTCTAGGTTTCGAGCCTTGTGATCGGAATACAAATAGCACTCGCAGACTGATGTAGCCTCCTATGGATCAACGCGGCCTTCCCACCGCTCATTAACTCCAACCCATCCACACTTGCAAATACGAAATGCTATTAGATCACCAAATGTTGATCAGCAAGCACAGAAAAGCCATGCTACTGGCAACTGACCTGAGAAATCCTTGAACCCGTAACGATATGCTCCCATATGTCAAAAATATAGCGCGATCTTGTTCCCGAACATTGAAATTGAGAAGCAGAATGCTGAGTCCAACAACGCAGTTTAATATGCTCACAAAGCGTTCGAAATCAGGTGCCCAAGAACAGGCAACAATGCAGATTCAAGGTGGGGCGAAGGAAATCCATACCGCTGATAATGGAAGCAAGAAACAACGTCACTCCTCCATCACATGATCACATGTCCTCAAACAATCAAAACAGTACACATGCCCCTCTTCCCCATTTTCGACACAGCACCCCCGGCATATCTTCCTACTCCCACATCTAGCCTGGCATTGTCGTATGCAGACGTAGCACGTCCTCTCTTTGCACCTCCAGCAATCCTCATACGCTTCCAGATCTTTCTTTAACCGCGGTGCTTTATGGCAGATATGACAGGGAGTGAGCAGAACTTGGATAGCTGTAATTTGCGGAGCTATTGGGTCTGTATATGCTCTTGCTGGTCTAGGTCGTTTAGGGGTTGCTACACGTCTACGGTACTTTGCTGGAGGTGATCGATCGAGGCGCTGGTATGAGATGAAAGTGGTGAGTTGCTCGACGTCTTGGCTGTACTCGAGGGGTCGGTGGACGAATGGAGGTGTTGGTAGACGGAAGGCGTGCACAGGCGGTGATTCTGTGCTTCTGAGACTCGATGGATTTCTAATCTTTCGAGGCCTAAGAAAGTTAGAGTGAGATCCTCTCCGTGTTGATGGTGAATGATGCGTACAAGGGATTTTTCAAAGAGGGACATCTTTCATTCCTATTCCTCTTCCCTAAGATGGACGCGCCCGTCCATTGACGCTTCACGGAATCATCCTCGATGTTGACAGTTGAATTATCGAGGATACCGTCTTGTAACTCAAATGATTGTGATGATATGTACATGACAAGGGCAGAGAACCTGTCTGATGAGCACGAAGTTATGCGTAAGTGAAAGTAAAAGGAAAGAAGAGACGTAAAAGAGTGAATTGGGTGGTTGGACGAGAAATAAGTAGTGAGTTCGCGGTATGAGGTGTAGATCAGGGAGGACGCGCTTTGGCCAATCAACTCAACTTCCACTTCAAGGCAACACCAGGCTTTCATCGAATACTTGTCTCCTATTATTCTCTCCTCATATCTTCTGCTCATCAGATGAAAGATTATTTATAAAGCGGATGACCATTTATTGGTGACCTGCTCAGATACAGCTCTCCATGATGGTAAGATGCAGAAACCCTGTGCAGGCCCAAACAGATCTGAGTAAAAGCAATTGTAAAGCCTTGGGCTTTGGCGGTCTGTCCTTAATTCGTAAGAGCATAAGACAATCGGGTTGCTGCAGAATCGGCAACTATTACTGAACCCAGACTTCCCTCCCATCCCCTTTAGTTCGCCCATTTGTCACTCCCTCAAGTCAATCACAGTGCAGTTTGAGCACTCCGGAATTCGTAGTAGTCCACATGCAGGCACACAAGAACCGAGCTTGCAAACAGTATTGTGTATTGCGCATTTGAACAAAATGGAAAAGCCCATGTTCTGGCAAAAACAATACTTAGATAAAAGCGCAACAGACGAGCTTAGATCAGACGACGGATCGAGCAAGAGCATGTTTGGCAATCGGTTCGGACGCAACTCTTTCGCCGATGATACGGCCCAATACCAATGGGACGATGGTCACGAAGGCATTGTAAGCCGGCTACTTACCCAAGCACCTTGCTTGATTGCTGATTTAGTGATGTACTCTGTTTTGAAGGTTGTGCAAATTGCGGAGACGGAGATGTTTCTCAAGGCTGGTGGGATTAGATGGAAGACGGCTGCTGAAAGAGCGATGTTCCATAGGAATGTTCGATAAGTGTTCACGATGAAAACATCTGGAGCCGTTGATGTTAACCTTACGAGTGCAACGACGAGTCTCTGATAGTCACAGAAATCCGAACGCGAAGTTACGAGTATCGAAGGCAATTATTTCATAATCCTCTGTACAATCGACCTGACCCGACGAATAATCTTGATGTCAAAACTAAGTACGAAGGAGTCTGGAGTCTGGGGAGCATTAGTTTCCACAATGTTGATGATGGTACTACCTTCGACAGAGGAGGTTTTCCTAGTAGTGCTGTTCATAAGCAGGTGCTAAAGCATAACTTGAATCGTTGATAGAAGCAGAGTAAAAGAAGTGCGAGCTCGGAAGCAAGAAAAATCCACTGGTCTCATCTAATCGTTCAGAGCCAATTCATACAAGGGTTGTCAGCCATAGGTTGGGCAGCCGCGCAGCTGTGGCCTAAGCACACGAAGTACGAAGTGGAGAATTGCCATCCCATCGATCGATGGCCAGCGATGAGAATCTTGAATTCTGCATCCTCTTACTCGCGAATCTATCCGAAACCAGCCACGAACTTGGAAGTTTGTATTTTCATCTTGATCTGGAGGCGTAGTGAGGCATGACGTTGGTTGGACCAATTCGCAAGACCCGTTGGCCATCACGAATTTCGCTTGTAACCATGGAAATTGTGCTCGCAATGCCATCTTTTTCCCACTTTTATAAGCATGAAGAACACACCCCGGGACCCCCGCTGTTTGAAGATGCAGGTGGCTAAGCCACAGGATCTGCAGGGCAGTGCGAGAACCCACCTTATCTTATACAGTAACACCTAGTTATAACGATACATGTTAGTAAGCCCAAATTTATCGTTGAGCAATGGTTATCATTAAAGCCAGGTACCTTCTATAGGGGGCCCCCTAAACATCCTCCAAAGCGCGTAATCTTCCAGCCCGCCTAGAGGACCCTCCCTATAAAGCCGAGGGCCCACCGCCTATTGGTTACAACGATCTTGGTGACGAAACCTTTCGATCTCGCTATTAGCTAGGTTTATCGTTATTGTTAGCGAAAAAGAAGGAAATGGTCGTAATTTATCGTTAAGTAGAGGTTATCATTACATCCAGGTCGCGTTATAACTAGGTATTGCTGTATGCACAGTCCGAGCTTGTGGCTGAGGTGTGCTATGACGTTTGTTCCTGCCCTGAATTTCAACTTCAGACAGTGATACCCTATACTCCCGTAAAGAGTTGCTCCAAGGAAAAGTTGGCCAATTGCTAAAACCCTACATCTAAATAGTTTCAAACTACTGCTTGGGTTAGGTATTATGACGATTTAGCTGATCTAAAACTGGAGAAATATACTTTCTTACTCCTAATCCGGATGGTACCTCCCTGCCTTGCAGTGTGACTTCCAGGAAACGCAGTTACCAAGGTTACTACCCACCCAGGTGCTGCTTCGACCTGTACCTTCCTTTTAATACCAGTCGTATTACGTAGCCAGTCACAATGACGTTTTAGCCATACCTTCTTCGCGTGCTTTCCTCAAAGTGCATATAAAGACCCTGTGAGCAAGCACATTTCCTTTTCTCTCATCAACAAACCTCACAACACCAATTTTTCCACTTTCCAAAGAACTTCTAAATCAAACTCAATTCCCTCATCCACATACTCATCAACAAAATCAAACTCAATCAACATGGAGAAAGTCAAACAAGTTATCGCCAAGGCCACAGGCAAAGATACTACTCACGACTCCACTCACCCCCATGATGCCACAGGTAGCCATACCACCGGCACTCACCCTACTGGTAGCCACACTGGTGCTACCGGTGGAGGTCTAACTGGCTCTGGCACCCATGGCACTCCTGGCTCGCACTCTACCACCGCCGGACCACACGACAGCAACATTGCAAATAAGGCTGACCCGCGGTATTTCGATTCAGTCCAATTTTGTCTTCGGTGATACTAATATTTGTCCTAGTGTGGACTCCGATCGTGATGGCTCTCACAACACCGGATCTGGTCTTCCAGGTTCTCACAGCACTCACAACACCGGTACTGGCTACGGCAGCTCCAATACTGCAGGGCCTCACTCAAGCAACTTAGCCAACAA